>VWZU01007205.1:143695-206186 GCA_013397095.1 Sterrhoptilus dennistouni | reverse complement strand
GCTGCAGGGGGGTTGAGTTACAGAGACAGAGTCCGCGGTGGGCACCTAAAGGCCAATCCCACATGTTCTCTTGCCCTCCTTCCCCATTCCCCAGGAAGGGACCGTTTTGCCCCATAGAGACCCCACCCTGCCAGTCCAGCCTTGCCCGGCTCGGAAGGGACTGGAGAAGATTAAAGCCGCCCCCAAACTGCAGACGGGGTGGGGGAGCCCCAGGGACAGCCCGCAGAGAGCCCCATGGGGCCTCCTCAAACACCTCGTGCGAACTAATTGGCTTCATTAGAGCAGCCGGTGATGGCACCAGCCCCCCTCTGCTGGGGCTGGGGACAGTTCTAATGAGCCGGGGGAACGGCGGCCTCGGGACGGCCCTGGAGGGGAGATCAGAGCCCGTACGTTCGGTGGGAGTGTGTGTAGTGTCGACTGAACAAGAGCACGAGCTTAATTACCCCAATTAATTAGAGCCCACTGCCTTTAACCCGTGCACCCACCGGTGCGCGGCCCTGCGGCAGCCACGAGGCACCGCAGCCCCCCGAGGTGCACGGGCCCCGGGCTGGACACAGCCGCAAACTGACATGTAGTGGTCCCTGGCTCCCACAGAGGCACCGTAAGGACCTCAGACCGTTCCGGGAGGTGCTCGGAGGCACGACCCTACAGAGAGGGACTGAATTCCACTCCCCGAGCCGCGCGAGCAGGAGGCTCCCGGGCGCGTTTCCGCTGCTGCTCCCTCGAATCCTTCCTGTCCCTTTTCGGCCGCCGTTAGCCCGGCCCCTGGGGGCGGAGACCCCACCCGGAAGGGCCCGAACGGGACCACGTGGTGCGGGACCACGTGTTGGCAGCGTCATGGCGTCGGCGCCCAAGAGGTTCAAGGTGCGGGGAGAGCCGGGGGCTCCCGGGGAACTGGAGACACACCGGCTCCTGGGCCGGCGGTGCCGATGGGATCTGCGATCGGTCTTGTGCGTCCTTCCCCTTCACCCCATGTTCCCATCCACAGACGGCGGTCGAGAGCGACGCCCAGGAGAAGAGTAGTGCCGACCCCCTCTCCGGGTTCCTGGCGTGGTGCGGGCAGGCCGGGGTGGAGCTGAGCCCCAAGGTGAGGCACAGCGGGCCGGCCCGGGCATGCCTTAGGTCCGCCCTGGTCTCTTCGTTCCGCCCCTCACCGCCCCCTCTGGCCCCAGGTCCGGCTGGGCAGGGAGGGCGCGGTGGCGGGGTACGGGATGCTGGCCGCCGAGGAGCTGGAGGCGGGAGAGGTGCTCTTCACTATCCCTCGCACGGCGCTACTGTCCCAGCACACCACCTCCATCCACGCACTCTTGCAGGAAGGTGAGTGCAAGCTTCTTGTGTCACCCGAGTCAGCTGTGCCTTTTTAAAGGAATAAATGGGTCTGTAGAAAAGCCTCGGGAACGTTCCTGGTTTGCACAGGATGTTGTAG
This sequence comes from Sterrhoptilus dennistouni, assembly GCA_013397095.1. Lineage (NCBI taxonomy): Eukaryota > Metazoa > Chordata > Aves > Passeriformes > Zosteropidae > Sterrhoptilus > Sterrhoptilus dennistouni. The sequence goes on along the minus strand of VWZU01007205.1, from coordinate 204,760 downwards.
GGGTGTTTGATACAGGGTAGGAAAGGGGAGGGCTAGGCATCCCCTCACTTTCCTAAGAGCTGTAGTGGTCAGGGAGGAAAGTCCATCAATGCAACATCTCCAGCTTCTAAGTGACAGGCACCCATAGGATGCTGCTTTCCTTGAAACACTGATAAGAAGTTCCTTGGTTCCTGAAGGCACACAGAGCCTCAGGCTGAGGAGGGCAAGGCTGTGGGTCCTGGGAGACCTCATTCATAACTCCAGAGAAGCAATTTCTGGTCCTGGTTCAGCTCAGGACAAATTCAAGACAAACCAGAATAAAAGCTCAACCCGTCTCCAGGCTGAAGACAAGGCAGGGTGGCTTGTTTTATCAGGTTTTGGTTCTGAAATGCAGAACAACTTAGGTTTTCTCCATCCTGTCTGGTTCTGTAGCCCAGGAGTCCCTGCAGAGCCAGTCCGGTTGGGTCCCTCTCCTGCTGGCCTTGCTCCATGAGTACACAGCCAGCAACTCCCACTGGCAGCCATATTTCTCCCTCTGGCAGGACTTCCGGAGCCTGGACCACCCCATGTTCTGGTAAGGTGAAAGCAAGGGGGCTTGGGGAGGCTCAGTGTTACAGCTAAAGGCAGGCATGGCACAGGCCAGGGCCTGCTGAGTGCTGTCCTGGGAAGGTATGTGGTCCTGCTGGGTGACCCCAACCCTCTGTTCTAGCCCTGTGCTGGCACTGGCAGGAGCCTGAGGGGCCCTCCTGGAGCTGCATTACAGGCAGAGCTAGAGAGCATAGGGACGCTGAGATTTTTAAGGAGGAAGGAGTTTATGGACCCTTGGCCCTAGCACAGAGAGAGAAGCACCTGTTTTTCTTGCAACAGGCCTCAAGAAGAGCGAACAAGGCTCCTGCAGGGCACAGGCATCCCAGAAGCTGTGGACAAGGATCTAGCTAACATCGACCTGGAGTACAACTCCATCATCCTGCCTTTCATGGAGACCCACCCTGACATCTTTGACCCCAAACTGCACACTCTGGAGTTATATAAGGAGCTGGTGGCATTTGTCATGGCTTACAGGTGAGAAGTGAGGGCTTTGCTCCAGGCAAGGATCACAGACAAGGAAGTAGGAATACAGGTTATGTTAGAGGGTGCAGTTGCACAAGAAACCCAGTATAAGGTGAAGCTTGCCCTGTGCAGCCATGTGTACCACTGGCTTGTCTTAGCTTTCAGGAACCTTTGGAGGAGGAGGAGGAAGATGAGAAGGGGCCCAATCCTCCCATGATGGTGCCTGTGGCAGATATTTTGAACCATGTGGCCAACCACAATGCCAACCTGGAATACTCTCCTGTGAGTACAAAGCTGCTGCGCCAGGCATTGTCACAGCTTGGTTCTGTTTTAGTAAGACCTTTGGGAATGGGGACACAGCAGGGTGAGGTTTCAGCCCATGGCAGCAAGTATGGTCTGGATCTTGTTAATACAAAGCCCTGCTGCATGTTTGGTGTTTGTTAGGAGGAGCTCGGGCTCATGTGAACTCTCTGAAAGCCCCTGTTGAGCAGTGGGATCAGCACACCTCAGATGCTCTCTTCTCCCTGCTTGCAGCAATGTTTGAGGATGGTTACAACGCAGCCTGTGGGGAAAGGACAGGAGATCTTCAACACGTATGGGCAGATGGCCAACTGGCAGCTGCTGCACATGTATGGCTTCGCAGAGCCCTACCCCGGCAACACCCACGACACGGCCGACATCCAGATGGTGACGCTGCGCAGGGCGGCTCTGCAGCGTGAGTGGCACCTCAGCCCCTCTGGGACAGGATGGGGCAGGGATCTCTGTTAAACTGGGATGAAATGAAAAATAAGCCTGTTCCACAGCATTTCAGGGGGTGGGGACATGCCTTGGTTTTCTGCCTCCCGTTTCCCCTTCTCCATTCACCTTCCCCCTCCACTGCCATCCTGGCTGTGTTCACAGCTCTGCTCTCTTCAAAACAGGTGCCAAAAGTGAAGCTCAGCAGCAGCTGGTCTCAGAGCAGTGGGACTTCTTGTGCCAGCTGGAGATGGTGGGGGAGGAAGGTGCCTTTGTGCTTGGCTGGGATGAAGTGTTGACAGAAGAAGAGCTGTCCATGACCCTAAAGGTAAAAATGGCCAGGTGGGGGAAGAGCTGCAAAAGGGAGCACAGAGTGCAGCTGGGCAGATCAGCAGTGCAGAATGGCTCAGTGAAGGAGACAAGCACCTGAAGGCAGTTTGGCACTCACAGTCCTGTGTGAGCGGTGGTAGGGGGTGTGGCTGCCCAGCTCCCAGGTGCCGTTAAATCACCTTCCTCTCCTGAAGTAGCCATTCATGTGCACTCATATATTTGTCCTGAATGGCTCCATGGCCACTGCTGTTCTAGAAAGCTGTCACAACTTTGTAGGTAAACAGCTGAGATGCTTTATAATACGTACAAATACCCAGATTTGCGGTTTTAATGTTCTTCTAACCCACAATTACTTGCAGTTAGGTATCTAAGCCAGTTTTAGTCTCAACTTTTAGAACAGCTGAAGAACAACTCACCTGCTGCATGTGGCTCTTCTGTTCCACAGAGGAGAAAGCCTGATATACTCACACTGCCAGTTACTTATCTCTTTGCCTGGGTCACTACAGGTGCTCTGCATGTCAGAAGAAGAATTCAAGGAGTATAAGGAGCAAGATGGCTGGGAAGATGACAGTGAGGATGAGGAAAACTCTACTCTTTCAAATGAAGCCCTCTCCAGACTTAAAACCCCTTGCAAGAAGCTTCTTTATGACAGTGTGCTGCTGACCCTGGAGTCCTATGGGGCAGACCTGAAAGCAGAGCAGGACTTGCTAAATAACAAGGAGGCTTATGAGAAACTGAGTCGAAGGGAGCAGCAAGCGCTGCATGTGCGCTACGGACAGAAAAGGATCTTGCATCAGCTGCTAGAGCTGGTACAATAGAAACCTCAGTGCCCAGGACAGGACCTGGCTGAGGCTGATCCTGAGGGAAAGGTCAGCCTCTGGCTATCTTTTCTGTAGCAGAGAGAACAGATGGCAAGACTGACTATGGGTCCACTTGTCCCTCATACACCACATGGATTTTAGCTACCTCTACATGAAGAAGTATCTTCACAGCATAAAGGTGGTTTTGAGTGGCCTTACTGTACTATGACAGCTCTGGAGCATGATCACGACCTTTTTCCAGAGGCCATAAGAAACCCCAGCCATCCTAATGGCCCTTTTAGGAAGGCAGACATACACTGCCAGAACAGCAGAATGATGCCTCATTCAGCATCGGAAATTTAGGGCAAGAGCTGCTTGTCCAGATTAAGAGGGCAGAAATCCAGCTCTTGCCTTGGAGAAGTTCAGAGTAAATATCTAGCAGTTGGACCTGCTCACAACACTAAACTCTTCATCTGTACATACTTTACACTGAACATTTTCAAGAGTACAGGCCCTTCTAGCTGGTCTTCATGTAGACTCGGTATAACAAATATTTCCTTTTATTTCCACAAAAGGTATTTCTGTGTCCGCTTGAGACTACTCTGGAGGACTGTCACAGTTCTACAGCTGCTGCAGGCTGACAGTTTGATACACACCCTCTGTTTAATGCAGTTCTACTCTGAACTCACTTTGGTTTTGCATGACAAAACACTGATGGCTGACAGGCCAAGCTCTATTTAATAAAATGAGTTTTCTTACCCAGCCCATGCTTTCTGCTTCAACAGGGTGTGAAGTCCCATCTAAAAGGGGGTTGGTTGGTGCTGCTGCAGTTAGAAGTATTGCAGATAAACAAAACCCAAACTGTACTCATGACAAAGCTCAGCTACAGCCTTGCCTATAATGCTTGGGGACAGGGTGGTTTAACAGTACTGAGGGGAGCTTTTTCTGGTTCCCCAGATGGGAAAATAGTGAATTTGACCAGGATCTCACACAACTGCTGTTATCCTTCATAGAGACATGGTTAAAATTGGTATTTTGGTATCTCATGTCTCTCCAAAAAAAATCATATTGAAAAATGTACATGTCAGAGGAGTATTACATTTGGTATCTTCCTTAACGTTTGGGGTTTGGGTTAAAACTTGTTTTTTAGGTATGCACAAACTTGGTGATGACCAAAGCATATAAAATGTTTGAGCGCTGTATAACAAGACTTTGTTATACCTACTGTTTGTAACTGTTTGCCTGCATGGACACTGGAACTCCTATCTCATTGGAGAAAGGCATTTTGAGAATTTTACTTTTAGAGTGTATTTTTGGACCACGGGGAAAGCTTGGAGCAGATTCACTTACTAACAAGAAACTGATTATGTGGTGGCATTTGTATCTATTAGAGAATTGGAGAAAGTGGCCTCAGAATGGATCCTGCAATTAATGTTACTTTGTTGCCAGGAAGGAAAATGGGGTGAAGTACCAGATGTTGATCTGTTCTTTGCATTGCAGAATAATGATAAGGCTTAGAAGGAATGCGGATTGATGGCAGCAGACTCTCATGTTTTAGCACTAGAGAAATAAAAAGGAAGTGTAATAAAGAGAAGGAGGTGGAGAAGAGAAAGGAAAGAAAAAGAGAAGAGATCAGGAAAGGGATGGTAAATTTGGTTGATTGCTGTGATAACTGGAGGGGCAGGAGGTAATGTAAGGGAATCAGATTTCAACTGGTAAATTCCCATCTAGTATGAAAAATTATATGTACTTACTGTAAGCAGAACAGGCACTGGAAACAAATTCCTACAGAACCCAGGGCCATAGGTAATCCTCAAAGATGGGATGCTCCAGAAGTAGGAAGACTGCTTACACTCAACTGGGATTTAAAATTGAGAGGCAGCTGAGAGCTCCCAAGAATGCCAAACAGAACTCTTGGTCAAAGTAAATTTGGGGAATGAAAAGGTAGAATACCTAAGAGAGGAGCAACTTGGATGTAAAGGAGTCTTCAGTAAACAAAGCACATCTATAGCTGGAACTATAGGGAAAAAAGGAAATAGGGCCATTCTTCCAGCCACTCAAATTTGGAATTGTAAAGACCTTTATAAAATTCCTGTACATATCCAAATGTCCAATGCCATTATTAGGAAGAGGATTAAGTAAATTAAATCCAAAAAGAACCCTTAAAAAAGAACAGATCCAAATACATAAAGCAGAAGAAAAAGCCCTGGGAGCACAAGTGTTTATATTACAGGATCAAAAAGACCTAGAGAGGAAGAGATACCCCAAAAACTAAAAAATGGGGTGACTCCTGTCATGTAGGTGACTGGCACACCTGCAAGATCACAAGATGCAAAACTGGTAATAATCTAATTAAAAGCAGGCACCAGACCGGTTAAGATGAAAACAATACACTGATAAATTGGAAGCTAGAAAGGGACTAGAGCCAAACATTGAAAGATTTATTAGATTTGACTTGCTTCAGGAATGCCAGTCAGTTTAATATCCCAATTCTACCAGTTAAGAAACCACAATCAGATAAGTATCAGCTAGTCCAAGATTTAAGAGCCATAAAGCTTGCATACAAGATATGTATCAACCACATAAAAAGACACTGATCAATAGTTTAGGGCATTAGACTTGAAAGATATTCCCTTAAAAGATGTCCTTTTGTAACTGACTGGATGCCAGAATTCAGGAGCTGTTTGCATTTGAAGGGGAGAATCCTCAAACAGGGGGCTGTCAATTCTGCTGGACTGTTTTACCACAGGGATTTACGAACAGCCATGCAATTTCTAGAAAACAATGTAAAACTGTGTGTTCTTGGGATTGGAATGGGAGGCATAGTAAAATGTATAGTGAAGAAGAAATGAGAATTGTGTCCACAGTTCCAACTTCAAAAGGCTCAGTTTCAGCACAGTTGATGACCTGGCAAAGAAATGCCATGGAATTGTAGGACCTAGCCACAATCTACTCCTTGACACAGATGTGACTAATGCCTGCAACAGAAAGAGAAAGAATTCCCTCTGAGCGGCCATCCATTGGCACAGCTGGCTCAGTGATCCCTCGGAACTGTTTTTTCCTCTATGCAGCAAATGCAAAGCCAGGTATGAACCCCTTAAACCTGAGCAGGAAATCCTGACCTCTGCCCACACCACAGCAGTCAACTAAAGCAGTCAGCTTAAAGAAGTTGATGTTATCTAAAAAGAAAGAAGTGAAGCTCTATTGCCTAGCATCTGCTAGGTTAAAGGACCTTGCAATATTAACAACACTGAAGCTGCCTACCCTTACAACAGCTAACCACAACCTTGGGCAGATTCCTGCTGCAGGGAGATCACAGCAGGTGGAAGACACTAGAAATGAAACTGATGGGCTGTCTACACTCTATATACCTCCAATGCAGCCTCCTGTCTGAGACAAACTGCTCATGAACTTGCAACTAAGCCATTTCTGTTTCCTTTCTGATGCACTTCAAACAAGACCCTGTCTAGTCATTACATCTGCCCACTGACCTCCTGCTAGAGAACAAACCCGGGTGCTTTCAACAGGCAGTGCCCAAAACACTCTGGAAAACTGCAGGTTTTGGATGGGTGGAACAGGCTTTGGAAGACACCAACTGGCCAGGACAGAACTGGAGAGAATAAGCACAGTGGCACGTGCTGCATGTCATGACTTTAATGTGTAACTACAGTATGCATACATACAAGAGTGGGAGAACTAAAGCCCAAGAACTAGAAAGGCTACAAAATACAACACGTGGACCAATACTTTACAAAACATTGAAAATCCTTACAAAATGGGCTGTATTGGTCCTTCGGGTTTTTAGTTTTGTTTAATTTTTCCTTTTTTCTTTTTTTTCCTTTTTTTAGTTTTTTTTTTACAAACTTATACTGTGTAGTCACAGGGGAGGGTGGGAAAAGGTCTAGATTTAACCCCTCATCTTTCAAAATTTACAACTGTCAAAAAAAAAAAAAAAAAAAGAAAAGAAACTATAGGCCTGGTCTCTGGTTTATTTACTGAAAACAGCTGACCCTCATCCAAAGGGCCTATTTCTTCTCCAACATAAAGGAGGTGTTCTCTGACTGCCACTCCACTTGCTGTCTATCAGCATTTGATGAGGGTGAGGGGAAAGCAACCCTGAACCTTAACCCTTCCCTCACCCCTCCTGTACTCCACAGAATTCCCATATTCCAAACACATCCACTTTTTTTTTTTAAACAACTTAGTGATTTAAAGGTCCCCCATTCACATAAAGAAAAATAAGTTACTGGCTTTTCAATATTCTTTGGGAGTCTGGGAATGTCAGGACAAGGAGGTCTGCCCCAGACAAGTGCTTGGCATCAGCAGCTGCCCCTTTATTACAAGATGGACAGGCACCAGTTACCCACCTGCCTTTTACACAATTTGCACAAACCCAAAAGTCCAGACAAATGTTTCTGTTCCTTGTATTTACACTAGTTCAAATGATATTCACAGCATCTTCTGAAGTTTGGCCAAAAGTCAAAAAAATTGTTTCAAACTTTGGAACATGCCCACATAAGACTTTCACCCAGGGTCTGTTGTGTCTACCCAATCAAGGGGGCTGGGAAGGTCAGGAGGAGCCTTACAGAGTCTTCAGTCAGCTGATGGGACGGGACCTCCAGGCTGGCACTCTTAAAACACAGGATGCAGCTCATCTAACTGGCACCAGTCCCTTCCATAACTTGCTGGGCTTGTTTCTGCCCCATGCAGCACTGTGCAACCGACTGGAACAACCTGCACACAGAAGCAAAGCAATGGTAGGTGCATTTATGGCAGCAAATGGATGCTCTGACAGCACCAAAAACTCAAGTTTCAACTGCTTCAGAGATACCATTTTATGATTCTGTGGTTAAGTTATACTCACTTCTCAATTTCTGGAGCGCAGTGAACAAACTCATGGTTCCAGAACTTAAAGGCTGGATTTTTTATCAGCTCAATAAACGTAATGAGGAGACCCCAGGGATGAGGCCTATTTACAATCAGTCGTTCCAAGAGAACCCTGAAATCCAAAAGTTAGAACACTTAGAGCTCAAAGATCAAAAATACAGAAGGAAGGAAAGCAAAAAGCTGAATGTTGGCCAGTTAAAGGCTGTCCCTCTGACCTGGTGATCTGCTCCTGGATGGCCTCTGTGTTGGCCTCTGCAAACAGGTAGAGCATGGTGCAGCTGAAGTAGTGGGTGTGACTGTTGGGGTACCGCAGCTGGTTGGCGATGGCGTTCAGGAAGAGGTACCGGCCTGCAGGAGAGAACACTGAGCACACACAGCTCCCCTTGCACACAAAGGGGAATAAAGAAGCAACAGTGCTGGAGACTGATGTCTGGGAGCCTTAGGGAGGTACACAAAACAAAACAAACTGAAGATATGTAAAAGCTGTATCAACCCAGGCTGATGGAGAACTAAGAATTCAATTCTTCACTGAAGGCATTTCTAATTCCCTTCAAAACTTTGAACTTTTGGTTAGAACATTGCTCCTATATTCAGAGTTTAATATTCTAATGTAGCATTTATTTCTGTGAATTCACTATCAGCTATGTGAAATCAGAATCATCAAGGTTGGAAGAGACCTTTAGGACCATCAAGTCCAACCATCAAGCCAGCACTACCCCTGTAACCCCATAACCAGTTGCACCAGATCCAGACACCTCTAAACACCTCCAGGGATGGCAACTCCACCACCTCCCTATTCCAGGAGCAGCCTATTCCAATATCAGACCACCCTAACAGTGAAAAAAACCTTTTCTGGTATCTGAATCTTCCCTGTAACACCTTAAGGCCATTTCCTCTAGTCCTCTCAGTGCAGGCATGGTAGAAGACCCCAATTCACTACCACAACCCATCAGAGCTTGGGTTTCCCTGAACCTCCACTGAACAAACCCAGCTCCCTCAGCCATTTCTCACAGGACATGTGTTCTAGACCTTTCACAAGCCTTGCTGCCCTTCGCTAGACACATTCCAGCACCTCAATATCCTTTTTAAAGTGAGGGCCCACTTGCTGTAAATGTGATGTTGCATGAACTAGCAGTGTTTTCCAGCTCACCTTCAGTATCCAGATCTACTGCCAAATTCTGGAAGATGTCCATGTGAGCTGAGTGGGTAATGGTGCTCATGGAGGGTGTGCTGCCTTTGTTGTGAATGTGTGCAATAGCTTGAGTACCTACGTAGAGCACCAGTGCATTAATCAGCTGGATGTTGTAGCGGTTGCCAGGTTCATTTGATACCTAATAGCAAAGATATGAAAAGCATTAACAGTCAATATTCCTTCAGCACTCAAAGGTACAGCATGTACAACAACAGCATCCAAGGATCTTATTGATTATCCAGAAGACAACACACTGGGACATCCGCAAATTCAATTTGGCATTTGGCGTTTTTTTAAATACCCATATACTAGAAAGCATATATTATAGCGCATATATACGTGTGTGTGTATATATATATATTCAAAAACACTAGCAAAGTGTTGACACAACAGATTTGTTTTTACTCTCTGCCTAAAGGAAAACATCAGGTAAGGCAATGTGAATTCACCAGCAGTGCCAGACCCTGACTGAAACATCCCCCGTGTGATTGTTTCTGTCTAAGCAATTCCCTGAGGAAGTCCAACTTCAAGTCCGCTGCAAGCCAAGCCATGAGATGTCTGAAATGAGGTTTTAGCCAATTTGACCTTTTTTACCCTTGAATTATTGGCATCAGGATCCATATATTTCTGTAACAATTAATCTATTTCGAGTCAAAATTTAATTGGATTCTAAAATATTTCAATGCATCCTATCAGGGAATGGCAAAAGATTTATTCAGAGTGTGCATTTTCACAGGCTTTTCTACTGCCTGGAGCTGGCTAACACACCAACAAAATTCCAGGAAAGCACAGTGGCTGAAGCAGTGACACCATCTGTGCCACATTATTCAAACTGAGCACCCACAGAAATCTCAAAAACCTTAAACTTACTTGTAGGTTGCTCCGCAAGTCAGACAAAAAGGTGACTGGAGAACGGGTTTTGAGATAGGAATCCAAATCTTTCTTGAACTGAGGTGGCATCACTCCAGTGAAATTTGTGAGTATTCGTGGAGCAATGTTAATCTCACTTAACATGTCCACCTGTTGACAGAAAACCCAGTCAATTAAACCATGAGCAATGGAGCAAATTGAAAAGCAGATCCATAAGCAATATTACATCAACTATTGCAGCTGATCACTTTTCCTTCCATCAATGAAATGGTAACACCTGACTTCTGCAGGTTTTAGAAGAAACTTGATATCTAACATGCAAACTTATTACATTATGTCTTGAAGAACTGAGAGGATAAAAAAATTCAAGGATGAAGGCCACAGGGAAATTCAGTCACTGCCTTTGGGGTCTCCCCATCTACACTCTAGTCTGGTAGTTTCAAAAGACACAAACATCCACACAAGTCAAGAACAGCCTTCTTCAGTGACAATGAGCACTGCAATTTCACTCCCATCACCCTGCACAGCTCAGGCAAAGAGAAACAGGACAGTGCTTTGGCAGTGTGAGAATGTTTCCTTCTAATCATTCCAGGGTTAGTTGCCTAGCAGATACCTGAACATTTAATTAGATAACACTAACATCTGGATAGAGAGTATTTTGAGCATTAAAATTCCTATTATCAAACTCCTTTAAAGTAAATCCTACCTTTAGGTTGGGGGTGAAAGGGTCTGGAAGCCTCATGTTCCGTGGGAAGGCACTCAGGATCAGATTCCTTAGTTGAATACAGTTGGGTGGGATCACATCACAGAACCCATAGTGGTAGTCACAAAGAAATTCTGGGAAGTCATGCAACAAGACCAGCAACACACGCAGAGTGCCCTGTGAAATAAAATATTAAATATAAGAGGTGTGGAACTGCTGAAACTGTCCAAAAGCATGCAGAGCCATCATTCTATGTCATGTGGCTAACATTACCAGAAGGAAACTAAGCTGGGAGGGCAGCCTGCTTCCCTCACAATTTAAATTCAACTCTCAGACATAGGTTACAAGAAAACAGCTAATTCTGTTTTGCTGCCAGATTACCTCTACTTTCAGACAACTTTGATTGGAAGCATCTATTAGTTAACTTTTTTTTTACCTTGTAAAGAATTTGCATAGGTTTGGTGAGTTCCACATTTCTAAGGAAAGGAGCCAAGTACTTGAACAGATCAATCAATAACTGGGCATACATAGGCCAACCCTGTCAAGAAAAGAACAGCAGGTGGAAAACATGCAATGAAGACTGATTAACTTAATTACAAAACTATAATTATATTGATCTTTATATAAAACTGGATGGAAGAGCTAGCAACTGCCAGCTTAACCAATCAGTGCAGCACAGCTCATTTCAAGGGCTTCAGCTGCACACCATTGTGCCATGGGTGTTTCCAGAACCCTCAACATGCCATATCGAGCTGACAATATTTAGCCCAGAAGGAAGGCTACAGCTCTTCTAGACACTGACAAAGGCATGTTTATCCAATTCAATTCACCCTGTGTTCCATAGTTATTGACACACAGACTCTGCTCCATGCAGTTAGGTTACTGTGAATATGGAAGACAACAAAAACAGAACAGCCATGCTACTAGTGCACTTCAAGAGATGTGAAACAGCATCACACCAGATAAACATCTGGGTGAGTTTTTTAATTCAGAAAAGATAAACTGCAGCCACACCTTCTGCTGTGGTGTATGTGCCAGCATTCTTGCAATAAATATCCGATGGGAGATCAGTTCCAGCCAGGCATAAACAAAACCTGGAGCTTTTGTAGGCCTCAGGATGTGAAATGTGTTACTGAAAGAAAAGTTAGAGCAGGTTAGAAGTGCACAGCAATAAGATTGCTTTTCATAACATTGAGGGAAAAACACAGCCCTAAAAGCAAAGGCATTTGAGCATCTTGGGTTTTACCAGTCACCTTCCCTAAAACAAGCAAGTGGTCAGTCCACAGTAGAACCAGTTACTCCAAAAATTATTAAGCCACCACAAAGAACAGTCAGATAGCCTTTAAGTGAAAATCCTTGATCCTGCCAAGAAAGGATGAGCACTGTGGCCAATCCCAAATACATACCAGAAAGCTGTGAGTGTCTGGAAATTGATGGTCTCCAGTACATGCTCAGGAGCATTTAATTCCAACAGCAACATGATGAAAATGCGATGGTATGGAAGTTGCTGAAACTCACTCTGCCGAACATCGTGGTCTTGCAGAAGAACTCCCACCACAATACCAAGAACCTAAAGAGATTAAGACACGTGAAGACAGCAAGAATTACTCTGCAAGTCAGACTACAGAAAATACTTTAACCATCAGTCAAAAAAATCAAAACAGTAGATTCTATCAAGAACCAAAAATCCTAGTTATTAAAAGTATTGCATAAATTAATATTATAATTTGTTTCAGCAATTCCCAACCACTATGCTTTGCTTTCCCTGTCCCTTGGACCAGTCATAATGACTAACTGGACAGTATCTGAAGGTCTTAATTACCTAAGACCATCCAGCCATAAACCAAGTAGTGTAAGAGCAAAGACAAGACTCTCAAAACATGAAGGTAAACACTCAGGAATCAACAACCTTAAAACAACAGCTGCTGACTTTTTCATTTCAATGCACAAAGATGAATTTCAGATTGGTCTGAGATGAAATCTTTGTGAACAAGAAAGCCACTAGGCATCTTGGTGGTTCATTCAAATCAGTGCTCATCTGACGCTTCAGCAGCAGCCCACATTAAGGTCTGCACCTCAGGTTTATCAACAAAGGTACAGGTGACAAAATACTTTAAATGCAATAAGGATAAGAAAGATTCCCAACCTTATTCAGGAGGTTGATCTTTGTGACCGTGTTGGTTGCCTCCCCAGAGTGCTTCACCAGCAGTGCAATGAGTCGCACAAAGGCATCCAGGTTGTGGTAGCACTTGGCTCGAATCATAGTGGGGTTGGCTGCAGGATTGTGCTGTTGCTCGGCCAGGGCTCGATAGCTGATCTCAACACACATTTCGGTGCAAAGACGGAAAAAACGGGTGATCAGGTCATCTGTTTTCAGGATCCCCTGCTGGTGCATCTAACCAGGAAAGGAAAAGACGTCAGCACTGTAACCACAGATAGTTCGTTTTACAATTTATTTCAAACACACCCTTTACAAAGCATCCACCTTGACTGCCACAGTTAAATTTTTGTCATACTCTCCTGAGAGATTAATGTTTGCAAGGCAATTTGAGGGTGGCAACACAATTTTAGCAAGCACATTTATTCTCAAATAACAATCTTTTGAATCCCAAATCTTTCCAACCATCAGCATAGCTAAGAAGCCTGTTTCAGCATGAGTGCTGCCACCAGCATTCAGCCTTGCATGAAGAACATGAGAAGTACAAGCTCTGGGAAGGGGAGATTCCTGTTTCTAGCTCAGGATCACCACTAATTTGCAGCCCCATTCTGTAGAAGCAAACTGCATTTGGAAAGCAAATTTTCCTTACATGGACATTACACACAGAGGAAGACTGGGTGGGCTCTTTTGCTTTGCAAGGGGGAGTTGTTTTAATAATATAAAAAACCCCAGAGACCTCTATTTCATTTGTTAGCCACAGCATTAGAACCATCAAAATGAAACAAATTACACTGCAGAAAACTGGGGGGTTTTGAAAAAAGCATTGTATTTCTAAACTCGTACTGGACATAAAGCTATAAAAACAGCACAACTGTAACTTGGAGACAATGTGGAGAACTTCTAGAGAAACTTTTTTTCTAAAAAGCCCAAAGAATTTAGGCATCTGCTTTCAAAGTTTCGTACTTCTTCTTGTCCTACAGACTTGTGGGAAGGAAGCAACACTTTGGCAGTCATACGAATCCAGTAATAAAACCTTATTTAATGTAGTTATTACAAAATATTCCTTTAGAACTCATTACTAAAGCCTGTAAGGAAACAATTGTAAATAAACACTGCACTTCAATATATTTAAATTGCTATTTCAAAACTGATTAAATATGTACAAAAGGTGTGATCAAACAAGTGTGATAAAAAGTGAAGTGGGACAGAAGTGTACTAAGTATTATGAGCACTCTATACTGAAATTTATTTTAGAAGCGTGATTTAAAGTAAAACGTGAGGTCACAGAAATAGGTCAAATGTTTCTTTAAGATGTACATTTAGCATAATATCTATTAAAAACATTCCAAAAGTTCTATGCAGTAGAAGTCAGAACAACAGAAAGCTGTCTATAACCAGTACGCAAGGACACTAAAATCAAATTAAAAAACCCTATGGCATCAGTCACAATTTTCTGAAGCTTGAGCTTCTTTTCATTAGTAGCTGCAAAGTCTGCAGCGTTTCTGTGGTAGTGTCACAAACTTAAAAAGAACACAATGCAAAAAGGCCATGTCAGGGGCTTTCTCCCAGCTGCAGTCAAGGAGCTGCATGCAAGGAACATAGTTTTAGGGAGATGCCTGCAAATATAAGAGTTACCACACATGCTGGGCCACGGAGGGGATCTCCCTCCTTAATCACACCTAGAAAACAGATGGTATGTAATGTTCACCACACCTGTTAAAGTGTTTCAGAGTGGCACGCTGGACATTGTTTAAATTTAGACGTCATTTCTGCTAATGAAGTCTCAAGATTTTCCTTATTAATGATTTCATTTTGGAAAAAGATTCCCTTGCCCACACGACCTGAAACAGTTTACCTGAATCTCTACTGGTGACATCCTCCTGTAGGCTGTCAGAGCTTTTACTGCTACCCATAAGGAGCAACACCAGTCAAGGCTCATTACAGAGCATGACAGAACTATTTCCATGAGCTATTTCAGCTCAAGTTCTTTTTCTGCCAAACTTATCTCAGAACTCATGGTCTGAAGTGACAGCCTGTTGCTGCAGTATCTGAAGAACATGATTTGGTGGAGGACAGGGGCTTAATCAACAACAGACAGAATTTTGACAGTAAACTGCCATACACCTGGAAGTTTCACAATGATGTCTAACATGGGTTATAATACTGCTTTAAAATGGAGGGCATCACACCCTACTTATGTTGAATAAAAAGCACCTTTCTTTCCAAAAGCTCTACCTGTCCAACAAACGCAGAGAATGCTTTGGTACTGTCACGGCCTGCTGCAGCTGAATGGTAGAGGTTCACCCACTCCCTCAGCAGGTATTCTGCCTTCTCCCTCAGGCCTGGTGGGTCGTCATACTCAGAAGCTTGGGAAATTCCTGAATGCATCATGAAATTAGGACCTCCATGAGCACGGTCAATCATTGCTTCATAGTTTGATCGGACCACTTCCATCAGCTGGGGTAATCTAATGCAACAGACCAGAGCAAGAGCTGGGTTAGAATTCCTCCTCGCCCAGAAGGTGCAGGAACTGGAAGCTCAGTCAAAGAGAGTTGAAAGAAAGTAAATTATTTCTTAAACTAAAACCTTCTATCTTTCAGTCCTCACTGGAATAGCAGCAATAAGTCATGAAAGCAGATACACTTATGATGAAAGAAGGAACACTGAAATCACATAAGCTTTGAAGTTCCACTGCAATTTGTACAGGGGAATGCTGCAACAAACCACCACAGGGACTAGAAGCAACTTCTCTTCTGCAGACTTCAGGAGCCCTAAAATTCTCCCAGACAGGGAGATGTCAGAACTGACTGGGGCACTGGATTTGGCTGCAGTGAAAAGCAAGCCATACAGCGAGGACAGCGTATCCATGCCAAGCACAGATGAAAGACTTTGGTTTTGGGATATCCTATAAGCAGCTGTGTTGGTAATGGCAGCTATTGCCATCAGCCAGCTGCTGGCTGCTCTCACATCTATTCAAAGTTCTCCAAGCTCTAATGCATCTCTTTCTCAAACCCAGCAACTGCTTCCACCTTACAAATAGGGGGCCTGCAAGTGCCACAGGTATTTCCAGGTGATGTGGCAACATTTGCTACCCAAATGGTTTGGGAAGTTTGCTGGTGAATACATATGCCACGTGAGACTGGTGGAGGATTGCTCTGTAAGCTCTAAACAGAAAGGACTGTCCAATTGGATTGTTTGCAGTTAACTATTTAACATACTGACACCTAGATACATAAAATTTAAACACGCAATAATATTGCATAAATTTGAGATAAAGTAGGAATTCAAACAGGTTTCTCACAGTTCGACAGAATTTTGGAGCATAGTGCATGGAGAGATTTTCTTGCTTAAGCATTCAGTTTCACATGCTGCTGCAGCTGCCTCTATTTTGGCTAAGATGAGCACATTTACATTAGAGTGACAGTTGAAACTAAGAAAGGACTGCAGCCTCAGGGAAAGTTTAAAGCTGTATGACTGAATGATATGAGACATTGCCTATATAATATGCAAATCATAAATGAGCACAAAATAAAGTAATATATTGCACAATACTATAGCCTCACCCTTCCGGGGCGTTTCCTCTGGAATGGGCATTAATTCTCATGAGTGTCTCAATGGTGTGAAACAGATCTGCTTCTGTTACATGGGCAACACTTCTCTCATCCACCAACAAGATCTTTACCAACTGCATGGCAAAAGCCACAGCCATGTAGTTCAAGCCATTCTCCATGGACTGTCAACATGAAAAAGACAAAGTTCAACCACAGATCTTACAGTGGACTGAGTACACCCCTCCTCCTTTACCAGAGTAGGTTCTCTTTACCTGAGCCAAGTGGAGGTCATACTGCTGCATGTTAACGAGGTGATTGCGGATTAGCAGCTCCACAGCTTCCACATTGTACTTGTACTCATCTCTGCATTCAATCAGGCACCTGAAGAATTTGACTTCTTATAAACAGTGTACTTCAACAACACAGTTTAGGTGAAACAACTCAAATCTACTACTTTGGAAACTGTGACATTCAGTGTGAATTACTATCCACCTTCACAAGAAGCCTCCTCTAGAGCATTCTCTAAGGTAATGTTTAAGTTCAGAACAGTCACACTCAAACATCTATTGCCCTGAACAACTGGTGACAAGAGCCCTCCAAGAGCTTCAGTTTATTCAGCATAAGAAGCCCCTCTTCCAAGGATGAATTGGCAGATCTGCCTAGCTGAAGCTTCTGCTATAGGCATATGCCATGTCACATTGCTTGTGACAGCATAGAGATATTCTCTGCAAAATGAGGGGGGGAAAAAAGCCCAGACCATGCTCTAATGCTTAATTCCATTAAAGATTCCTATCATGTTCTGGGATAAACCAGCATTATCGAAGATCTAGTTAATTTTGCCAAAAAAACTGGTTATTTTTTGTCTGTTCAAATTGCAGCAAAGCAAAATATTAACAAGCAGGGAATTCAGAGTAACAGGGCAACTCCCAAAAGATGGTCAAAGCTACATCGGTGTTCTTGTCATCTTGTAACTGACCTAGTTATTTGTTTGTTACACCATGGAGACCCATAGGCACGGCCATCCTGCAGAGCCTTCAGCACCAGCAGGTGACACTCGCGATAGCGGAGCAGGAGATCAGCGTCAGCCCCGCTGGTGGCATCCAGCAAGCCCTCTACAGCCTAGAATAGATGCAACCTGTTAGCAGAGGAAAAAACAAGTCCTCTTCCAAATCTTCTGCATCTTACATCAGCAAGAATTATCACCAGAAAACATGAAAAAAAAAATCAATTTAGTAATTATGCTGACCTCTTGATAAGTCCACAAGATTTTACCAGCTACTATGGCATCTACACATGCAGTTTACACAGCTATGCCACCACAAACAAACCTAAAGGTCTCTATGCCCCACTAGCTTGTATGTGGGCCAAATACCATGACAGACCATGTCAGTCTGTGCTGCAGCTTCCCTAAGTCAATACCTCCTCAAGCAATTTCTGCATACAGCTCATTGAAAACTCCCTGAGAAAATATTTACAGAACCTGCCAGAGGTAAATGAGCAATGTCCTTGGAGAAAGCTGCAGAACTCAGAGATGTATTTGTGTTAGTCCACAGCAAATGAGTTCTACATAGGCAACACATTTTTTTTTATGTCCAGTCCTAGTCAGGACTGGATCTTTCAATAGGTAAAAGCACTAAGAGACAAGAATGAAGTGTCTCCCTCCTGCTTTTGGTTACTTTTGTTTTGGCACTGTTCTTAGATCCTCACGCAGACAGCTCAGTATCCTTACACTATTCTCAAGTGGATTTTTCTCTGTCTGTCACTTGTTCTACACAGGCACTAATGCCAGCTCAGCTCACAGAGCTCACTGCAACACTTCCCACTGGTACAGCCTACAAATTCTGGCTGGGATGGAGTTAATTTGCTTTACAGCACCCTACATGGTGCTGTGCTTTGGATTTGTGTTGAAATAGTGTTAACACACCACAGTTTTGCCAGTTGCTGAACAGCACTAGCACAGGATCAAGGCTTTTTCTTTCCCACTCTGCCTCCCCCATCAGTGGGTAGGCTGGGGATGGACAAGAGGCTGGGAAGCAACACAGCCAGGACACCTGACCCAAATTGAAAAAAGGGATGCTCTGTATCATATGACATCATGTTCAGCAATAAAAGCTCAGGGAAAGGAGGATGAAAAAGGGCATTCATGGTTCCAATGTTTGCCTTTCCAGACAAATGTCACATGTGCTGAAGCCCTGCTTTCTGAGGAGCAGCTGGACATCTCCCTGCTGATGGGAAGTAGAGACCATGAGTACAAAACCCTAAGTAAACACAACGGCTCCCTCCCAGTCTTATTTATGGCATTTCCGAAGACAGTAGTTCAGTATTGTTCACCAAACAGTTCCACAGAATGCATGAAGAGACAAGGTCACCAGCAAGATAATCCATGAGCCAGATGAGTAATGAACTCTTAGCAAGTTGTTACAGAGATGAGTTGTCAACACTCACCTTCTGCAGAAGTCCAAGTGCAGCAATGGCATCCCGGGAGTTCCGAGCCACCACCACCGCCTCCAAGAGGCTACGCAAGGCTTGAACCTGAGGATTCATGGCCAGGGTGTGTGGAATGGACTGCAGGTGCTGCTCCAGTTCTGTCATACATTTGTCATAAATCTGTGCTACATCATCTGTAGCCCAAGCCTGCTGCTTAAGAGAAAGTGAGAATCAGTGATTTTTGTACAGATTGCATTTGTGACACTCAAATACTGACTGACTGGCTCTTCTTCAGAAATTACAGCATCCAGAATTTAGACTTCTACAGTACTGTAGTTTATTACGCTGGTATTTTAAGTACACACATATGAGCAAATTAAACTGTGAAAATAACCAGCACATAATTTTGTCAGTCAGAGTCACAGAATGGTTTGGGTTGGAAGGATCTTAAAGACTATCTTGTTTCAACTGTCCGGCCACGGGCAGGGACATCTTCCACTAGAACAGGTTGCTCAAATCCGCACACAATCTGGCTTTGAACACTTCAGGGATGGGCCATCCACATCTTCTTCAGATAACCTCTTTCAGCCTCACAGAGAAGTTTCTCCTAACATCTCCTCTAATCTGTCCTCTTTCAGTTTGAAGTCATTCCCCCTTGTTCTGTCAGTAAGGCCTTATGTATGCATACAAAAACTTGTTAATTCTCTTAAAATTCAGACTTGCTGTCCATGATCTTCCTGCAAAAGTAACCTGAGATATGAATAAAATGTTTCACTGCAACTAAAACTACATGTAGTAATCCTAAATTGCAGAATTTGTCCCAATTTGGGTTACAAATCCCTAAGACTGGATAGAATCTTTTTGCCATTACTTTGTCTTTAGAACAAATGTGTCTTTTCAACAACTGTCTCCAAGCAATACGAACACTTAACTCTTATGAGTCCTTATAACAAAAACACAAGTTCTGCAACAGTCTCCAAAATGGCTGGAGTACTCTCAAGCTGATTAATTCAGAAACCTCTACCTTCATAGGCTGAGCCAAGAATCCTGTAGGTTGAGTTAAGTCATTGGTGGGTAAGAAGCCAGGGACATTGCGTGCGAACTCCTCATAAACAGCCAGCTGTTTTGGGTCCACACCTCCAACCTTTGCAACAAAAAGAACAGGCATTTAACTCACTGATAAGTACTAAGGCAGTAAAAAATGAGGGCAGTGTAACAGGTAGCTACTCTTAAACAGAGTGGCCTAGACATTGAGTAGGATTCAGCTGCTCTGCATTGAGGTCCTATCTCTCCTGCCACACCTCCTAACACAGGGATTTTGCTCTAGAAATTGAACTCACATTCCCAGAAACAGAAATAATCAAATATTGAGAAATGCTCTGCTGAAAGCACATGTTATGTCTTTAAAGGAAGAAAATATAAAGGAGACAAAATAAAATAAAATATAAAGACAACAAAACAGATGAGCCATCTTTCAGTGAGAGGAAATGCACAGAAATAGAGACTCAAGGAATTGAGAAAATTATATAAACACTCATTTTTGAATAATGTATTTATGTGTTTCCACACCAATCAAGAAAACAGCAGCTGCACTGCTAGGCAAGAGTAACAATATATAATTACTCATCTGATGCTGTGCCACCCACTTTTCCTTATCAGGAGGGAGGGAAGAGCAGTATCCAAACAGAACGCACCTTTAACCTGATCTGCTCTGGCATCCGCTCAGCCTGGTACGTTAACACAACAGGATCGCAGTAGCGACGCCCCTCTTGCCTTGCATGCTTCCTGAGCTCAAATTCCTGGGAAAAACAAACACCACACTGCATTTTAGACACCCATCTGGATGTGTATGAACACATAAAATACTTCTAAAAAGACAACAGCCCCATACTTACAGTTGCGAGCCTCTTGTCCATCTCAGGGCCTGCCTTTTCCACAGCTGTCTTCTGGATAAAGCAGCAGGCAAGCTCACAGTTATCCTGTGCTAACTGGGCAGCTGCCTGCTCCATCATGTCCCTCTGCTGTGGGGAGGCTGCCTATTGAAAATCACAACAATCAGTGAAGGATGTAAAATTTCCCTGCATGTTAACTAGCCTTAAAATCTGCACCACTGCTTATACAGAACACAAGCAATAAAAAGGAATGCTCTTAGGATCACACTCCCTTCCCATAGAATATACAATATTAAATTTAATTTTGCATAGCTTTGAATAAAACATGTAGGCAAGATGACAGTAAAGACTTTCAACAAGGAACAAAACAGCAGGAGTTCTCCATCTTCTCCACCTACCCATCTCCAGGGCACAGAAATAAAGGCCTGTTTTAGACAGACATACACAGAGTGATGTTAATGCAGGGAAGGCTTTGCATCACAGAAGTTTTCCTACTTCCTAGGTAGTAATTGGAAGATATAAAGGTGCAGCACTAACAGTGCAAAACAGCAGTCCTAAGCCTTTTTCAGTGGGTTCCTTTTCTGATAAGGAATCCAATTTTCGTTCTTCCTTCCTTCTCAGAGTCTGCTTTATGAGAACCCTGAACAGATGCACTTATTTTCCAGGGTACAAAGCAGAAATTTTCACTAGAAATGGAATACATTTATAAAGGCAGCCTGTCCCATCTACTTGGACTTCCTTGTCTGCTAAGAGCTCTTCCATTAATTCCTTTAAATTACACTATTTCTGTTAAACCACTTCATAAAAATAAGCCAGATAAGAATTTTGAGATGACTCATACAGAGCCTTTTCTGCAACAAAAGGTTTTCTACAATTATCCCTTAAAAAACTTCCTTAGATTAAAACTGGATTTGTACCAATGTCATCTGTCTTCAGGGATAAAAAATACTAATTAATTTCTAACTGCTGAAAGTACAACGGTGTCTTGATCTTTCCAAGATCCTTACGCTCTTGTGCCTGTTGCTGACACTGATGGCAAGAATTCTGGGTGGTAGCTGTTGTTGTGGTCAGCAGTTCACAGGATGTTTCATGCAGTTTAGCTTAAACTTTCTTCATTAAGAGACCTGATAATAGCCTCTAAAAACTCAATGAATTCACAAGCTGGGGAGAAGAGTAAACTACCTATCTGCTAACAGCACAAGTAAATAAAATTTGCCTGAAGCATGCATGCTGAAACAACCCAAGATATCACCAAAATCAATTCAGTCATCCCCATTTCAGCTTTTCTGCCTCAAACCCTGCAGAAAGTTCAAGTCTCCAAGGGACAAAATAAAAAGATAGTCAGGAAGTTTATGTGCCATTTAGTAAGATCTACCATCTCAGTTTAAGAGTGTTTGACTTGGAATCACAGGTCCACTGTAATTCCACAAGAGTCATGAAACTTTTACCCAGTGAATTCATTCCCATGCCAGTTAAGCCACACAATTAATTAACAAGTCTACATTGTGGAGAACTGATTTACCAATGCCTACAGTCCTGTAAGTTGGATATAAGCTTCCAATGATGGGGCTCTTACCCTCAGTGCAGTAGCAAAGCTATTTTTCAAGTTGGTAGCTATGCTCATCAGCAAAGGCTCCCTGCAGGTAATCATGGCCATCCCAGCAGTCAAATTCCTCATCATGTGGTGAGCGGCCACACGCATCCGTGACTCCTCCGAGTCCAGGGCGAAGTCCTTCCTGACTATCTGCTCACAGGTGGTCATGGCAATCTTGATGGATCTGTCCACCACTGGATGGACCAGGTCCTGCACCGCGCGCTCGATCGCCTGCCGCACACACTGCTTCAGCTGTGGGTGGGCCTGGAACAGCGGAATCTGCAGGGGATTAGGAAAGGTGAGAGAATAAAGTACACTGGAATCCCATCTACTCCAGACACCTGCATATTCTGAATGACTTATTGTCCTACCTTGTGTGGTACAATCATGTTCCCCATGCAGCTATTACAGTATTTGATAATTGTTATTCTTCTAACCAAGTTGCAGCTGAGTAACAATGCAAAGATTGACTTAAGAGCTGAGCTGCTGACTGGACAAAAGGAGCTCAGAGGCTCCTTTTATACTTGAGTCCTGATAGCTGCAACCAGCTGAGATCTGCATCAACCCTGGCTGAAAGAATTCTTTTAGTAAACTCAACCAGCTCTAAAACTTACCGTTGGATTTAAGGTAATGTGCGGAGCCAACCCTCCTAAAGAATAGACGTTGATGTCGTGATAACTGTACTGGGGCTGTGGAGGAACCGTGGCTGTACAAGTGGTGCTGGTAGCTGGAGTTGTAGAAGCAGCTGGAGAACACAAGTAGGTTTGTATTGAGACACTCTGTGAAAAGCAACTGCTTATAAAACAGGTATGTAATTTTTATTTAAACTAGGAAATGACCCAGAAACAAAAGCTTTGCAGTTTGACCATGAAACCTCCTAAATTTACCAAGCAACTTTTATTCTCCCTTTACCTAATGATTAGTTCCAAAGCAGCTTCAGTACATTTTAAGAGAGCTGTTTATTATGACAGTTTTAGCACCCGGTGTAGTGTTAATAGGAGGGAGTCTAAAGAGTAGCTACACACACATAACGAAGAAATAATCCTCACGCAGCTTCCACTCTCCTCCCATCTCCAAACTGTATACCTATTTCTTAAAAAACTAAGCGCTCCCAAGCACTCGAGAATGTTACAATAGCACATGTAGCTTCATATTTTATTTTGTAATAGCAAAACTTGTCTTACTTGAACTTTAACAGTGTGGTTCTGGATTCTACGAGATGTACTTACTAGTTGTTGTGATGGGTGGTAGCTCTTCTGGCTGCTTCACATCCTTCTTTGGAGCAGACAGCTGCTCATCCAGGTTTTTCAGACGATCCTTATCTTTCAGGAGACTTCCAGGTTTCAGCTCATTGATGTCTAGTGCAAGATTCTTGCAGAGCACCTCAATCTCAAACTTCAGATTCAACTGCAAAACAACTCTAATTTAGGTCATGTCACAAGGAAAATACCCGAAACATCTACTGAGCCACTTGACCCCCAAGCTCTCCATTCTAATCTCACTCCTTTCAGAGACTAATAATGACTGAGGATTAGACAACTATCTTGATGCTGCTCATGGAGAGGAGTTCCATTCAATTATTACCAAATTAGGCAATACCCAAATAATCTCCCCATGCTTAAGCAGTAATAAGGATTCCTCTCGTCCTTCACAACACCTTTCTTGACTTGTATGTCAATAAATCCTTACACTCAGAAGTTACAGAAAAAAAATCCAGAAGTTTACCTTTAGATCATGTTCCTGATGCAGCTCAGCTAAAACATTCATAATGGCCATTGTCCATGGGTTTGGAGGTCTGAAGACCTACAAGAGAAAGAAGAGAGCAGTATTACAGAATCATGTGGATAATTTATGACTGGAAATATTTGAAACACAAGCAGATATGTGTGCATACAGCCATGGAAATCTTCATACAGCTGTGATTAGAGTTGAATTTAGTACTTCAGTAGTAATTATTCCAGTAATTCGGTATAACTGGAAATACATTAGGAACCTAAGTGAAAAACTGGAAGCACAATGACCTGGTCCTTCTTGAAAGATCAGTTCTACATCAAGCAGAACTGACAAGCTGATCAGGATCAAGGTGGGTGGAACAAAAAAAAAAATAAATCTAGGAATAAATATATCCTAGAACCTCTTCATGGCATCCTTCCATTTCTCAATAGAGTTCTGTTCAGGGATACCACAGTGCATTTCAGTGAACACCACCTATTTATGCTGCAAAAATGCATGGCCACTTTCCCTCCAAACAACACTTTCACTTCACGCTTTTTGCATCCCTTTTCTTTCTCTCCACGGAATTCAATCAGTTTTCAATTTGTGACAAAAGCTCATTACTTCCTGCAATATTATGTCATTTGGGCAATAACTCTGTCTGTACACAGACACTTACCACACTCCTGACACTGGATTCTAAGACTTTGGCAACAAATGGCACTACATAAAGCAATTCCTGCTGTCCCTTAACGTATGCTTCCAGTAGTAGCGACTTAACATCCAAATCCTGAAAAACAATTGACGTGGGAATGAGGGTGGAGAAAACAGCAAACACATTGCACACACAGTTCCACTAATACACTGCATCCTTTTCAAATACAGGCAAGGCTGAGTCAAGACAGCCCTTGAATTTTACAGACTGCTAAGTAGCAGTTACTTTTTGAACAAAGATTTACACATCTACCTTTTTACATGGATTAACAAGCTTTTGCCAAAATAAATTTAACTAGTAACTTTTCTGATATAAAAAAAATATTTAGAAGTGTTAAATAACCAACTCTGGAGTCATGCTTTGTACTTTGCACATAAAAGAGGCACCAGAAATGTGGTAAGATTTCCCAAATAGCCTATGCTACTGCATAACAGCATACCAATTCATGCCAAGGCAATATGTAAAGACAGAAGCTCACCGTGTGCAAGATGGGCTTATTTTTAGCCATTGTTATCATTCCCAGCCAGTGACCAAGGTTCTTTAACAAGGAACGGTCTGAAAAGTTGGCTGCAGCTTTATCTGATGTCAATAGCACCTAACAAAGAATAAAAAAAGCATCTCAAGCAACAAGCGGAAGATAACCAGACTCCAAACTAAATCCAACAGTTGATCTGAATGAAGGCAAAGTTTTAAAACATTAAGTTCTGAGCTTCAGTCACATTACAGAGATACTTGAACAGCTTTCACTTCAAGGCAGCACCCTGTAAATCTGCACTGTGCTGACTTCAAAATTCCTCTCTTTAAAAGGATCAAAAAAAGAGGATTACATCTCCCCAGACCTTACCAATTACTCTGTTGAAACTGTTACAACTACTCCCTTAGCCAAGCTGCCTCACCACAGACCGGAAGGCTACAGTTTAACCTTCCAGGGAAACCATCTCATTGTCACGTCAAAACATAAATCATGTCATCATGTCATAAATCACAAAACAAGTATTCTGCTGTTAATTCTGTTCCTTAACTTCAGAGGAGCATCAGCTGAATAGAGCAAGTTCAGCTGTATCCTCAAGAGTCAGGAGATGCTTTTGCACTACAGCGTAACCCGTGGTGGTCAGGAAATTCCACCAACAGGTTTAAAAATAGTGCTTTCTTTACCAACTTGTTTCATCTGGTCATCACTTCTGGGCTACTGCTTCCTCCTCCCACCCACATTACCTTAGCTCTCCAATAAATTTTGGCTTTTACACCCCCATTTTCTAAACACACCCTTTCTCCCCATTCCTCTTGGGCCAAAAGAGCAGAGTGTGGTTTTCTATCTTTGTACTTCCCTCCACAGAAAACAACTAGACCGTGAGCAATTTTCCCCTGGGTTATAATTTGCAAACCTCACACAAATTTGAAGTCTACCTACATAAATTAATTCAGATGCAAATTTAGCTTCCTGTTACACAATTTAAGTCTTTCATACATTCCTAACTGTAAACAATCCCAGTATTCCTAAAGATAAGGTGTAAGTTTAATGTAAGCTAGAGATATTTTTGAATGATATTCTATATTTGAGGATCAGCACTGTACAAACACATAGCATGAGGAGAACAGCATGCTCCTGTGCTGCCTTTGGAAAACTTGCACTACTCACCTTGATATTTCTGTAGGTTTCATTCAGAACCATTTTATTAAACTCTGGATTCTTGAGCGTGTCAAGGAAGTTTGAATACAAGCTGTGAAAGTTAGGCTCAATACTGACTCTTTTCATCACAAGATACTGTGATACCCAAGGCATGAACTCTTCTTTCACAGTTTCCTTCAATTCTTCCACCTGTGCTCAAAACAAAGACAAAGCACACCACAGAACAGATGAGAAAATAATCAAAACTTTCTGGGGTCAGCTCTGAACAACACAGTTTATAGTCAGTCAATTGCTTCTAATACTAAGGCTGTTTTTCTACAAAAAAAAAAAAAAAGTATTTGAAATCAGTGTCTCAATATCTAAAGATCTGGTCAACCCATAAGGACTCCAGCATGAAATTAGCAAGGCATAACAATTCATGTCTTCTTCACTTCCCAACGTTTTACCAGACACTGGAAGTAAATGTTGTCATCTTACAAGTTCAAGCCATCCATCCACGAGACACCAGCACAGGTGGCAGCAGGACTACATCTCAACTAGTTCAGAAAAATTCCCTTAATTTCTGCTTGAAATACCAGAGCTTAACCTTGCAACACTTAATGGTACCCAGACCATTTATGATGTGAATGTTTATTTAAGATTAAGAACAGGTATCTTTTTCCCCATCTCTCCACTCCCTGGAAAATTTTATCTCCAAAGATGTTTAAACAGAAAGTCCTGGAAACTTTAATTTCTTTACAGTGTGCTCCCTCCTGAAGTTTTTGAAGTCAGAATTTTGTAGAAGTATCAACCCACACTTAAAAATGAATATATTAAAAAAGGATTAAGAGTAAAAAATTATTTTTACTAGCATTCTTTCATACTTGCCTTCTGTGTCATATTTGACTGAGACAGATTATTGAAGATAAAAGCAATTTTTTCCTGGACATTCTCTGGAGGTTCCACAATCCTCTCTGTTTGATCTGTTGCTACTAACAGCGTATCAATGTTGGTAGTATTAATGGAAGGCTAGAGGGAGAAGAAGAAGTTAAGCATAAACAATACCTAGAGGTGACATCAAACGAAACTTTTTCTCTGTTCTGTCAAACAAAAATAGAATTGAGCTTTATCAGGGGACATCTGCTGTCTCAGATTCATTTTTAACAGCACTCTGAAGGAGCCAAGTGATTTTTTTGTTCTAAAAATGATGATCAATACTCAGCAGAAGAATGCTGCTACAGAAAAAGCCTCTACATGCACATATAATAGGTGCCACTGCAATGGCACCCTTTGGGCCTTTAAGCCTGTGTACAGTTATAGTTTGGAGAAAAATCACAACACAAGACCCAGCAGCACTTAACACAGCAGGGAGTCTCCAGGAGCACTTCAGTGCTGATTTGGGAAGGTGAAATCCCAGCTGTTCATTCTAAGACCAGGTTCTCATTCTGAGATGACAGCTGAAGTCAACAGCATGTGATCCTGGTCCCTACAGCTGCAGGCCTGGACCCCAGGGCTTTAGCACCTGGTACATTGCAGTTAAGGGAAAAAGCAATGCAGTTTCAAGCATCAATCCTGACTGGAGTTTAAAATGGGAAAACAAACACCTCAAAGTAACAAATTTCTTCATGTTATCAGGTGCGGAAGACATTAAATACCTACACTAATGCCTGTCACCCCAAGTGTGTTCACAACACTTTCAGCTCCATTTGGCTTTTGCCTCCTTTACAGAGAGCTAGTTAAAGACAGTCCCAAGCAGAAAGACAGGGTGAACTTTCCAGGGCTCAGCCATCATACAGAACAGCACTGCCCAGCCTCGGCATCCACGTGGGACCAAGTCTGCCCCAAAACTTTCTGTGCAATAGCCAATTCTATCTATCTGCCAACCCTGTAATAACTCTGACAAGCATTTCAGAGTTGTTTACACAAGTGACCAAAAATGTGAAAACCTAATGCAGTTAGAACTGTGAGGTCAGATGCATGCAGTTAGTGTTCTTAAGTCCCAAGCAGAACAGCAGCTGCCAACTATTTTAAGAGTCCTGTTGCAAGTCATTAAGAGAAATGATGGTTCTGTAATTGTCTTGATAATTACAGCCTCAAGAACACATTTCAACTTTACTCTAAAGTAATTAGGTAGTCTGATGATGAAAAACACCTTCTCTCTAATAAAATGTGGGCCATATTTTAAAAGGTCATATGCTTTAAATCTAAATTAAAGATCACAGTCTGAAAATCTGTAGTACACAAATTAAAACAGATTCTGTCTGTATGTACTCAGTCCAGAGCAGCATCTGCCCCTCTGGGAAGGGCACAATGACACAATGCTCACCGGCACATCTTTCTTGAAGCTGACTCCAGTTGGTCGGGTGATTGTAATGGTTTTTGCAACGGTGGTGGTGGTTGAGGTGGTCACTATAGTGCTGACTTGGCCAGCAAGAGGAGCTTTTGCTGGAACCTGGGCCTGGGCCTGAGCCTGGGCAAGTGCAATACTTCCAGGGGTGGTGATTGAACCCTGCATCTTCACAGGAGGATCTCTGGATTGCTGTCCATATTCTATGTACTAAAATAGGGTGAACAAGCACATACAAAATTTCACATGCAGCAACAGAACTATGGGCTGATTTTTACCATGAGCATTATAAAGGTTTGCCAACAATCATTAAAATATTTGACAGTCTTGCCATAAAAGAATCCATAAATGCAACTGTATACCCTGATAAAGCACATCTTGTCACTATGGACCTTCTAACTGCAGAGGAGCCTCAAGCTCTGCCTCCAGCCTCAACAAGCTGATATCAAGCCCCACAAGACCTAACACGCTTAGTATTTTACAGAGCACTATCTAAACAACCTCCATGCCTGTCCCCCCAGGCCTAGAACAGCAGAACAAAAGAGGAGAAAGATCCTAAGAGCAATGTGGGAGTATCAAGAACCAGGCTACAAAGCAGGTAAAGAAGTCTTCTGCAAGGATTCCGACATTTAGCTAGAATAGTCTAAAACTGACCATTAATAAGCAAAACAACAGTTCAGAAACAGACAACTTTTAGACATTACATTTTCTGAACTAGTTTCATAGTAGAAAATTAGTTTCTTCCCCACTGCTATACACTTCCCCAAAAACTGGAAACATCAGATTGTCATTTAAGAGGTACACTCTGAAAGCTGTTGGTGAAACCAAGACTGCTGTTGGACTTTGCAGCTTCAGGTGTGAGCCTCTACCTTAATGGTAGAGATGAACATTTTTCCTTATTTAGTTCATGCTCTTAAGCTCTGCCACTGGGATTAGTTCTTCTGTATTTCTACCAATAAAAGCATATTCAAGGCAGACACCATGTGATGAACACTGTTTTGGACAACAAGGTATTCCCATGGCTCTTATCAGAATTTCAGGAAAGAAATTTTTCCTGGAATATTTTATCAGGTGTAAGTACGAAACTATATAAACCCAGCTGAATGACCTCTATTTTAGACTAAAACTCCAGATCTTTAAGGGACTGGAATATAAATCCACCAAGGCACTTTAAAACCTTCATGTATGGACATGTGCATTGGTTGATCATGCAGTTATATGCAGACAGCTATTTCAACATAAACAATCCAAACAGATTTACGGAAGCAGGAAAGGCACCTTCACCTGCCTACCCTATCCCAGAGCAAAACCTTTAAGAAAAGGCATTTGATTCTGTAGATGTACATGGTCTAAAAATCACCACAGATGAGACTGCTTTTCCAAAGGAAACAGAAATTTCTCAAGAATTTAACATCACAGAAATTTAGTGTTGATTACAAACACACTCACCTCCTGTAAATGATGTGGGAACTGTATAAAGTGACTAATAGAAGCCAAGTGCTGACAATACTGGGGATAGTCCTTCAATCTGTCAGACAAAACATACACTGGTCAGAAGCATAAGCCCACATCAGAAACAGTATTAGAGAGAAACAAATATTAGGTATGTCATTCCCATACTGCACCACAGAATTACTTCTGGAGTCCTTAGAGCAGCTGTGCTATAAACAAAGCATTTCCCACAAAATATTTTTTGTTGCAAAATCTATTTTAAATCAATTAATTTAACCTTAAAGCACAAGATTTATCCACAACAACTCATCTTTTCCTACATCTCTATACTCTGACCTAGTACACAATTGCATTTATATTGTTTGCAACAAGATTACTGGATAAGTAATTTGTAATCTGGCTCAGTGCATAATAAACAGCAAACCAGAGTACACCTCACACCCAGAATCTTCTCATTCTGCAATTCATTAGAAGTTTTGAGAAAGAACTTTTTCTGAGATTATGTAGCCATACTTTCCTGTGTAAAAGCAAAGTTCTAGAGCTTAGCTCCCAGCCAGTCCTTCAGTAATGAGCAGTGCAAAGGACACCCCACTGAAAAGCACTGTGAAGAGTAATTACATTCACCACATTTCTAATAAGCTGTTAGTTACTTCATCTAACTCAACATTTCACTGATTTTTATAGAGTCTAAGTAGTTTCAGCATCTCAGTTTGTCCACATATATTCAGGTATTGCATTGAACATTTTAATTTAGAAAGGTTAACTAGCACATTCACAAATTGTGTCCCAAGTCAGTGTATCTTTGAACAAGTCCCTAAGCTGAGATGTGCAACCTTGCATCGTATGATTAGAGCAGGTTCAAGGTTCACAAGACAATACAGGCACTATGAGAAGTGTACCAAAGCCCACACTCACCTATTTTTAAATCTATCTAGTGCAGCAATACCAAAATAGTACATTTTGGATGCAAAAGGCTTTCGTAAGGCTTCAAGAACATAGCGCAGGGCCAGGCCCAATGCCATATAAGTAACCAGTCCTTTCTCTATGATGCCCCCGAAGAGACAGGCTGTTATGTGCAGCTCCTTATCTGGGTACTGGGGAAAGAAACGATATTCCTCAAACAAGTTCCTCAGCATACAGTTAAACACTTCTCGTTCCCGCTTAATGTTGGAGTCCTTAAACCTCTGCAGCATTTCCAAGACCTGCAAAGAAATTGAAAATTGTTACCAATGGATTTGCTTTATTTCACCCCTTTCCCATCCTGTTTCATGAGTGTTTGCAACTACTAAGGTACATTATGCTACCACAAACACAAAGTAACTGCTTTATTTTAGCCAGCAGACAGATACTACATCACTACTACCAGCTTCCTCTTCAGACTTGAGTTCTTTTTTAAGCGACT
Source organism: Sterrhoptilus dennistouni (assembly GCA_013397095.1). NCBI lineage: Eukaryota > Metazoa > Chordata > Aves > Passeriformes > Zosteropidae > Sterrhoptilus > Sterrhoptilus dennistouni. The sequence continues at coordinate 173,354 of VWZU01007205.1, read as the reverse complement.
GTCTTCACACAAAACCTTTTTGTGACTGCGTACTCCATTACTTTCAATTTAGAAAAATAAAAATTAATATTGTGTCTTCCATAATTTATAACTATGTAAATATATTAAAGTAAATTTGAAGTACTTCAAAGAGTAAGTACATCAGACCAATAATTACTCTCATAGAGACTAACAAAAATAATTATGAAAAGCTCAGAAAGTTGAACTTGGGACACTTTCATGTATCTGGATCTTGTAGTCATTTTTACATAGTTTAAAACCAAATACATTTAAGATAATTTATACAGACTATTTAAAGGCACTCTTTAGCACTTATTTTCAACACAAAAGCTTCCACACAACACTGAATCCTTTCCACTTAGCTGCATTTTAGGAGTATTAATTAGACATCTAAAGTCTTCAGTCCAGAGAACTAAAAGCTGAATGTAATGAAGAACTGCAATTTTACTGTGAAAACAACTTCAACCAAGTAAAAAAGCAATGTTGCAAGCAATGCTACAAGCCCTTTATTACTTTCCACTAAAACTAATACATGAAGGAGTAATTATGATCCACGTTACTGCAAGTCTCTGGACAGGTGCTGTAACTGCTACAGAAGGGAACTCACCTCATCCACAGACATGGTTGGGTGTGGTGGATGGTTGTAAATACGCTGGAAGTAGCTGTTTGCCTCATCATCTATTTCCTTGCTAAAGTGCTGATTAGCCTCTGGCCACACCTGAGATAAGTCAGCTGGTAAAAAAGAGAACAGGTATCATGCTCAGGACAACTTCAGACACTCAGGATTTCATCTAATCCTTTTGAACTCTTCCACCAATCTACAGAAAATTGCTAGTTCTTCTGAAAAGCAAGATATTTAACATTCCCAGGAGACAGGAATTACTATTTAAAAATCTGTTTTCAATATGCTATTTTTATTCAAAAAAACTGCAACCTAAGATAGCATTAACCTCACACTGCTCTACTCTTAGAACCCAGTGCATCCCAAGCTAACCTCAGATGACAACTAAATAACTGAATGCAGAACAGACTAGAAAAAAGCATGCTACACAACACCAACATGCACACAAACTTGCACACAAACTTTCAGGCCAGCCCATGAGCTTCCAACAAATTTATATTCAATGTTCAAAACCTAGAATATAAATCAATGATCATTACAGCCATCTCCACTGCACATCTGCAGAGACAGCTAACTTTGCTGTTACTGCATATGGCTCCTTTGATAGCTCCTCCATAACAGCAATGTGGAAGGTTTAGCACATGGCTGTGGTTCCTGACCATTTGACTGCTTCAATATCTCACTGTAAGCATGCTGCAGAGGCATAAATGAGTTAAGGATAATGGCTTAGTATAAAGAACCAAATTATTTCTTTCAAAAACTACCTTCCCACCAACTTTTATCTTATTTGTATCCAATGCTGCAGTCTATTTCACTGCTTCACCTGCCAAGTTCTCTGCTGCAGTAGAACCTTACACAGGTTTAACCTTGCTACAAATGAAACAAAAAATACCCTGGTACCAGACACATACAATTCTCTGTCAAGAGCAGGACAACACTTGTTCAAAACACAGCACAGCAGAAAACAGACAGAAACACACTATTCATGCAAATCCATAACCCATTATATTTTAATGCTAATTTTTTTTTTAAAACACCCCCTCCTCACTTGGCAAGCTCTTAGGATACAAATTCAGAAACATCTTTTTCAGACTAATATAATAATACAAGAGCCACACTTCTAACATTTACCACCTACAGATCCAAGCTTCCCCTGAAGGAAACACAGATTAACTGCAGAACCACAGTCACACTTCACAGCCACAGACAACACTACCACTTACAAGGTTTCATCTTACTCTGCTGGAATGTAGGCTGGTTCAGTCCAGATGTGCTCAGCTTCCTTTGCACGAATGGGTCATTGTTCACCGCAGGAAGGCCCAGGGCTCCAGTTCCTATGCCAGTCAGGCTACCCGTAGTAAGACCACCTACTGAAAAGCAAACCTGTAGTAAGGCCACTTACTACAAGCACGCAATTGGTCATCTCAGTTGCACCCTCAGAGTATCCACTTACCACTCCTCCTAGCCCTTGTAGTTTCCAAAAACTCAGAGCTTTATGGCCTCATTGCTGTCTAATATAAACCAGTTTTAACATGAGCAGTTCTTCATCTCTGTCCCAACCTAAAATAAGGCTGCTACATTTGTCAAAACACTCATCCTCTTGACTCAAACCTTTTACCTACTGCAGCTGCAACACTCTGAAGTGCTGTTTCAGCAATGACCCAGGAGTGAGGACTCCTCACTCCATATCAGAGTGTAACTCCCTCCCATATGACACAGCTGTTTGTCCAGTGTGACTTCCCATCCTTAAAGGGAAGGAAGCATCGAATCCACCCTTAAGGGGTGGCTGTCACCTTCAGTATTTCCAACCACAGCAGTAACAGTGTCTTGGCTGTGCCATGTCAAAACAAAACCACTCCACTCTAACAGCAGTACCTGGAAGCTGTGAAGAGAGGCCTCCGATGCCACTGAAACCAGTTGTCTGGTTTTGGGTGGAAAGAGGTGGGAACGCTTTTGCTGGTGACTGAGGAGTACTGAATGCAGAGCCCAAGTTTGGAGGGAAGCCTTGCATGCTCTGGGTGTGAGGAGCAGCTGAGCCACCTAAGCTGAGAGAGGCCATTCCTGCAAGCGAGTCGATCTGAGTGAAGAAGGCAAGATTATACAGACATCCATAAACCACAATCCAGATGATTTTTGGCATCTTGTAGAAAGATGGCTACATATCAAAACACTTCTGAGAATAGCTCTTCTGCATGGTTACTGTAAATTCTGAAGTCATCCAGATCACCCCAAAAGATTAGTTTGTCTATACAATGCACTTTTATTTTTCTTCTGCAATCCCATGAAATCCTATTCTCTCACAGGTTTTATAGAAAGTTTGGTTGTTCCATAGTCTGTAGTTAAGAGTAACACAAGAGTAAATGCTTACAATAAGCATAATTTACTTCTACTTGCAGATTTTTGTACTGAAGTAGTTTATGCTCTGCAGTCTGCAACCTCAGACCCCACCTCAAGATGTACAAAGCTATTTCATTTCAAACTTAAAAGTATTTTTGACTATCTGAAAGACCCTACTATGCCCACTTTTCACAGCTAGATACCTGAATGAAGTCTTGAATAAAAAGCATTAAGACCTGGTTCATGAATAGGAGGGAAGACAATACAGTCTGCCAAACCAGTAAGTTAAGGAACTGACTAGGAACAGCAGAAAATGGTATTATCTACTCAGAAGACAACATGACTACAGACTAAAAATTGCTGCTGTTTGTTCATGAGTTATTTGTAGCAGGTTGCCAAGATATTTGGTACATCTGATGAGCAACTTCAATAAAGCAACAATTCATAATAAAACCACTCTCTGGGTTTAGTTTACATAATTTACTGACAATTCAGTCATTCTTAAATGCTGAATTGCCACTATTTCATGTGAAATACTTTTCACCGCTTAAAAATCTGCCATTGAATGTTACTGCTAGAAGCAAAACTTGTCTGTAATGTGTTGCTCCCAGAGGAGGAAGGGATGATGAGTGGCAGGGATTAACTGAAATGTACCTTGTTTTTAAAAGAGCAGTTCAGTTGAGAGCTGAAGAGCCCCAGTTATAACAAGTCCTTATGCTCTAGCACTGTGGCTTGGCCCGTGAAGCTACAAACAAGACACATCAGGTTCAAAGGCAGTGCTTAATTCTCAGAAGTCCTAGTAAATTTTAGCACTTTAAACGAAAGCCTCAGTTATTTTAAACAAACCAAGTATCTGTCCCTCCTCAGTGCTCCCATCCTATAAAACTTCACAGTTACTTCTTACAGACAGCAGTGAAGTGAAAGACAGTTCTGAACTACAACCTCAGACATTATTCTCTAGTTACAAGCAAGCTATCAAGACATGCAAGCACAAAACTACATGAGCCAGATGATGTTTGACTTAGTCCTGCAGAAAGAGCTCAACTAGTACAGCAGAACTAGCACCAAATTAACAGCACCTTCCAAAAATGCAGCATGTGATTGTTGTACCTGCACAGGAGAGATGGCATCCAGGCTGCTGGCGCTGGGCGGGCGTCCTTTGGGCATGACTCCAGGTGGGGGCTGTCGAGCCTTGTTCATGACATTACTGCAGTTTGCTACCATGGTGAGGATCGTCTCTGACAGCTCCTGAGAAACACTCCTGGGATGTGGAAGCACAACAGTAGACCATGTAACATTCACAAAAATAAGGCCATTAAATTACTTGATTTTCCTAGAGAAATTGAAGCCACATTTCACAAAAAAAAAAGCAGCACAACAACCCCAGGAAAAGCTACATACTAGAAAAACTTGTCTTAGATTATCTCCCAAGAGAAACAGCTATATTTAAAACAGAAAAGTTTAAACTGTAGTTCTATAACAATCTCCAATAGCCTATTCTCTTGTTTTTGATGATTCAATAACTCCTTTACAGTTACCCCAGTGAGTAAAGACTTAGAGAAGGCTGGGATATGTACCTACATGGCTCTAACAACTTCTTGGAAGAGCCTTAATCTGCAGCTGTCCACATTACGGGCTACAGAACACCTCAGCCTCATGAATTAAAACACAGATAGTGGTGCTGTGATTCCCTGTTCAAATCTGCCTCTCAAGGCTTTTTCCTGCACCCAAACTTCATCATTTATGGTTGTTCTCATTGTGAATCTCTTTACACACAAGGTCTCTCTAAAAGATGAGATACATGGGCCATGCACTCAGAGACAAAAAAAGAAGAGGTAAATACCACCACCTGCTTCACTAAAACTCACCCTGTCTACAGACTGAAAGACGTGCTTCACACACTGGCACTAAACCCAGAGACAGGAAATTTAACTATTCAAGAAAAATATAATCAAAAAACCTCAGAAAACTCAAACTTAGGCACAGTGATTGCACGACCCAGAGCAGTCAGTACCTTCTTCCAAAGTATTCCATGTCTGACTGCCAGGTTCCCAAACTGAAAGAAAGTCAGCTCTGCTGCTGACTTACCTAACACAGACATAGTAACAGAACACTAATATTTTCCTTTTGGAAAAAAACAGCCAATTATTTATGCTTTCCTGAACTTCAGTTATACCTTTTCGGTGAAGACATCTAAAGCTGCAGATTTCTTTCTGTACTGGTGCAACTATCCTAATACAGATTTGTTTTTCTGTTAAGCTTGTCTGAAGATTTCTCATTTCAACTCAATTTTCACAAGCTTTTACTGCTCAACTCTTGGGATGAGGAGAAAAAGAACAAAGGAACCATCCTGGCGATTAAGGCAGAAGAATTAAGATTAGCTTTTAACTCTAGCAGGTATCCTGTTATGGGACACACAGAATTAGTTAAGGGCTTCCAGCTATTCTCCACAGCCAGTGATGCACTATGCAGTGTGGGGAAAATCTCATCCATGACAGATGGGAATCTGGGAAGGTAGGATGGGTGACCAGGTTTCTATAAAGGGGAATGAACATGTTATTAACTGTTTCACAAGCTGGCTCCTTTACACTCTTTTAACATACTCTCACCAGAGCCTTGTTTCAAAGATTTCAAAACAAACGGGCTTGGGGGGAATGTACAAAAATGCAATCAGAAATCTACCTTCAAAAACTCCAGACACTTCTTTTTCAGAAAATGCAACCAGACCTGAAGACAGAGCTCTGAGCTTGGCAGACAGTAGACCCAGTATCAAGAGTATGTATTTGCCCTTACCCCAATGCCATGGTCTCAGAAATCTCAACGTTTAAATGTACGCATGACCAACTGAAATGCACCACAGGATTTTTTTCTGATGCAGGAGGCATTTCAAGACCATACAGCACATCACTTAGCCATGGAGTGGGTCAGGGAGTCTACAGTTCACATGTGGTTACCAACCTCAGTCTTTTGCCCTCCCTCCTCCTTTTTTGGGGGTTAAATTTGCAGTCTTTACACTTAAATACTACAACATGCGTCTACAAAACAAACTCCAACCAGCTGTAGATAGATAATATGGAAGCCCAGAATGAGGACATAGCCAGACTTACAATCTCCCAGCTGGATATTTACAGTGACTGGTTAAACCTTTTGTGCTTTGGAGAGAACCACAAATGTTTTGTCCTGCCATCCAGGCAGACAGAAGGTTAACTTTCTTATCATGTCAAGAGACACACTGCTGGATCAAGTTGCAAACATCACAGTATTTTTAGATAGCACAGAACTGCAGGTTTTCTAGAAAAAAAAAACAACCAAAAAACCCAGCAAAACCAAAATCCACAAAAAACCCCAGTCTTCATTTCAGGCAAATGAAGTTAGTGAGCTGAGAGCCAGGGACCAGAGTCCAGAGCAACAAAACTGTTGCTGTTAGGGAAGTTCCAGCTTGCTGGAATCGCATTTTCATTTCTCTTACTCTTTTTTCTCCCCCCAAACACTTTCTTACAAAGCAGGAACAAGCCTTTCCATTCCTGAGGCACAGGTACACAGAAGCCTCTTCTCTGCTTGAAACAAGGACTGAGAAGAAATGACCATTCCCCACACTGACACACGTGGACCATGTAGGACATGACTGCGTGGAGAAGGCACTGCTGCCCTCTCCAACTCCTGGCAGCTCCACAAGGGAAGAATTTATCCCAAGCAGCTTGTTAATAAATTACATGGTTGGTCAGCCTGTGGTGCATGCAACCAAGCCCGACTTCATTGTAGAAACACTCAGGATAGAAGGAACACGTATTTCTTTCTGAAGACTCACTGTTACATGATGCCACAACTGCAGTGCTCACCAGTGATAAACAAGCTGCACCAAAAATAAGTTTTAGAACATGCAGGGACCTGGTGGCTAAAAAAACCCTGCATCTCCCAGGTCACAAACAAGAAAAGAACTAACTAAAGCCTAATTAAAGAGCAGGCTCCTAAATAAACAGATTTAGGAGATGGCAGGCTTCAGCTGATGAAGTACAACTACCCTCCCAAATGTATTTCATATTTACTGGGATTTTAACCTTCTAGTCTTTACAACGCCTGCTTCCATTCGTGACTGAAACCTAAGCTAATCAAAGCAATTGCTTCATGAAAGAAATCCAAGCTTTTTCATTCTAAAGCTCAAAGAGAATAACTAATGGAGAGTGACTGCAAGTAGGTCACATTCTTGTATAAAAGGGAATAAAAGTAGCTATAAAAAGAAACCAAAGGCTGTGAGAATTGTGCCAGTAGAGAACTAGTGGCGTTTGGAATTAATGGAATAAATAAAACTCAGTAACACATTAAAATTCAGAACACAATGACATTAGATGCAATTCAAATCTACGGTTAACTATTAAATCTCTAAAACAGACACTGCAACATGCAAAATAAGGAATATAAGTCCATTTATGAACTACAGTCTCAAAAGGTGCACTTTGACTTGAAAATTAAGAGCTCTCTTCAGACCAAAACATGTGCGAGACCATTTCATTTCAGAAACAGCATTTGAACTTCAATTGCATAGGTTCCAGCAGAAAACAGGAGAATCCCTTCTCTTAAAGTCTTACAGGTACCTGAAATTCCCTTTCAGTTCCGATACTGACTGTGACCAAATCTATGTTGGTATAATTTCCTACTATCTACGTGAGAGCCATGAATCACCCTGGGCACCTTTAAAGATGTTTCTTATCTCTTTCAAGACCACACTGGCTAAGCCAAAGGACATAGTATAAACCTCAGATTAGGTAACACACACTTGGACATGCCAGCCTCATATGGTGCCAAAATGTAGCAGCAAAACAAAGGCCATCCCAGGTTCCAGCCACTCTGGCTCACACACTGCAGTACACTGCCTCCCGTTAACTCTGAAATATTGCTGCAGTTCAACAACACCTTGATCTGACAGCATTAAGAAACACCACAAATGTTTTCAGTCACATTTACTATGTGTGTACATAGCATTTAAAGACTGATTTGTCCAACTTCACTTTCCATCAGCCCTTCTGTATTCCACCCCTGCCTCTAGCAGCTCTCAAATCCAAACCCTTGTCTTTCGACTTTGGCTAAACAATCTGATTGCAGATGTTCAATATTTTCCATCTTTGACTACTTTGAGTCTCTCTCAAAAACAACAGAAGTTACACATGTCTAGTTTCAGTCTCAGTTACACTACAATCACCACTCCCCACTTTTCTCCCACACATAAGGACAGCATAAGTCCTTTGTGCCAAAGCAGTTACCACACAGAAACATTTGGTTAACGCAATCACAAAATTCATTATAAAGCCACTGTTTTTCAAGATGCTGTCCCATTCTGTAGCCATGGCCTGGATTCCCTTGTCTGAATTACAGCCCTCTATCTATCTAGTCATTACCAACTGATTATCTGACTAACCAGACAGCCTCCAGCCACCAAGATCAGCTCACCTGGTTTGATGATAAAGACAATACTCAAGCTCTTGTGATCTAGCCTACAACAGAAGTTTAAACGCAAAATTAAATGTACTACTACACCTATCCCTACAAGTTCATACTCTCTCACTAACCCCATTCTCCACATGAAATTCCAAACCAGCTGTGAACGTGCCAGAAGGCGAGCTGCAAACAGATTACACTTTGAGCATAAGCAACATAATTCTTACCCAGCACAAGCTTGCAGACAGGCCAACATAGTTGCCAATGTTTCTGGAGGAAGCTGAGCACTTTTGGGCTGATCCTTCTCTGGAGCAAGGCCACCCAGGATAGATGGACATCTTCTCTTTAAGAAAGTCATACAGGCCTGGATGAAAGGTTCCTGAGGAAAGAATGTTGCTTTAATCTCCCAAACCACATTCAAGACACTATTTCAAACTTGGCAATTGCATCATGGAAAGAATTCCACTAAGCTACTATAGTTCAGTGAAAACATTGAACTATCAGACCATGGACACTTTTAATAACTTTAAAGCTACTTATAAAATTGTTAAAGTGACTTAAGTTAGTCACTAAAGAGAGTGCAAAAGTAAAGAGAAAAATCCTGCTTTACCCCATGCTCCCGAATTTTATCTGTGAGCCATTTGTCAAGTTTGAGGTATTCCCGTCGAGAGGCAAGTGCAGCAAGGTCAATAACAAAGGCAAATGGAGTACCATTTAGCAGCATTGACAAGGCCTAAAGAAAGAAAATCAGAAGACTACTAGTGAAGACACACAGAATACTCTTTCTCCTTTTCTTTCTAGTTCCCATACACATTTTAGTAAAGAAGTCTTATTACGACATGCTGCTATGCTTTCTTTGTCAACAAAGATTGGTACTATCACCTTCACTTATAGCTCACTTGTGAGACAAATAAGCAAGAGCTCTGATTTGAAATCATAATTTCACCTTCTTTAAAGTGACCTTGTGCTGACAGTTTCAAATTCCTCCATGCTACGAAAAACCACCAGCAAGTGGTCAAGAGCTACCAAATTGATATTGCTACAAAGTTGAGCAGAAGAACCTAGCATTTTCCTGCAAACAGACCTCAACCACTTCACAGATACCTGGAATATATCTGCTTCAAGAGGTCATCTCTGAAAACTCTAATTGCTACAACAAAACTGACTTCAAACAGCAGCTTATGCTCTTGCACATTGAGACAACAAATTATTCTGCATGTAACTTTAAGAAGCAATAAAGGCCCCAAAGAAGTTAGACACAACTTCCCAGTCTTTTGCCAATATATAAAATCTGAAAAATTGTAGCATTCTCAAGAAATCCCCATTCCATTGCCACCTTCACACAAACATTGGATATTTTCTACATTCTCATTCCAATAATATTTGAGGTTAAAACAGACAAAGCTCTTCCTGGATTCACACTACATTCACACAGAGAGCAGTTCTGTTGTGCTGCTTCCCAAGGTACTTGTCAGCTAAGCCATGACAACCAACCCCACTGCAAATACCAAGTAAAATGTCTTGGGCTCACAATAGGACAGGCTGGAAGTATCTGTAGTCAGATACAACAACTCAGCTGAAGAGCACTTTAAGTCACATTAATGTAGGTAGGCTTTTTTTTCTTCAAGACGAGGGACAGCAGCCAATTCTGAAATGAATTCAGACATGCCCAAACAATGTAATCCTTACTAAATTAATCCAAGGTAAGCTTAGCTTTCCTTAAAAGACGAGCAAGTCTGTGTAAGACACCAGACAAAAAATAATGGCAGTATTTTGCAAAACTCACCTTCAAGTCTTGCGCCACATCAAGAATACGTGACAATTTTGCCTGGTCATACTGCTCCCCTCTCATGTACCATTCTGCCATGGCATGCATGATAAGCTGACGAATTGAAGGAGACTGACCCTAAGGAGAATTAAATTAGGATTGCATTTCATGATTCCAGGAACAAGATCAATTATGTGAACATTCAACTAAAAAGCTTAACATACAAACGTATTTACTCTTTAGCTTCAGAATTTCCTTCTGATTTGAGCTCCTTCTATGCAAAAATAAACTACCCAAGAGCTACAAGTAAAGGATGTAGCTGACTGCAATGATAGATACATACATCCCCACCTCTTTCCTACCACTGTCCAGGACCAATTCCTCTCTATCATAGGCAAATCACTTTTAGACTACATAAATATTTACTAAATGCTATGCTGGATATGATGTCCTGAAGTGAAAATTCAGTACACCTTAAAAAGAAAACACCGTCTCTAGCTATTTACTCATACAGGGGCAATTTCAAAATACAACACCAGTAAGATTTTTAGGGCAGCAACAGTTTTTTTAAAGGAAAAGTGTAATGGAATGGCACCACATCCCATGGCAACCATCATTCAGTGCCCTGATCTGAGACATATCCTGTGGAAATATTGCCTCTTCTGCCATTTCAAGACTTCATGTAAAAAGCACTTCATCCTCCAATTTAAAGACTTCCATCAGAAAAACATAAAACATTCATAGCATGACCTCAGAGGTCAAGCTTCTTGCCATTAACTCTACTCTAGATGAACAGATTCCCTCCAATCCCAGAGACTTCCTCTGCTTTAAATTTCATATGACTTCTCTTTGTTTAACTACCAGTGCACATCATGATGAAGGCCACACCAAACAAAACATCCATTAGAAGTATGGGATTTGCATACACAGTTACTGTATCTCTACATGGAAGCTCTCCTTGAAAAGGTCAGCAGCTAATCCCAAGTTTTCAGAAAACATCCAGACTCTGAAAACTTCCCATGCATGCAGGCTTTTTTATGTCTAGAATAGCCTTCATCTTTTCGTCAAGTATAAAGGCGACTCTTTTGGTTTAAACCTTCTCACATCTTACTACTTCAAGTTTTTGCACTTTAAATGTGTGAGGTTGAGAGTTGAGGAGGTGAGGTAGGTGATGCTGTTGTGAAGGTTTTGGAGGTTTCTTTTGGGTTGTTTGGTTTTTTGTTTTGTTTTTTTTTTTCTTTTTCTTAGAATAAAAGTGGTCAACTTTGTTTACAGCTAAAGTTTTAAAAAGTCTAACTCAACTTGGGTCTCTGTACTTTTTCAGGAATATCATCTCAGTGAATATTATTGAAAACCAAACCATAACAGTTCAGTTTCCCCCTCAAGTCAGGGAAGAGACATCCCATTACTTCACATAAACCATGGATCATTTACCTCTTGGGTTTTACACCGACCAGTTCATAAACCAACACTGTGGTAACTGTTCAACCCATTTAACATGCTTTCAAGTTACAGGAACAAACTACAGTGAAAATACTTACCTGTCCATGCCATGCATAGTGCAAAATGATGGCTGAGTTGGGATGGTTGCCAAGGAAAATTGGCATGAGCGTGGAGATGAGTTCGTGGCGCAAGGTGTGCCAGGACGTGTTGATCTGCAATAAGGCCAAAACCAGCATATCTGGGCAATGCTTGATAGGAAAACTGAAGAGCTGCTTAACCTGTTCATACTGCCCCACTTCTGCCAATCGTAACAGAGACTCAATCAAATCCAGGCTCTTCCTAACAAAAGAGAAGAAAAAACAAACAGACAACCCCCACAAAGTTACCAAGCAGCAAGTTTACAGGATCCTGGCTTCAAGTATTTTATGGCAGCAACTGTAAGGACATATACAGCAAACAACCTGACACTGCAGCTCTTATAACATACAATTAAGCCCTGCAAGAAACCATAAAAAAAACCCCCAAGATCTTAAGAGCTCCTAATTATGTTAGGGAGGAAAGGGAACTGAAAGCTGATGTTGAAGAAATTCAGCTTGAAGTGAGTCACTTGGATAATTTAACTTGAAACATACTTCCAGAAATGGAAAAACACTTTAAAACACCACACAGTCCCTACTTGTGAAAGTTAGTGAAGATACTCTACTTGTTTTGCTTGCTTTACAGACAAATGATCATTGCCAATTTACTTGTATTCCTTATTCTTCAATTCCCTATAATTGAAAAAGCAGCATAATTGAAAAAGCAGCAAGTATCTGTTCTGAAATAAGCTACATGGCTATACCAAAAAAGGGGTGTAAAGGTCAGCTCAGAAAGTCAAACCAGTCACCTTTATGTAATAACTCACCAATATCCACATACATATAATAATTAAATTTTAGGACTACTTTCATACAAGTAGAGCAAGTTTCTAATATCATCCTGAGAAAGACAGGTTTAAGTTTCAAACCACCTCCTCTACCCGCTCCTTTCAACTTGCAGGATATGCCAAAACACACCAGCAGAAACTCTCCAAACAAGCTGAAGACTCCAACAAAAGCAAGGTATAATGGAAGTACATAGGAAGTTTTGATACTGTGAACAGTTTCACCAATGAAACATCACAAATATTAATGGCTGATCTACTGGTATGTACATAGCTACAATAAATCTGTCCGCATGAAGATAAAGCCACCTTTGACCAGACAAGTAATCTAACTGTGTATGAAAAGCAGCTGAGAGCAGGTTTATTACCATGTAGCAATCTCTCGATTGTCATCCTCTGGTGGTGCTTTCAGGATGTCTGTGGCAACAGTATGGCAAGGGTAGTCAGCAAAACAGAAGATGTCAGGGTTTATGAGGGAATGTTGGATGAAGGAGAGCTGGAATAAAAAAATAAAATATGTCAGAAGTAGTTTAGATATTAGTTTCAGGTTCCTTCTGCTTTATCGAGTGTCCCATTTTGAGAATGATAGAAATCAACTTAGCAGCCGAGATGTGCGCCAAGCTTCACTGTGTGTTTTATGCAAGACTGAATCTCACACTTCTGGAATCTGAGAATGATGGGTACAGATGTACTGAGGGTACTTGTTTGCATGAAGCTGTGGCCTTTTTGTGTAACCAGGTAAGCACCCCAGAGCACCTGCCATGCAGCACCAGTTCTATGCTCAGCTGCACTACACACCAGAACTCTGCTGGAGCCAAAGGCAGGGTCACAGTGCACAGCAAGTGACCATGTCCCACACAGTGCAGTCAATCACACACTGCCCTTCTGTAACACACCTGAGCCTTGTGCCTTACAGGCCAGCATTTCAAATGAGGGTTATCTAAACATTCACACTACTAATCTCCATTTATCATTCAAGAAATTTGGGAACTTTGCAAATATTCTACAGATACAACAAAAAAGTTGGTAAACACACCTGGCCCTCTGCATGCTTCCAAGGTCTGTATATGGCATTAACTGGAAAAACCTCCATTCCCAGCCCCCTCTGGATGCCAAAAACTACAATATGCAGGCCCTTGCTATCACGAATCTGAAATCCCGGATGGTCCAACTCATACGTTACTACTTTGAAGTCCAGGGTAGGGTTCTGCAATGAGACAAACAAGGGTTGTTAGCCTTGCACATTACAATGTCCAGCACTGTCTTGAAAGAACCCCTCTTCATCAGTATTGTACCCAACCTAACATTCACCCAACTTTTAGTTGAAAGCAAGGGTTTTGTTTTAAAAAGCGATATATTTATACAGTTATGAGAATTCGATGCAAGTTAATGTTTTAAACTACTCTGTGAGATTGCACTTCCCCAGCACTACAGTAGCTGTCTCTCCTTCCAAACATTTAACTAAAAATTCTTTAAAAACCCCCAAATATATAGCACCTGTCGTAGCATACTAACTTGTTCCTTTCCTAGGATTCCACAGCTTCTGATAAAAGGCAGAAGGGTCTGATCTGCTAGCAAGCAGAACTTGCTCCTCCTTTTGCCAAATGTAAACTCCAAGATCTTGTAAAGCACTCATTGTATTTTCAGGAACAGTGTGAAACAATATTGATGAAGGAGCTTGAAGGGAACTGTGGCCATTACAGAACACAAACCATTTCATTTCAGAGACAGGTGAGCATCAGAGACAAAGCTGTTTTATGGCCCAAGGTTTAGAAAAACAAGCAGTGACTTGTGCATACATTATAAGAAACGTAAGAAAAAATCCTATATAAGGCAAGCAAAAGAAATGGTATTCATGTTTAACTGAGTTCATTACAAAAACTGCTGCTTATAAAGTGGTGGAAAAACTTTACTATTTCTATAGTGTTAGCATATCTAAGAAGCAATAAAGAAGAGTTTTGGAATGAGTAGCCACAAAAATACTTTCATTTTCATCACTAATGCCTACAGTAATAAGTTTTCCGAAACAAGGTGTCTGATGTACAGAACTTCCCACTGTCAAAAATACACTGAAACACAAAAGCCTTCAGAGAATACATGCTGGAATACATGGGAGCAGTGCAGAATGAATCTCAAACTGCACCCAAGTCACTCATACAAGCAGCTTCCATTTTCCAGAATTCCTCAAAATTTTCTTGTTCATGAGGAAAAAGAAAAAAAACAACCCAGCATTTAAGTACAGTTACATTAGAGAGATTCAAAGCTATTCAGGCTGTTGGGGAGCTTAAAAAGGTTTATAATCATACTGAGATATGTCCTGCTTTATCCACATAAAAGACCAAGATGCTCACAAGACTTACCAGCTCTTTAAGAACATCAATCAAGACCTCCACATTCCAGGTAAGGGCTTGGCTTCCATCACTCTTATCTTTGCCGTCACTCCAAATCCCACTGCCAGGAGCCGAAATAGACTGCAAGTCAAATACACTGAATCAAACACCAGTAAAAAATAACACAGGCTCAACACCCACCGGCTACAGAACTCCCTGCACTAGAGAGGCGTAAACAGAAGTTCAGACTAGTAACAATATCAGTTTAACACTTTGAGAATCTTTCATTCATGAAAGTATTACAAACATCTACAGCAGAACAGTCAGAAGGACAAGTATTCAATAATACAAGCAATTGTTAAATTCCTAGAGGCCAGCATTTAAACTCCTTCTGTTGAAATGTAATCCCCAGCACAACAGGCCACTCACTTGTAGTGGAATACCGTCCGTCAGTCCTGAATGGGTTCGAGCCATCATCCCCAACACCCTGGCAACCTGGGCAGCCGTGACTTCCCGAACACCAAACTGCATGATTATGTTGCGACATTCTTCCACACTAAGATGCAACAAAACAAAGAGATCTTACAGGAAAGCAGGCTGCACTGTAGCACAATGTAAGACTTCCATCAAGTTAGTTAAACAATCCAACTTAACAAAATTCTAAGACAATCAAGAAGAAAAATTCAGCAGTCTGTGCAATTATTTCCATGAAATACACTGATGCCACGTTTCCAGTTCAAAGCCAGGTATACTGAAGTGACAGGGAAGTCACAGAGATGTTTCACAAACTATGGTCTATCAAAGTAAAAGCACAGGGTAGGTTTAGCACTCTTCTTAGTTAAAAGCACTTCCACTATTGACCTGTGATACAGAGCTTCAAAGACTCAAATTTTCTGCTACCTAAAAGCGAAACAAAGGCTTTGAGAATGCACATTTCAAAATGCTGACATGCACTGTTCAAAGGTAAACTGTGAATGTTTCCCCTTCAGCCTGATACAAACCATGGCATCCCTGAGCAGAGGGCACCAGCAAAAACCTCCTGGGAGACTAGAGAGAAAACAAAGAGCAGATGCCTGAGTTTCAATTTCGGAACTGAAGGCTTTTTTTGCAATTTTTTTTCCATTTTGTGAACACTTCATAACTAGGCCAGGAAGATTTATATAGCAAGAATATATAAACTGTTTTATTAACATGCATGTGTTAACAAAGGAAATAATTCAGTATCTTCCAACACATGGTGTTTTTATTTCTTGGTTTAAAAAGAAACTCGTGGTAACACCTTTGAGATTTCATCACCTCCCTAAAGTAATCAAGAGCCTTTCTCTTGAAATACAGAATAATTTAATTCTACCTTACGCCTCTTACAAAAAAACAGGTTAGCTTCATTCTGAGGCCTAAGTTTTGCAAGAGCAAAGTTATTCCAACACTCTAGTGGGATTTAGCTGGAGTTTATGTCTACCCAGACACTTTCATTTTCATGTACAAAAGGGTGATAGCCAAATTCTTATGAAACCTTCAAAAGCAATGTGAATCCTTTCATGTGACATTTCTTACCATGATAACATTAAAATTCTACACAGTGCCCACAGGCATTTAATACACATTAGAAGAAAGCAAAGCACAACCGGAATTCAAATAAACAACCTCATAATACTTTATAAGATTCTACTTATTTTAGTATTTTAAGTGTTCTTTATCCTTTACCTCAAGAAACAAGAAAGAAAAACACCATCACACAAAATCACATGTGTGAAAATTGTATTTTCCTACAAACCTTGCACAAAAGCCATAGCCAACTTCTTGCATGAAATCTGCCAGAGAACTCTCCATCATGGTTTTGGCTATCCCTCCAGAATCAGGCAGGATCCTGTCCATTAGAATGTCCCGTTTTTCAGGGTATAGAAGTGGTGCAAGCACCACAGGGCAACGCTCTTGGGGAAAATCTAAAGGAAAGAGTAACAATGTCAAAACACCCAGAACAACAGTTGCATGTGAAAGACTATTCAGAATTCTTTCATGGCTGTGCTAGAGTTGGCCTACTGCTGCAGAAATCAAGAGAGCAGCATCCCTCCATCCCATTCTCACTTCTCTACTGGCGCTGGGATATTCTTAGAGAAGAAGAATGTAGACTAAACTAGGCTCATGCAGGTTCACTGCAGCTCAGCAGCTGCCCAAAAGGCCAGCAGCTGTGCTGGTGTAAGTTTAGAACTAGATTGTCACTAACAGCAGTCATCCAAAAAAAGCACAGAGCAGGAAACAATACAGCAGTGCAGCAAAACTTACTCCTCCAACTCAGGTAATATTAGGAAACAAAGGATCTGCTACTGAGTCTAAGAAACATTGCAAAACTAAGCCAGGCACTTGGGCATAGAAAGAATACTCATCATTTCCTTCCTGGGAGGCAAAGTTTAAGAGAGACGAGTAATGAGAGGATCAGATCTGTGGATCAGAGTTCTGCTCACAGTGGAGAGCAGCAAAGACACCTTCGTGGGGTGGGCCTTCCTGAGACAGCACTGTTGACATACAGCATCTCCAGACCCTACAGAGCCTTCATAGAAGAGTTCCCAATATCCCAAAGCAAAGTGTCAGGAATGACACAAGCTAATGCACTAATCCTCATTAAAATGTGTATGAACTATGAAGTTATATTAAAAAAATTAGAACAAATATTTTACTCTTGTAGAAACGGCAGCTTCCTCTAGGTCTGTGCAGAATCAAGGAGTGGGTTAAGTTCAATTATCATCTTGAGTCCAAATCCTCCCTAGTGTGATAGGTTTACAGCAAACACTGATTTTGGAAAGGAACAGACTATAGTGGTAGCTTTCAGGAAATGCACCGGAGTTTAAGTCAGAAGCACCTCCCTTAGTGTGCTAGTGTTTCCTCATGGATCTGCATCTAATGTAATAAAACAATGCTGAAAATGAACCTGTTTGAAATGGCAATGTATGTTCCATACTCTGTAAGGGGGTTTTCAACTACAATGCACTAAGCTGCTTTAGTTAAATCCACAAATAACAAGCCATACAAGCAAACACAGACTTGAATATCCCTTATTCAGTGTTCATTTATCAAAACTTTTCATGAACACGAGACCACATTATTGCTCACTGAAAGCAAAACTGTACATTAGGACCCAATACCAGAACAGTGGCACTTTTTCTGTCAGTTTACTATGAAAATTTACCAAGTTCTAAGTTGGCAAGCTCCCCACCACTTCAGCACTCTGCGCTGACAGCAAGTCATGAAAATCCATCTCAAAGTCTGCATCTGGTCAGGCTTCCTGAACAGCACCACTTACCTCTACGTAATGTTTTGAGGAAAGCGTCAATCTGCTCCTGTCCTACCCCAAAGGCTCCCTTCTGCCCAAAGAGGAGATGGGAGAGGAGAAGGTGCAGGACCTCTATTGCAATATCTTGGAAGCCACCTTCTTGATTTCCACTGACGTCCGCGTCAATGTAAGAGCGCAAAAGATCCGGGAGTTTCTGTTTGATAAACTGGGCAGCTTTTGGAAACAGAAGAGGTTAGAGTCAAAACCTGGGATTCTGCTTTAATATGAGATTCATTTAGCTAGGTACCATTCTCTTAATTTGAGTTCGTTTACCACAAGCCACAACAGTTCAGATTTAAACAGAAATTTTGTATCTGGGAACTCAAATTAATGGACAACTACAAGTTAAGATATCACAATACCCCAATTTGATTCATTATCAAGCCAGTCATACATGAACTGGTCCTTTAACTTCACACAAGATGACTGTGCTATCTACTGCCCCTCCCAATGGCACCACTAACTGCAAGGTCAGGTCAGGCAGGCACCCATCTACCCCATCTAAAAAGCACACTGCTGAAAAAGGCTGTCCCTGATGCTTTAGAAAACTTACCAAAACCTCGCAGATCTGAGCTGAAAGAGTTCAGTAAAGCCAGACCAAAAATCACCTACAAACAAAAACAAACATCATAGTAAGGGGACCTCATCCTTTCTAACTAGCTAAGTAAAAAAAAGAAATAAAAATTTTGAAATAACTATTCACCTACCTCTTGAACTTTACTTAATTTGATGACTTTACTCAATTGGGCAAATAAATGGGGTGAAGGCTTTAGACTCTGAAACAGGTAAGAAGAATAACATGAAAGCTGTTTTGGGATTAATGGCATTTGCAATGTGTCAGACTATTTAGAGTCTATTAGCAAGCTTGGAATATTAGTAACTATTCTGCTGTGCGTTAACACAAAGCTTCTAAGGCTAAACAACTTTCCAACTACTTCTGGATACATCTCATCTAAAAGCTTCTTCCACATATCCCACTATTAAACCACTATCATGGCTTTCATATTTAAAGAAGCACTGATGATTTGTTTTGGTTCTGGTGCCATAAACAAGCCATGAAGTACCAACATCAGATAAAGTATTAAAAATTAAGTTTGCAGTCATTCTGAGTAATTTACAAACTTGTTTAGTTTAACAAAATAAAAAACAAACCCACACCAACCAGGCAAGTTAAGTTTTTCAAAATTTTACTACAAGGGAAAACCAGCTGGTTTCCTAAAGACCAATTCACTGCAGTTTCTGACACTGGGATCCCCTTCAAGAAGCACACAAACCTTCTGATAGTGCAAGGGATTGTCAATGGCGTACGACAGCGTCGAGATAAAATTTGGTTTTGTAATCAGCGACGCACACTCCTGGATCAGAAATTGAGTCTGAAAAGAACAAGAGAACTTGAAGACTCACAGTCTCGTAACAGGACAATAAAAATAAAGTACTGTGCACTGAAAAACAAAAGATAAAGTACTCATTTAAGTGTCCAAATTCTCTCTAACATCAATTAGCTTATTTTCATTCAAGCTTTCTTCAGGTTTGCTTTACTTTTAAGACTGACAAAGTGATGAAACATTCTCCATCATATGTGCAATGTTTTCCTTTCTGTAAACATCCTCACGCATTGCAATTGACAACCCAGAGTACTTGATTCACGGTTAGGAGCTAAAAAGTCTGCAGCAAAATTGCTTAAGGATGAAAACGTTCAATAGACATAGTCAGCACCAGAAATGTCAGTTAATGGATTCAGAAAAACTTTAAAGAAACGCAGAAAGGTTTCAAACTAGACAGTGCATGTGGTAAAAGGAGCATCTGTACAGATGCAACCTGTTTTTTTCTAGATCAAGAGATGATAAGCCAAATATCAACAATTATCTTCTCATTTGAGGGCTGGCAAAAAGTGCTTGCAGTTGAAAGGCCACAAAACCAGAAAAGAATTTTGTTTGAAGCTACTGCTTCTAACCTGCCTCTGCGCTTGACCTGGATGAAATCCCAGCACATGATTTTTAACAATCTGAAGTAATAAACAGATGTGTTGGTGCAAACTGTACCTGATGAAAATCTTTGCCACTGCTTTTACCATCGCCACTGAAATCCACGTGCGAGAATAGACAGCGTAGTAAATGCCTGTCTGCCTCGGGACCGTGCCTATTCACAATCTGGAAAGAAGTATCAAAAAAACAGCTTGGTAGTAAATAGTCATTACAGAGCAAGATCTGGGTCTAGTACTATGGATACAGCAGTACTGCTAGTAGTAAAATCATCTGTAGTTTCATGAAAACTGTTATAAATATTCCTTTTAATCAGTAACCTAGAAACCACATAATTAACCCTATTTGCAAATAATAAGTATAAACAAAGAGAATCTAGACACAAGTCACTGACATGGAAGCCATGCATTTCAGGGATGGTATTCTTATAAAGCTAAGTAAAAAGGGGTTTTTAAGTCACCCTCAGGATTCTGTCACCAAAGCAGCCCAGAATCCACAAAGTCTGTGGCCTCACTTTTCCCCATTTTTTCTCACAGATGCAGTGCCTAACTCTGCAAGAACACAGCCTTGGGACAGCACCTGTGCAATGGGTGTTCTGTATTTGCTGACTTACAACACCTATCACTCATTACTAAATCTTAACAATATTACATTTTCGTTTGCATCCCCTACCATTTACCTTAACTCTTGGCTACAGACCAGCTCATCAGCTTGTTGTCTGAAATAGCTCCAGACTGTTTCAGAACTTGCTCCTTTCTTTACACCTCAACCAAGTGGACAGCATTACTCATTTTTAATACAATCTATACTGTCAGAAATATGAAGCCAATAAACAGTAGTCTGCCTCTTTGGCCACACAGTAGCAGCTAATAACAAATTCAACCTTCATCTACTGGCAACGTTTTTTTCACTGTTTCCCCTTCTGTAGCTGCAGGAGACACAAATGTGCCAGCACAAACCCGCAGCTCTGCCTCTGGTCTGACTGCCTCCACCAAGTCCACTGCCTTACCTGTCACAAATGTCCTTGTTTGCCAGTAGTTTCTTTGTGCAAAGAGACAAACAGGGCTGCTTTAGGCTCTGTCTGCCCGGGCTCTGGTGTTTGACTGTTTTCATCTGAGTTTTTCTACTCAGTTATCTGACACTATGCTTCCCTTGCCCTCAGAGCCTGCTGATTCCAGTGGCTGCCAAGTTTTGTTCTGCTGCAAAGAAACTTCCAAGTCAAATCTAGCTGTGCTTCTTGACCAGAGGCTATAATATACATGCCTGTGGTATGTCAGTCCAGAGTAAACAGCCCAGCTGTGATGTTAGCTGGGCCTTTGAAGGCAGCCATACCCCAGGATTAGGAAGATGCTCAGATTGGTGCAAAAGGCAGCAAACCTGAATTGGCAGCAAATTCTACTCCCTAGCTCAGGTTTCAGAAAACAGCCAGTTTGTTTAGGTGATCCCAATTAAATACAAAGATTTGGATGTGCTAACAAGACTGACATAAAGCTGTATCAGTTTCCTAAGGAGCTGCCTGGTGCTGTGACCAAGGTGAATTCATCAAAGTAAACAGATGCCAAAGAAAACTGCTCATACTAAAGCCATTCACACAACCTGCCAGCATCAGAAGTAGATTGCTTCCCTGCACTGAGGTATCTTCCAAAGGACAATAGTTTGAAAATTTAACATACAGGAAAGAAGAGAAGAGAAGGTTAGAAGTGCAGTGTATCGTATTTCAGCTCTAACTACATTCACAAAAAAAAGTCTTCCAGGAAATGGGGAATGAGAACTGCCAGTTTTCCTGAAGAAAGAGATGAAAAAAACCTTTGTATTGGCAGCCTTGATAAGTTTACATAACAGTGTATCCAGTCAAAGTCAGATCAAAAATACTATTTTTTTTCACTGCAGGGGTGACCCAGCACTGACAGGGGCCACCCAGAAAGGCTGTGGAGTCTCCATCCATGTTGGTACCCAAAAGCCGCCCAGGTATATTCCTGGGCAACCCCCTCCAAGTGACTGTTTGAGCAGGAGGTTGGAACAAATTACCTCCACAGGCCCCTTCCAACCTCAACCAGTCTGTGACTTAGGATAAAGCTCGAGCCACACGCATTTGGATTTATCACATAATGTGTTTGGGCAAATACAGGATTAGACAGAATTTTTTCTAGATTCGCAAAGACAACCTCACCCTCAAAGTCCTTCTCCCCTCTCCAACCAGGCTCTCCTTACCACTTTAGGAAAAGGAAACCACAAAAACTCACTTCAGAGGAAGCCACGGTTTAGAATTTGTGTCTGACAAATGCATAAAATATTTTTGAGATTTTTAAACATATATTCTATTTTTAAAGAATTGTCTATATTAAATGACTACTGATCGCACATTTAAACAGGAATTAGTTCCTTAAGCTTTGCCACTCTTACACCCAAGTGATGTATCTAAATATAGGTGTCATTTTGGTCAGTTGAGACAAGAACAACTCTGAGTACAAATTTCCACAACTCTATTTGCTTAGATGGAAACTTTGTAAAATTGAGTGAATCATGCCGAAAATTCACCCCAAGCAGTGTACCATAAGACAGACTTACAGCACACATATTCTCTTCAACTAAAAAAATACTGTACCAGCAACCACAAAAGTAAAGCAATACCAGGAAATTAAAAAAAAATATATATATATACAACAAAGGATTACAATTTTATGAATTTACCCTTGAAATTCCAGATCTGCTTTATAACCATATACAATCCAGACATTTCCAGAGACCAGGGCCCAGTCTCTTACCCCCCTCCCCCAGTGAGGTTAAGAGCCTGGCTGAAGGGTAAAGAACAATCTGTCCCTATTTTGGAGAGCTGTGCTCCAAGTGAATGGCAGATCAACCATATCTTCTCCCAAATCAAGCCATGCTTCAGTCACACCTTGCTGCAAAAACCATTTGTTGAAACTAACAGAGATCAAAAGGACAGCATGACCCCAAATGAGCCCCTGGAGTACTGAATTTGCAAAAACATGAAAAAGTTACAAAAGTTACAACAGACCTATCCAACCTTACATTTAAAGAAGCCAATACTGCTGAAATCACTCTCCTCTCACATCAAGATAAGCAATGAATGCACTTTTAAAGACATCAAATGTTACAGAAACTCATTGCTTAAGCCTCCTGGCCTTCTAATCTGATTCAAATCACTGCAGGGATTGTACTGTTAGAGGAAAAACACTCAAAATTAAGTGGCCCAGCTGTCTGCTGGGAACTGAACTAGACCAGTTTCTAAAACTAGCTCAGTAGCATTCACTTCCTCCTAAGCACTCCTCTGCAGATAATGCTTTTCAGTCCACCCTGCAAGTTAGAGCTATTTTTAAAAAGGTGAATTAAAACAGAATTATTGCCCAAATCACAAATATTTTGGTCTCAACATGCAGTTACTCTGCCTGCCGTCTGAAAACGCAGGGCCAAGACAGCCAGCTTGGCTTCACAACCAAGCCATGAGTCACTGAATGAAGAGGGGAAAAAAACTTCCATCAAGGGAGGAGAGAGCATTCAGAGGTAAATTACAACACACTCAGGCTTTCAGTGCAACAACTCTGAACACTGAATGTATACATTTTCCTCCCCTTCCCAATCAGTGTTCTATTGAATGCTCAAAAGTGGGAAGATTTAACCTGGAGAAGAAAGCTTTTCATACCACCCTTCAGGAGCAGCAGTTAATCCTGATATTCAACTACAAAGTTAATACTGGACTCAGCTCTGAGCTGTATCTCATGACTTGGCAAATGAACCAGCAGGAGTATCAGACACACCCTGCAATTTCCAACACCGCAGAAAACAGCGAACAGTAACGTACACAAGAGCAGGACAGAGTACAAATACAAACAAAAAGAGAAACTCCGGTTCTCTTTCCAAAATTTATTTTGTAGCACTGTATCACTTTACTTACATGCTGTATTTCCTGCTGGCTGGCTCGGTAGTTTTTCTTGGTTAAATTGTCCACCAGGTAGCTGATTTGAGACAAGGCCAGCGAGAGCGAGTCAAGATTCATTGCTGGTTGGGGCGGAAGCAGGCGGCCGAGCCCGGCGCAAAATCACCATTATTCCCCTTTAGTCACCTCAGAGACAGGTCAAGTTTTTTTCCCCCAATGAGCCTATATCTGTTTTTGTGTTACTTGCTTCAGCTCTTCTTTCTCAGTTGTCTTCGTCTGTTCTGAAACATGGCACCTGGAAAACAGTATTAAATTAGATTTAAGTTCTGTAGCAACATCACATAACTATGTTCACAAGGAAAATGAAGTACTATTAAGTTTTTAAAACACTAGTTCAGTTGTTTTTACACTACCTGACCACTTTTGTTTCTGCAGTTTGCAGTCTGAAAGAGCCAGCAAACAGCTCAGTCAGAAGAATGATTTTCAGCACCGTGAGAAAGAAAACAAGATGAATAATGAATCGGATACCACACAGCAACAATCAGAGGTCAGAATCATTCAAAGCATTGATCATAAATTAGTACCAAAAATGCACTTTTACCATCTCGGCTATATTTTGCCTCAGTACATCCAGGCAGTATTGCCTCAACCCTGTACACCAAAACAAGCAATTGTGAATGAGCAACACACAAAGAACTGCAATAAACTAACCCTAACATTTGGCTTATACTGAAACAGCTTTCCAGTGATCTACAACAGCAAAGCTTGCCAGCTTAATAAATTTCTATGACAACACAAAACTTGGCACTTGACATCTCATCTGTTAAATTACAGATTGCCAGTGTGACAAAATTGCATCCCAAAGCAAGTCCTGCATATCCAACAGTGTGGGGAGCCTCAAAAGAAGCCCCAAGCTGCTCTGAGAAGCAGCGCTGTGCATTAACAGAGGTAGAATCAAGCCGCAGAGTCACTGCTTGGACGCTCTACCTGATCAAAACACAAAGGTCACTGAGCTCCATGCCAGGAGTCTGAAGATTCCTTTTTCAGAACAAAACCCATTGCTTTGCTGTCTTGGCTCCACGGCAAAAACCAGGAGCACACGATTTCTGCCTCATCATGTAAAGGGGTGGCTGGGGTGATGTGTTCTCCTGGCACACGGAACTGAGGGCAGACAGTGCAGGGAGGATTCCTGCAGCAGCACAGCCTGGCACTCGGGGCCTCCTCCTGCCAGCACCCAACAGCAGCAGCACGCAGGAGGCTGAACAGGCTGTGCTGGCTACAAATAGAACTCTTCTTCACATCTCCCTTTATACAAAGGTTTTCACTTGCTTACACTTGGAACCACACCTTATTTAACATCTGCCTACACTTCAAAGCATCAGGGGCAACAAATCCTATCAAAGGCAATGAGGACCATTCTGCTCTTTGAAAAAGTTTATTACATTGCACAAATATATGGGTAAATTATTTGTAATAAAGTCAAGTCAACTGACTTCCAGACTTTCCTTACGCCATAGAAAACCCTGACTACCCAATGAAGGTATGAAAGATCGTTCTTACGCAATAAAACTTACATCTCACAAAGAACAAGTTTTCAAGCAGTAATACTGAAAACATTCCTCAGTGACAAGGCAGTTGGTCTCTGAAAGAATTTCAGGGCACGTCTAAAACTACAGTGAGAAGAATTACAAAACTTCCATCTCTTTTTAGTACATCTGACAAGCTAGAATTCATTACCTTTATATATAAAGATTTAAAAGGCCACTGACTGTGGATTGTCTAGAAGGCAGGACTGGCACAAAGTTTAAAAAGATTTCTCAGTAGCACAATACCTGATTTATTTTTATTAACCTTCAAATTCCTCTTTTGGAGTAACCTAGAAAATGTCACTGGGTTTGGCAAACACACTCCTTCCAAAACTTATTGGCAGGGTTTAAAATACATGACCAATATAAAGCTTCTGAAAACCATTTGTTAGAAATCAAGCACACAGACCTCGGGACAGTAGTTGCACTTACTAAAACCAGCAGTCAGCAAGGGGAACTCAGTCCCATCAGAGCTCCAGATTACAGCAACCAGCCTGGAAAACTCACAGGCTGTTCCAACTGCCTACAGGACATAACACAAAACTTCAACTGGACCAATTTTTAAGGCAATAACAGAATTTCAGAATTTGCCTTTCAGGCTCCTAGGAAGAAAAAACTGTATTTCTCTGGGCATTTTTCCTCTTACCAATACAAACAGCACAGCAATCACACCTACTCCACCTAAAACCCAGGGGGTTAGTACTGAAATTCTCAAGCTGGGCTCAAGCCTCCCTGCTGCCATACAACACCCCGCAGAGCACCAACACTGACCATCCCACTCTCCCATTAGCATATCTGTTGTCTCCCAAAAAAAGCAGGGAATGCTTTGATTGCAGGGAAGCAAAACAAGCTTTGCCACCTTCCAACTGCAAAATCTGGCACTGCCACTGGACAATCCAAGCTGGAGGCAAAATGGGATTTTTCCTTTCAAGGAAGCCTCTCAAGGAAGAGCCTGAGCAAACACAGAGACTCAAGGAAGGAGCACAATAGCTGAGGAAACAGCTTCCTACTTATGTTCTAAACACATGGCTTGCACCATGTGTATCCTGACACAGAGCAACCCCTGATAGCTCCCACGGACACAACGTTAACCACACTTCAGAGGTTCAAACGATGTAACCCAACTCAGGGGAGTACAGAATTACCAAGGGAGCCTTGCCTGCAAAGCAGAACTGCACAGGTACCTCTTTGGTCATTCAGTGCAAGGCGAAAATTCAATTACTACAGCACTGATTAAGGAAGCTATGAATGCTATGTGAAGCAGATTTTATTTTTAGATCCATACATCCTTAGTGGGAATGAATCTCCCTACACTGGCCTCAACAATTCAGGAAGCTTTCAGTCCATGGGACAAATCTGCCGTGTTCAGACAAGTCAGGCCTCAGCTACAGGGAGTTTATAAAAAAAATTTAGAATATCTGGCAAAACTAGCTACTTTCAGTCACAGATCCTCTGATACGGTAATGGATTAAGATACCCTGCAGGGACTCAGGAGCTCTTATAATTTTATATTGTGCAACACAGCCCATTTTAAAGAGATAAAATATATTTACCAAGTTCTACAGCATTACAAACCCTGAACAC
Organism: Sterrhoptilus dennistouni; assembly: GCA_013397095.1. Classification (NCBI taxonomy): domain Eukaryota; kingdom Metazoa; phylum Chordata; class Aves; order Passeriformes; family Zosteropidae; genus Sterrhoptilus; species Sterrhoptilus dennistouni. The sequence goes on along the minus strand of VWZU01007205.1, from coordinate 146,121 downwards.
TTCCTAAGGAAAACAACAGCCCATCAGCAAAAAACATTTGCCATCTCCTTCTGTAGATCTTTTTTCAAGAGCAGAGCTCTGTTGGATTAAAATATAAATGCAATAAAATTTCAGGCAAGAATCCAAAAATCACAAAACATAGAGGGCCAATATGAAACCACCCATCAGGTGTGACGAAAGACACTCCCTACTAACCAGAAATCACTAGAGAGTAACTAAGCCTTGATGCTGAAGTTTACAAACCTGAAGTCTTCCACAAATTCAGAAACGCCCTCACAAAGAAAGTAACTTCAAAATTACTTTAAAATAACTCTGGAATTTCTTTCAGAATTTTGTAGAAGTAACTATTCCCACTAGATTTCAAGGCACACGTGCTGCACGTGGAGGATAAAACAGATCAAGTGACACAAACAGCAATGTGTTTGCTGATCGAGATCTAAACTTCTGTCACAAAACATCACATAAAACATGCTAAAGGGACCACTGCTAAACCTGCTCTTCAGAACAGTCCCTCACCCTCTTTTTAAACCCATGAACAAATACAAAACATGGAAGAGCACCACACCTCTCTGAAGGCCAACACTGGGAGCAATCCAAGGCAGAAAAGGTGGTTTTGAATCATACGATACTTTGTATTTCAGGATGTCTACCACTTTGAAATTTACTGAGGGGGAAAAACCCCACAGTGAAAGTCACATTAGCAGTAAAATACTCTCCCGATTCATTTGACCAGTTCAAATTCAGGTGTTTACAAACAGAAAAGACACCTGAACATTCCATACACTGGAAATCTGCCCCCAAACCCAGTAACCTAGAAGTCACAAAGATGATTAGACACAGTAACTTTAGTTTACAGAGTGTGGCTGAACTAAGCACTATGTTGTTCCTGTACACTCAGGCCAGTGAAGCTGCAGTTTGGAATTTACCTCAAATACATGAGATATGCATCAAACATGACATGGCTGCCTCAGGCATTTTCACATCTCAACCTGGACTGTTAAAAGAAAACAAACCAAGAAACTCTCACTTCCCAGTTCTCCTTCAGACAAACACTGCAGAATAAAGCTTCTGCTGGAGGGAAGAAAAGCAGGGACTTGTTATCAAATGCTTCATGGTTTTCTACCATCCAAACTGTGTTTTAAAACAGCTAAATGCTGCTTCAAAAGTCAAAGGAAAACTGCAGAATTCACACATCAGGGATGTTTATGGAACAAAAGAGAAATCTGGCTAAAATAGTGATGGCCTCAATCATGATCCTCAGTGGTAACAATTCCCAACATGATTTAGTTATGTCCCATCAAGGGGACACAAAACATCATTGTCCTCTTTTGCTAAGTTATGTTTCCACAGCTTCTCTTTCACTCAGCTGAACACCAAGAGTGGCCATTTCAACATAAACCAAAAACCCAGGAATACTATATAGGATAAACAGGACAAGGTGTTTCTCCAAAGAAGAGACAGAGGTAGGCAACAAACTGGCTGTGAGTTTGGTTTGGGGACACCAGGCCCAACAACAGCAACAGTTAAGAGTGAACTTAAAAGGGCTGAAAGAATCAAAACAACAAACATGGAGAGGACAGACCAGTCTACTACTAACTAAGTCTGCTTCCTGTTTGTAAGAGAGTCACCCCACCTGGACTCACCCTGCCCATAATTTTAGCCAATGCCAAAGTAGTTACCTTAGAAACAGGAATCAGTTGGGTACACTAAGAATGACTCGTCAGTCAGACCTGCTTTGTTACCTGCTTAAAAAAAGTTTCTGAGAGCAGTCGCTACGTTTCCGTGCAACAAGTGGGATTCAGAAACAATCTGAATATGTGATGTACCAACAGACTGGTGTTGTATCTTCAGTATTACCTCACTGCTGTCGAAAATACAGTCCAAATTGCTTGTGGTTTGTTGAAATTACTCACAGGCCTTCCTGTATAAGAAGTAAATGGGACTACTCCAAGTTAGAAAACTATTGTAAAGAAGCTCTTGTATCGATACAGCGTCTGTCGAAACACCCAACTGTTGCTATTTCTAGTTCAGAATTATACAAGTCCATTTTACTGGGCAGTGTTTTCTTAACTGGAGGACAGCACTGAGAAGGATTTCTCTCCTGTGGTCTGCAAGAAGGTTATGTCACCGGTTTATTTACTACAGCTCACTTTTTCCGTATTTTCTGTGGGCAAGTCAGAACAACACCGACCTCCCAGGAGGCCGCCGAGCCCGGCCGGGGCAGGCCCGGCCCGGACTCCTCAAAGCTCCACCTGTCACCAGCGACGTTACACAAGCCAAGGGGAGCAATGAGCCCAGCTCCAGAGCCGGCGGTTTCCCCGCCACCTCGCGACGCCGCCGCCGCCGCCTCCTGCCCCCGCCACCCAACGGGAACACCCGCGGCTCCCGCCCGGACCTTGCGGAGGTCCCCCTGTGGCTCAGGGGCG
>VWZU01007205.1:122201-135123 GCA_013397095.1 Sterrhoptilus dennistouni | reverse complement strand
CATCAGCCAAGGGGGAAACACCTCCCTTCGAGTAGCCCTTCCCCGAGGCTGAACCCACGGGAATCCGCGGCAAGGAGAGGGCGAGAGACGGGGCTGTGCTCCAGGGTGCTTTTATTGCACAGAGAAGGGGCAGGAGAACGGCCCCACGCGGGTAAGAGGGCAGGAGGAGGCAGCTCCAGAGCCACGCAGAACCGGGGACCACAGCACAGGAGCCCGCAGCACCGTGGGGCAGCACGTACAGCGTGCGCGGCATGGAAAGTGGTTTATTGCACAAAGGATAGCAAGCAGCGGCTGTGGGCATGGGGCCAGTAAACAAGCGGCGTGGGAGCGGAAACCCTCTGGCAGGGAGAGGCGGGAGGATCCAGCCTTCCAGCAAGTGTGGAAACAACCTGCACTAGACCGGGACAGGTGCACCAGACCGGACCTGCCCCAGCTCCAACGGGCACGCAGCTGCCCTCGGCAGCAATGGAAAATGAGGACTGCCCTGTTAAATACCCTGGTATGGCTGCAGAGGGAAGAGATGCCAGTGGATGGAGACAGCTCACAAACTCCTTAAGAGGTAATGCCTCCAGTTCTGCTTAGGGAGTCTCCACTCCAATGTGGGCCAGTGGCCAAGGATGGCCCCATGTCCAGAGGCAGACAGCTTTTGGGAATTTATCCTCTCCCCAGCAACACCTACGTTGAATGCCATAAGCTTTAATTTCAGCTCTGTGATACCAGCTTGCACCTGGACAACCTCACATACAATGTGCTCCTGGGGCCATTGGTGGGAACTGCCTCTTTCTACATGGAATTCTCAGGAGATGAGGAGTTTCACTGGTCATGTGATCCCCTGTGCTGGCACGGCCCTGAGAGGAAATGTTTGGTGCATGGAAGAGACAGGATCCAGCTGCACAATGACAGGATGAAGTCCCCAGCTCAACATAGCCATGCACCAGTTTTATTTGGATTAAAAATCAGAGTCCAGTAAGTCACAGGACCTCAGGGACACTCAATTTGGAAGGACAGAATGGGTTTTGAGTCATCAGCTCTCATATTTCTCTCAAGAGCTCTGTTTTCTGGTGTCACCAGAAATGTGGTTGAACAGAGCAGAGAGGGAGGCTCCACATCTCCACGTGAGGGGGATACTGCAGGGCCAGCCTCTTGGCCTACAGCTTTGGGACACGCACAAAGACTGCAGGGAGGGCTGCTGGAGGTACAGGACTGGACTGCCGGGCTTAGGACAGGAATGGGGAGAGGCAGAGACCACCAGAGAGCAGTTTTCAGAGGAGATTCTTATTGGGGAGGGGAGAGCGAGAAACCGTTTCACTTCCAGGTATGAGACAGGTTTAAAAGAGGGACACTGATCAGCCCCACGCACTGATGCCACTGTGAATTATACCTGAAAGGAGAGTCCCAGATGGAAAGAGTGAAGCCAGCGACAGAGCAGAGTTTGGTAGTGAGAAGTCCTCAGAGCTGGTTGTCAGAGGACAGCTTTGGTGCTGCCCAGCCCCAGGCTGGGATGATGGAGGAAGATGAAGCCTGCTGGCAGCAGGGACTGGCTGAGGAATTTGGAGGAGCACACCAGAGCAGCCCTCCAACTCAGCTCACCCAGCTCCCTGCCTGCTGCTGCTTGGGCCAGCAGGCAACAGTCTCACAAAGCCTTCTCATGGAGAAAAGTGTGCGGAGAAGCTTTTGGTGCCTACACTGGTAGGATGGCATTGCTAAGCATTTGCTTCCTCCAGCATAGATAGGTGCTGGGGCTGATGGAGAAAGGATGGACAGCAGGGAAGAATGGCTGTGATGAGCAGGAGCCAGCAATGATGTCTCTGCTCCACAACACAGGGTGGATTTGACTAGGCCTCTACAACAACTCATCTACAAGATACATTCAGCAGCGGCTTCAAGTGCTGTGGTTGGAAGTATTCTGCTTGTTTCTTTTCCCTCCCCATCTTCGACTGGTGGGGAAGGGAAAGCCACCAGCTCCAGGGCACCCCTTTGTCTTTACTTTGTGACTTGATGGATGGCATGAGCCAGGTAACCCACATTGCCTGATGTAACTCCCGCCACAGAGATGCGTCCATCCTTTGTCATGTAGACTGAGAACTCCTTGATCAGCCGTTCCACCTGGGGTGAAAGAGCAAAGTTCAAACTGCAGGCCCAACCTCTGCTGTGTCAGCAAAGTGCAAATTTACCCAGCTTGCTAAAAATCAAAGGAAACTGGCTGCCAGCAGACAGGGCATCCCAGTACCTGTAGAGCACCCTGTACACCAAGAGAGATGCTGCTCAGCTCAAGCAGCAACACTGCAGATGTTCAGCTGGAAGAGTCACCTCATTTGAGCTGACCTTTAAGGTAACTTCAGAGCAGCACCAAGTGACTTGCTTTGGTAGACGTGACAGCTACATTTACTTTCAACTTCCCCAAGTACAGCAAGGAACAGAGCAAAACCAGGGTCCCCATGATGTGCCAGTGCTTAGGGCTTGGAGAATGTTCCCCTTGAGGAAGAAGTGCTAAGAAGGGCTCATTTTGGCATCTGCAGTCAAAAACTTACTGACAAGGACCACAAATGACACTTTGAGACCACTGGAATTGCATTTACCTGCTCAGGCTTCAGCCCTGTGAAGCAGAACATGCCGATCTGGTCAGTGATGTGCTGCCAGTTGTGGGAGGATCCCTCTTTCTTCAGGTTGGACACCAGCTGAGTCCGCATGCTGATGATCCGGTCAGCCATGCCCTTCACCTCTGTGAGCCTGAGGAGCCAACCCAGGAACCATTCAGGGCAGGGCTAGAACACACCAGTGCTACTCTCCCCACCCCAGCTATTGAAAATCAACCTCTCCACCTGGAGGGGCCCCATAGGGGGATGCAAAAGAGCATGAAGAGGTAGCTTCAGCTGGGGGAGCTACTGCTTTCTCCTGATACCTGAAAGTGACCTCTTTTTATTATTCCATTGCTGTTGGATACTACTACCAGAATATAGACATTTCTCACATCTGAAAGCCACAGGTCAGTAGGATTCCTCATGATAGCACTACTCAAACGTAGATAAAATAGTATCTACAGATAAACCAAGAGTGCAGGGGTAGCATTGACAAACAGGCCCTGCTCCAAAGCAGCATAGCTAGGAAATGTCTCTGCTGGACCCTGGATCAGGCACAAGTGTCAGGCTGCCAAAAGAAACAGCCCCCAGCGAGGTCACAGTACACTGCCAGCCTTTGTTCTGCCAGGCCAGCTGCTGGGAGGGACCCGGCACAAAGAGGCTGGGAAAACAGCACAGGCTGACGCCAGGAATCAGGCTTAGGGCATGAGGGTTACATTCCTGGGTCTTATTCCCAGGGGGCTTACACTTCCACTTCCCCCACGTGAGACACACTACATGGCTACACCACCTCAGACTTTTATACTTCTTGGATAAGCAGCTCCTGCAGCCCTCAATCCTTCAGGAGCTTTATCCCCTCCTTTTGAATGTTTTCTTCCTTGGTAACACGAAGAAAACGTGTTTGTGTCAGGTTAAACTGACACCAGCTGATGCCTGAACATAAGCAGGGATTTCTCCAGAGTAAACATGGTTCTGACTGTTCCTGAAGCTAAGACCTGCCTGTGACAGCAGCAAACAGTAAGAACAGCACAGGGCTGCACAAAAAGACCTCACTGTCATGAACATTATGGATTTCTTCTTACCACTCCTTCCGTAGGTCAGGGGTGTTCAGGATCAGAGAGGCAATGCGTGCTCCGTTCACGGGTGGGTTGGAATACATGGGGCGGATGAGGATCTTCAGCTGTGATTCGACCCTCTTGGCTTCATCTGCATCACTGCAGATCACTGTGAAGGCACCCGCACGCTCTCCTAAAAGAGTCACAGAATATTGTGAGTTGGAAGGATCATCAAATCCAGTTTTTGGCCCTGCACAGAACAGCCCCAAGAATCCAATGATTCCTGTGTCTGACAGCATTGTCCAAACACTCCTTAAGCTCTGTCAGACTTAGTGCTATGACCAGTTCCCTGGGAAGCCTGTTCGAATACCCAAACACCCTTTAGGTTAAGAACCTTTTCCTAATATCCAGCCTAAGTCCTCTCTGACACAGTTCCATGTCATTCTCTTCGGTCCTGTCACTGGTCACAGACAGCAGATGCTGCCCCTTGGGAGGAAGCTGATGCCTATGATGAGCTCTGCCCTCAGTCTTCTCTTCTCTTCTCCAGGTTGACCAAGCCAAGTGTCCTCAGTTGCCACTTGTATGGCTTCTCTTTTAGATCATTCACCATCTTTGTAGTCTTTTTTGGACACTCTCTGAAAGCTTTATATCCTTATACTGTGGCACCCAACACAGCTTTAGTGGATCCCTATTCTCTGGAAGGGTCTCCACCAGCTCCTAATGGGTTATCCCTGCTCAGTACTGCAGGATGAACACAGGCAGCAGGAAGACACTGGCTGCTAAACCCTGGAGATACTGGGATCCCACCAGCAGCCTGGATGAAACTATTTCCTTGCCACATGCCCTACTCACCGTAGAGCCCCATGTTCTTAGCGAAGGACTGTGACAGGACGATGTTGATGCCCTGCTCGATGAAATGCCGCACAGCCCAGGCATCCCGGTTGATGTCCCCGCTGGCAAAGCCCTGGTAGGCCATGTCAAAATACACGAGGAGGTTTCGTTTCTGGCAGAAAAGATGGAAGAGAGTGTCACAGAAGCTGAGCACCCCTCCAAGGAGCAGAGCAGCAGGCTGAGAAAAGCCATGCAGACAGCAGTCTGTCCACCTGCAGCCATTCTCCTCCAGAAAGAGAGCCATTCCCCTTCATTCACCACAGGGAAAGCAGCCCAAAACCTGCAGCTACCCACCACACATCAAAACAGCAGCTTAAGACCCTCCAGTGCATTTATGGGATGCAGAAGTAGATTCAACAGTAATAAAACAGTCTACTTCAAAGTCTTGTGTATTATCAGTTTCCAGGAAATCAGCTGGGAACTCTCTAGTTAGGTAGGCAGATACCCTAGATGCTCTGTCCCTTAGTCAGGAGATCTACCTTTCTGTAGGCCACAGAGATCACTTTGATATCTACCAATTCTCAGAACCCTACTAAGGCCAAGTATCTCCAAGCCAAATTTGATGGAGCAGCAGGAAGGAGGAGAAGGTAGAACCTGTCTCTGTCTATTTCCAGCTAAAGCTTGCAAGGAGACACCAGGCATGTGAGAGATCTTGCAGCATTTTTAATACACCAGCACTGGGTGCTCTGCTACAGCAATCACAGCTCATGCTTTCAACCCTGCTGCTCTCCTTTCAGGTCTCCCTAGTCCAGCTTCCTGGGAAGGTGCCAGCAGAAAGCCCAATGGTCAGCTAGAAGCCCTCTGGGTGCATTTAGCTGGCTCCTGTCAGGAACATGACACTCATCCTGCTTCAGGGAAGGGAGTAACCTTTAGTAAAGTGAAAACCATAAAGGCCAGAGATGTGGTTTTCTCAGGAATGGCAGAGTACCCCTGGGGCATTGCTTACCTTCACCAGAGCTGCCAGTTCCTTCCATTGCTCCTGCCGGGGATCCACTCCAGTGGGGTTGTGAGCACAAGCATGTAGGAGGATGATGCTCTTCTCTGGAATTTTCTAAGGAAGATGTTATAGAGAATGAATCATCAATGATATCAGAGCACTCTCCTCAACAGAGGAGACAGCTTAGATAAGCTCTATGAGGCTTCTAGCCTTGATTTAATGCCTTCAGGCATCATAGAATGATAGGAGTATTCCAAGCTGGAATGGACCCATAAGGAGTCCAACTCCTTGGCCCTGCACAGGACAACCCTGAGAACCATACTATGTGCCTGAATTGTTCAACCCTCCTTGAACTCTGGTAGACTTGGTGCCATGACCACTTCCCTTGGGATCCCGTTTCAGTGCCCAATCACCGTCTGGGTGAAAAACCTTTTCCTAATATCCAGCCTAAACCTCCCCTGACATCGCTTCATGCTGCATCATCACATATAGGGTAAAGTAAGATCACCACCCTTTTCCCCACGACGTCCCTACTTCCAGGCACGGAAGGCAACTCACAGAAATGTCATCCATGGCTCCAGAGAAGTCAAGGCTGCACGTCTTGGGGTCATAGTAACGATAAGCCTGAAGCTGCATGCCAGCGTCACGGAAAATGGGAGTGTGATTGCCCCAGGATGGTTTGGGTAGATACACATCACGGCTGGCTTTGAAGAATCGTTGCTGGTCAATAGAAAGACAGAGTGTTCAAACAGGCTGAATACATTCAAGCAGTTAGAACACCCTAAATATTCAGCTCTGATCAAAATATATTCTGTCCTTCCACTGCTGGCCAGGCACTCACCAAAAAGTTGGCTCCAATTCGCAGAGATCCAGTCCCAGAAATACCCTGCACAGTAACATACTGCAAGGAAAGAAAAGAAAAAAATCTGAGTCCAAGTAGCCATGTTGTGTTACAGGGAGAACACAGTCACTATGTCAGCACTGGCAGCAGCACACCAAAACAGGGACAAGGGGCTAGAGGGACCACAGGGGTCAGCAGCTCCAGCTCCAGGATAGGGAGTTGGGCCCCCAGGCAAGGTTAAATCCCCTCCTTGGACAGGGCTGTTTCATCCCAGCCTTCAGAGAAAGCAGTGATCCTTGGGCCCAGCCAGCCCACAACTCAGAAGCACCAATACCCCACAGTTCTTCCACATTTGCTGAGCACCCACATACCAGCCGTGTGTCCTCCCTGCCCTCTGTGTCCCAGCCTCTCCTTACCCGGCCACTCTTGAAAGCCTCACTGTTTTCTCCCAGAGCCAGTTCTGCAGATGCCCGGGTGAAATCCGCAAGTCCCCCGATGGGCAAGTACTCCTTATCCATCTTCTTGGATGCTATCATGGCCTCTGCCTGGAAGGGAGAACACAAGCTCAGCGAGGAAGGCATCACCATGGAGAGAATGATGAACAGCTGAAGGTCACTTCTCTGCACATTTGCTTGCTCGAAAGGGACAAAGGTTGGTTTACAGAAGTTTCTCTGCAGGGGCTCATTTCAAGCAAGGGGCAGCAGTAAACACTTCAGATAAAACCCCGCAGCCACCAGAGCTCTCAGTGGGTGACAGCATTGGTGCAGTGGAGCTAAGGAAACCTGGCACCAGAAGAGAGCACCACTTCCCCATTATAAGTCAATGCTGCTTCACAAGAACACACACTTTGCCCAAGCAAAGGGCAAGGAAAAAAAACCCAGGAATTGTCCTGCAGGAAAGCAACACTTGAGTGCTACTGAGAGGCAGATATTATCTCTACATAGGAGACATCTCCAAACCAGGTAGGGTAGCAAATCTTTTGCCAGGCCTTGTCATGCTGGGAGTGGCACAGACCCTGGCAGCATTCACATACCACCAGGAAACTGTCCCTGTGACACCATCCAGGCTCCCTGGTTGTGACCCAGCTGCACAGAGAGAGGAAGGCCAAGGGATAGCTTTAAACCCCACACTGATAAGACACATGGGAAATATACTGTCCCTATCAGTGCAGCCAATCAATGCATGTGTCAGCTGCCAGCTATTTAACAGCCTATTTCTACCCTGACAGCCCTAAAAGACCCCATAATCCCCTCAAGGGCAATGTCCACACCCAGCTCCCTGGGTTGGAGTTTTAGACTGGCTTATGGAGAAACTGGGTAACATCGGCTCAGCAGAATTTCTAAGACTAATCCACTAAGGGGCCAATGTGAGCTCCTTCCTCCCTTGTGGGGTGCCCTAAAGAACATTGGCCTATTCAAGAAACACCTTGAAGTTCAGAGAAGAACAGGTGCATTGCAGGGCTCATGGAAGTCAGCAGCAAGTTAAGAGTTACCTGAATGGAAACAGGACATGTATTTCCTGTTTTGTCTTGTACTCCTTAACGGCCCTGTCATGTCTCAAAAGCATTAGTCCTGCTAAGGGAGATATCCAGGAAAACTGTCCTGCTCACTTGGAGACAAAGCTTATTTTAAGGACCAACAGACAAAACTTGCTTAGTGACCTTCCCCTTCCTTGACTCCCTCAGGGTACCTGGCACCCGGGTCTGGCTCTGCTCAGCAGCAGAGTGATCTGGCCCAGCTCACCTTGCGAACACAGTTCAGGACATAGGGCTTCCCGTTGTCATCCCGATATGCCCCCACACCCAGGTTCATCTTCTTGGAGTTGGTGTCACGTTTGTAAGCTTCTGTCACCCCCAGGATGGGGTCGGGGGGACCCATCTCCACATGGGACCACCATGAGCTAAAGGGAAAAACAAGAAGCTAAGCATGAGGCTTGAGAACTGGGCAGAGATGTGCACCAACAGAAACCCTCAAGGGAAATCTTGTCTTTAAAACCACTGAAAAAGGTATAAATAGTGTTCAGAGAATTACCAAAGAAAAACCAAACCATTTAAGTCACATCACATATTGCAGAATGGATGAAGAGCCTCAGTTCATTGTGGCTGAAGATAACTGACAACCTGTCAGTCAATTAGTATGTTGAAATGTTCCTGTTTGCCCTATGTGCTAACACCACAAAGAGCCCAGGAAACTGAAGCCTTGAACTCATATGCTCTGGACAAGTGCCCAGAGCCTGCACGTGGGATTGCACAGGTTATTCCCCTCCAGGGAACCTTGGCCAAACTCGGGCAATTGCACATAGCATAAATATGGAGTCTCTTCCAAATTCCTAGAAGGGCTCTAGTACATGAAAACTAATTTGTTCTTCTCCCAACACTGGCTGACAGAACTAAGATATTTCCACTCCTTGCCCTACAAACTCTGCATCCCCATGTGTCATAGACAAATGCTGCTTTCCAGGAAATCACAGAAGAGTTTCTTCCCTGTGTGACAGGTGACAGGCTCTGATGTGAAGACCTTTCCCCTGCTGTCAAGCACAAGACCTCCCTGCATCAGGAGGAGCTTTGCATTCTCCCAACACAAGGAGCCACCTGCCTCTGCCTTGCTGGCAGCACACCCTGAAGATGGAGAGGCTCTCTTAATGTCAAGGGCAGAACAGACCATGCTATAAAAAGAAACCTGTTATTTCCTTTGGCCACAGTGTCTGCCCTGTCCCATGCCCAAGCTCTGCAGGCCTGCAGACAGTGCAGGAGCACCACTGTGGTGTTTTTTAACCTGCCTGGCAGAGGGCTGTGGCTGTCACAGCCCCCTCCTGAAGGCACTGCATGCAGCTCTGAGCGTCCTGACTCACCACAGGCACCTACCCAGGTCCCCCAGCTCAGTGGGGAACAAAGGGAGCAATGCAAATTTGATTTAGTTTATCTCCTGGAGGACAGAACTCAAGTCTTGATTGCTGAAGAAGCACACAGACAGAGAGACATATCAACTTTACTAAGCTTTGCAGCCCAGGAAAGGCAACATCATCTGATAAGATCCTTTCCCAACTTGGGAATGCTGTCCTGGGGCTGGTCCCCGCCCCAGGCAATGCAGGCAGCCTGGAGCCAGCCCAGGGCCAGCCAGAACTCCTGCTGAGTGTGTACTGCACACTCTGTAGGCAGATACAGATCTGTGGCGCCAGGTGGGTTAAGGAAGCTCAGTGACTGATCAGCAGAACTCAAAAAATCATCTTTTCTCTCCACTCTGTCCCTGTTTTAGGTCCATTTTGACCAAGTTTACTCACTACAGAAAAGTTTTGCATTGTCCCATGTACGTAGATTCCATCTCATGCAGTCCCAAACATCATTTGCCCTCTTCAAACTAACTGCTCTTCCCATCTGTACACTATTTCCAAATTAAAAAAAAAAAAGCCTGTTTCTCCTTTCAACAGGCTTTGAGGAAGAGGTGGAGCTACCTGAGGTGGTTTAAAAATGGAATATGTGCTTAATGTTTTTCAGACCACTAACCAGTCTTAATTACCTCTAAAGTATAGGATTAGCTTGGAAAGGAGGATGAGTCAGTTATGCCATCAACACACACCCTCCAGAGAGGAACAGGGGCTGCAGCCAGTGTGGGGGGAGTGACCTGGGGAACCAACCTAAGCAGAACACGTCAAAGGGACTGTCAGAGCAAACTCCAGCTGCGGGTTCAGGCGGCTTTGGACGAACCCCTCCCAGTGTGTTCCTGGCAATGGAGAGGCAGGGAAAGAGAGGAACAGTGTGCAGTAGGGTGTCTTTCTGCAGTTTACCTGGTCTAGGATTACTTTGGTATCAAGGGCTGCAGGAGCCTGGCCATCTATTTTAAAGAGCTGCTCCTCTGGAGATGGTGACAGCACCTTCTTTCTGCTGGGCTTTTCCCCAAGCAGCTTACAGTATGGGGTATTCAGGTCCTGATCCTGCTAAGGCTTAGGCAGGTCACTGAGTTTTAACATACTGCAATTAATGCTGATCCCACAGGCATTCACCTAAGCTGCAGCACTCCAGAGAGTTAAGTACTTTTGTGCTGATCTGGTTTTTGTGCTGGCTTAAGGCACCGAAGGGTAGGTTTAGGACTTATTTTCCTCGTTCGCAGCATGGCTGTTTCCAGGTGAAACAAGACTCTCTGGTGTTTCCAGGGAGGTGAGCTTGCAGAGAAACAGGAAAAAATAGTTTAGGCTGAGTTGTCCAAACACACCAGGATACCAAAGAGATCACAGAGGCAAAGCTTTCCAAATGGGGTTTGGAAAAAAGAGATCTACTAGGGGTCCAAGGCCGCAAACCCTAAGACACTTCTACCACATTAGTGTTGTCCCTCCACTGCCTTGTATCTTATTTTGAGCAATTAAAAGAACATTGGGCTTGAATAAAGGTCAAAGCTATAAACTGCACATCTCTGCCAGGCCAGAGGTATTCAGTGCAGAAAAGTAACCAGAGGTAAACGTAAGCTGGGGTTGACCTGCCCAGGGATACTCAATGTAAGCCAAAGGAAGCACATTCTCTAAGACTTCAACACAGAAGGCCCAGTCTCAGTTAAGATGCTCATCAGAGCTGGTATCCAAATAGCCTCTGTGCTCTTAGCCATGCTGGTCTTCTGAGCTGGTTTAATGCACAGCTGCAAGTGCAGTGGGACGCAGAGGGTGGGAAAATGCATCAGGAATTGCATAAATTTGCAACACCTTTCCAAAATATATGTGGAACTTATGCCTCAAGTGCATAGACCTAAGAAGTGCTTAAGGACTCAAGCCAAGCCCGGAGAGCAAGCATTTACAAGCCCAGTGAAGGTTTCCATCCTGGAGAGGCCAGCCCACCTTCCCTGAGGTACGGCCACATAAGATACTGGATTTCAGAAGCTTTGCCAAAGCCCCCACAGCAGTTCTGCAAGCTGGGGCAGAACGAGGGGCCAAAGGCTGTCAGGCTGTACGTAAAACCACATCTATAGCAAATATTTACAGAAGAACAATGCCAACAGGCTGCTGGCTACTACAGAGCCTTTCAAGCCTACAAATTCCTTGCCTCAGTGAGCTTAGGGTAAGCTTTCCACCAAGAAAAGTATTTAAATAGCTGTCTTGTGATACATCAGAGCAGCAGACTGAGCTATCGTCCTAATTAACATTTGTGTGTCAAGGAACAGCTTTTAACCATTTCCTATCTCTTTATCTTTATTCTGCTTTCAGAAAGAGCATTCTCAGCACATAGTAATGGTAGCAGCTGGGGCATCACATTACATCGCCAAAGATAAGGAAAGAGAAACTAATCAGTGCTTGGCTTTCCTTGTTGCATAATAAGCCACAATTCCTGAACAGGAAAATGGGGTGTGTACAGAGGCTCCTTACAAAACTTAATCTCTCTCGGGTGACCTCAATGCATTTTAGTAATTTATAGTCTGCTGTATAACAAGCTTGAGAAAGCAAAGCTTATGCCAGCAGGCTCCATACTTTTCACAGCCTGCTACAGTCCACGGGCACAAAATACAAGTTCTAAACAGCTGCTCTTCTGTCCCTGCCGAGAAGAGCCAGAAGGCTGGCTTAAAAGCAGTAGTAACTGCTGGAATGGGGATTAAAAAAACCTCACTTCTTTCCTGCTCTGATGTAGGCTGGAAATGTTTCTTAGAGACCTCCCCACTAGTGAGGGCCAGGAGTCAAAGGGCTCTGGAGAGCAGCAAGGCCTCGTCCAGATCCCTCTGCACACTGCTTCTTGGCCATCTGGTCTCAGTGATGTTCCCAGCCCTGTGGCTCTCAGGTCAGCTGTACTCCGTGGAAACTGTTCTGGGCTTTTTGCACAGGTCCAGCAGATGTGTAGCATCCTTCTATCCAAACCTCTAATGACCAGAGGCAGCAGAATCCAGAGCTGCCAGTGCAGAACTGGTCCTTGCAGAAACATGGTCACTGCCAGCCTGCTCCTGCCAGGGTTTGTACCCCTGAGGGCACAGCTCTAGCACAGCCAGCACTACTCCCATGGATCTCGGCATCCATGAGGGCACAGCCAGCCTCCATGGATCGTGGGGGAACTGCAGACCTGCTGCACCATGTATGGTCCCCAGGCCACTGCACAGTGCAGAGGTCCCCTGGTCCCACTACACAGGGCAGCCAGACAGCACCACCCCAGCCCCATTTCACAGCACACAGAATCCTGGAATGGTCTGGGCTGGAAGGAACCTGAAAGATCACCTTGTCCAAACCCCTGCCATACACAGGGACACCTTACACTAGACCAGGATGCTACAAGCGCTGTCCAACCTGGCCTTGAATACTTCCAGGAATGGGACAGGCACAGTTTCTCTGGACAACCTGTGCTAGGGCCTCACCACCCTCATGGGGAAGAATTTGTTCCTAATGTCTAATCTAACCCTGCCCTCTGCCAATTTAAATCCATTCCCCCTTGTCCTGGCACTCCATGGGTGTGCTGCTCCACACCCCTTGTCAATAGTCCCTCCAGCTCTCTTGTAGCCCCTTTAGATACTGGAGGAGCACAATTAGGTCACCCCGAAGCCTTTTCTTCCAGGCTGAATAACCCCAGCTCTTTCACTCAGCCTTTCCCCATAGAAATGGTGTTCCATCCCTCCAATCATCTTTGTGGCCTCCTTTGGACTTGCTCGAACAGGTCGAC
>VWZU01007205.1:89633-113559 GCA_013397095.1 Sterrhoptilus dennistouni | reverse complement strand
CCCGCCCCGGGACACCGGCCGGGCACGGGGGGCAGCGGGTACCGGGACACCGGGACACCCCGACAGAGGGACACCGGGACACCGGGACAAGGGGACAGCCGGACACCGGGACATCCGGACGGGGGGACACCTGGACACCCCGACAGAGGGACACCGGGACACCCCGACAGAGGGACACCGGGATATCGGGACAGCGGGACACACGGACAGCGGGACACTGGGACACCGGGATATCAAGATACCAGGACACTAGAACATCAGGATGCAAGAACATTGGGACACCATGACACCAAGATACTGGGACACTGGGACATCGGCATACCAGGACATTAGGACACCAGCATACCAGGACATTGGGATACCGGGACACCGGGATACTGGGAGCAGCACTGGGCACTGGAGTCAGCAGCCCGTGCCCTGACACTTGCCCCTGCCTTGTCACCTAACCCTACTCTCTCACCTGCCCCATGACATCTACTCCTGCTCTGTGTCACCTATCCCTGCCCTGTGCCACTTATCCTTGTCCCACATCACCCACCCTGCTTCATGTCACCGAGCTCTTTCCTGACACCCAGCCCTGCCCTGGCACTCTGCCCTGCTGTCTCTCCCTGCCTGTCACTCCATTCCTTCCCCAAGTCTCTGTACCCCTTCCTGTGCCACTGAGCCCTACCCCAGCCACCATGTCCATGCCCTATGTCACCACATCTGTGTCACTGTCCCTCTGCCTCATACCAGCTTCATGGCTCCTGATTTACTGGTCCTGGCACGAGGAGCAGGGCAGTGGTAGTCCCTCTGTCATCACCACCAAGGGACCATGCAATGGCAACAACAGGGCTGTCACTTGTACCCATGGCTGGAGTGAGGACACAAAACTTGGACACTGCAGCCATCTTTTGGAGGAAGAACCAAGGAATCTTTAGATCAAGGCTCTGCCATCTGTGCTGTAGCAGGGCTCCTTGGGGGATAGAAGGGATGCTCAGCCCAAAACACATTTCTCACCCTGGCTCCCCTTGCTGTTCACCAGCTCGTTGCAGGATTTTCTTTTCCCAAGTTTTCCCAAACAGCAGGGAAGTTTCCAGGCCCAAACAAAACAGCCACACATGGGGTTTGTCACTGGCTCCAGCGAAGCCTGCCCAGGGGAAGCGTTGCCATGGCTACAGTGAAAAAAATAATTCAGCTCCAGCAAGAAGGCTGAGCCGATGGAAGTGCTTAATTAAAGATGAGAAGGCATCAGGGAAGTTCAGATGTGTGCAGAGCAGGGACACAGTTGGCAGCAAGCAGCTGCTGGGAATTATCCAGGGCACTGCCCATCCTGCCCAATGCTGGTGCCTCTTATTTTTGTCTTTTGGCTGGAAGAACAGGGCAGGGGGGTATGAGGTGCTCCCTCTGAATGGCAGGGGCCTGGAGGAGCTCAGTGCAGTGGAGATGGAGCCACACCTGGCTGTGGGAAGCTGAGGCAGGGTAGGACACAGGACCTCAGGCATGGGAAGAGATGCTGTGCCAGCATCCCATGAGAAGAACTAAGACACCAAGCAGTGTGACGGCCTTCTCCTCCTCCCTGCTGCACAATGCAGCCTTCAGGTACACATGGGACACTGAAGGGTGTCCTGTGTATTCCATTCACATTTCCTGTGGTTTGGCACAGAAATTAGTCCAAAAAAAGCTTATTTTTTTTCCATTATTGCAGCACAATTTTCCCTAGCAGAGCCCATTGCTTTACTGTCCCACTCCCTCCAGAGCAGATTTTTCTTGGGGGCTGAGAGGGGACACTCACTGCTTCTGCAGGGCTGGGTTTAGGGATGTGTCCCCACTTCTGCCCAGGCAGGGGAGAGAATTGGACACAGGGACCAACACTGGTCCATGAACTGCTCCACAGGGAGCAGAGCTCCAGCCCAGTGCAGGGATGGCTCTGGGTCACCAGCCCATCACATTCATGCTGCTCCATGACACCCATCTCTCTGCTAACAAAGAGCCAAGGATGCTCCAAGCTGGGGCCTGGGAGTGATATTTGGGCTCCAGGTGCACTCCCCCCCTTCTCTGGGGAAATGCTTCCCCAAGCTGCCTCTGAAGTAGCTGGCGGGGCAAGAGGGGCTCATTGCTGTAGGAAGAGATTTGCTAAGATTGAGAAAGACTTTTAGAGAGGACTGTGAAGCTTCAGGAAAGGAAACAATGGTGGTTGTGCTGCTGTTTGAAGCCATCTCCCACACAGGTGTCCAGGCACTGGAGATGTCCCTTCTGCAGGAGAAAAGGGTGGATGGTTCCCTCCAGCCTGCACCACTGTCCCACCACCTGGATATCAGGAAAAGGTTCTTCACCCAGAGGGGTGTTGGGCACTAGGACAGGCTCCCCAGAGAAGTAGTCACAGCACCAACCCTGACAGAGTTTAGGAAACATTTGGACAACACTCTCAGGCACATGGTGGGATTCTTGGGATATCCTGTGCAGTGCCAGGCATTGGACTTGATGATCCTTGTGGGTCCAACTCAGGACAGTCTGTGATTCAATGTGAACATGCCATCAGATTTTGGAAAGAACAGACCATCATGCTGTTTACAGAGCCAGGACTTAATTCAGCAACACACTGAGATCAACCTGCTGCCATGACCCACATTGCTCCCCTCTGCTCCACACATTCAGCACAGCAGGGGAGAGTTTAGTTCTTTCCTGCAAATGAAATCCTTACAGTGAAGACCTAAAGCTTTTGGAAAAAACTACAAACAACATACCACTGTAGCAGAATCCCCTTAATTCAACTGCAGGTTTTCAACAAAGAGAAACATCTAAGGGAATTTTGATAACTTGAAGGCAATGCACATGCTTGCTGCTGAGCTAAGACAGCACAGGTTTTTAAAAGCTTTCTGATTTACTTGTAAATAGGAAAGAATGCAAAAGGCAAACCTCATGTAAAAAAAAAAAGAAAAAAATAGGAAACCGAGGCTTGCAAAGGAAACAGGATGAATCACAGCATCAGATTTTTTGGGTCACAGGGTTGTTTCTCAGATACCAGCAGAGATCTCTACTTAAACACTCATGGTATGGTCCAGCCAAGGACTGTGGCAGAGGCTTCTCCTCTTGGCCTCACACTTTTATGTGAATCTCACATGAAGGCATCAATATAACACTTCTGTCTTCTCCAGGGGACTGGAAACAGCAGGACCCTATGATCTGGAAAGTTTTCTCTGGACTGATGAGCAAGGAAAAACAAAAGGCTGGCATAGAGGATGATGCAGACTGGCTCACAAGTCTGTGGCTGTGAGTGAGTAGAGGAGGAGCTGTGCCAGCTCTGCCCTGCACTGACACAGGTGTTCCATGTGTCCCTTTGCCACAGGTACAGCCACATGGGACAGCCCATGCTGGTGGCATTCCCTAATCAGGCAGCACCTGGGCTCACTGCCAACCACAGCACTGAGAAAGCCAGGATCATCACATCATTTGGGGCTCTTTTACACTTGCCAGGTGTCTTAGCTTTTCATGTATCTTTCAGCTTATCCTTATGACCACAATGCCCTAGACTTCAGAAGCAGGTAAGTGGCACAGAGTACAGGAATGAAGAAAGCTGAAGTAGTCATTTCAGCCATGGATGTTGCCAGAAAACACCAAAAGCACTAAACGAAAGGCAGAGCATCAAGGGAACTGTGTCCTGCTTCCAGTATAGATGACTTGCTGCTCTGGCATTACCACAGCCCACTGCACTTTCCAGCTGCTCAGAAGTTAAGTTGAGGTACCTTGGTTCTTGGTATATTTTCCATGTTTGTCAGCCTAGTGGGATCTGTAAGAAATACCTGTGCCAAGTGCTGGTCAAATATTGTTCCTGCATATCCTGAGCTTTGAGTTCTGGCCCCCCAGGGATGTGGTGCTAAGGGGTTTCCCTGGATTATCCTCCAGCCTGGAGATTTGATGTAGGGGGAGCAGTTAAGCACCTCCTTTCTTTCTAACCAGTGGCATTGGCACAGCAAACAAAAACAGTTTTCAGGATCGCAGCAGGGTTTATTCCCTCACAGTTCCTTCCCCACATGTCTTCCCCATTTTGCATCACTGTATTTCAGACTTTTGAAATTCATCAGCAGTAAAATAAAATCAAAATTGTATTAAAAGTATCTCCAAAGCCAGATGAGCTCACTGTGTTAATTTTTGCATTTCTTCTCTTGCCTGCAAACTAATAAGATCCTTTCCAAAGTGCCCAGGGCATCTTCTTCTTACCATTGGCAGGTACAAAAATCCAGATGTTCATGCAAAGTTTGGGCTATCCAAGCCAACTCTGGGCAGCTAAAAGAAGAGTCATAAACTGTTTAAGGGCTCAGATGCAATTTAGATTTTTTTAACAGACATATTTTGCTGAAGACTTAACTATATAGTGATTTTCAGGTTCAATTTTAAGTTGCATTTCAGCTGTATTCAGACACAAGAACATGGAATCTGCCTCTGGTGCAGCTGGCGAGAGGAGAGACCTGGCCTGCTGAAAGCAGGTGCTGCTGCCAAGCTCCTCATCATCTCAAACCCTGCCTGAGAAGTACCAGCACAACAGCAGGTTTTTTTGGATGCTTGTCTTCACATCCCAGCCCAGCCTGACTCTGATTAATTAATGGACTCTGCTGAAATCCCAGCCTTAGCTACTCTGGCTGCTGCTAGCTACAGCGAGCTGCACAGCTGCCTTCCACTCCCACTTGAGAGACTTTGTATTTACCAAGTATTAATTAGATGAACGTGAAGCACCATTTTCTAGGCAGGGGAAATTATCTGCTCTCTCCCTGCCCTGTAACAAGCTCATACTGGGACGAGTCTGAAAAGGGAGCAGGTAGAAGTGGTTCCTTCTAGCTCTGCACATCTGCCACTTTTCATATTTCCCTGCTTGTGCTGCCCCCCTTGACAAGCACTTCACTCCTGCTTGATCTGGAAAGGGAACAGCATTGTGAAAGATGGATTTGGAGCCTCTCCCTTTGCAGGTTACCACCAGAGCTGGTCCCAGAGACAGATATTTCTCAGGGCTGATCACAGGTAACATTGCCCAGAAGGAGAGAAGGGGCCACCCCAAGATCTCCCCTACACCTGAAGTGCTACCATTTAATGAAAAACATTCACAGCACAACTGTTCCTCCTGGCGGCAACATCAGCACCGTGGATACTGCAGCTGACACCAGTAACTGCAGCATGAAAGGCTTCAAGCAAATACCCACTGGAAAAAAATGGAAGAAATGTCATGGAAGGCTGAAGGCTGTGACAGAGGGCAAGCATCAGGGGTAAACAACTGGTCAGCTAAATTTAGGAAGGCAGGTTGGAAGCGCTCCATGACTGGTTGGGTGTCTTCAGATCACTGAGTCAACTAAAAACATTTAGCTATGACAGTGATGGGCTTTATAGAGAACTACAAGATAAATGAAGGAAAAAAAGGTTATCTAATAATTACCGTCACTGCTTCACATCCAGCTGCATTCACAGCTTAGCCTGACCTTTGAGGAACAATGAATAATGCACCATTCTGGTGACTGTTCCCCCTTCTTGACAGACCGTCAGCACTGGTAAGGGAGAACCTCTCCTGTTTGTCCTTTACTCACTGCTTGGTTCAATTTCTTTATGTAAGAGGACCAAGAAAGTCTCAGTAAAATATCATACCTGTTTCAAAATATTTTCCCTGTAATTTCACATTGCTAAAATCCACAAACCATTGGTGCTCCAAAATCTGCTGCAGGGACAGCAGCAAAGCTTATGTGAAACACGGGATCAAACTGATCTCCCTGTCTTTGGGCACCAACAGGAAACCAGCCTGCAGTGCTGAAGCCACTGATCTCCAAGACATCCATAAACTGATCAAAACCAGGGAGAGACAGACCTGGATTCCCTTTCCAGATTGGCAATGTTTACATGGTGCACAGGTAAGCCATGCCTTGTACTGAGCTGAACTTTCATGTCCTGCTAAATTGGGCAATGAAACAGAATAGAAAGGTGTGAGGGGCGCTGGGGATGTGCTGCATTGTAGCAAACAGCTACACAGCTCTGCAGCTGGTCATGAGGAGCCAAGGATGAGGAAAGAGAGGGCTTTCTGGAAGACCTTCTGGGAGGGGAAGGTCACACAATCCCATGGCAATGCAGTGGTTTTCCAAGCTGTAAAATCAATTGCAATTCACCTGCTCTGCACCATTGCTTGTTCTAGGCAGATCTCATCTTTAGCCTGGCTTGTTTCATGTATTCAAAACTCTTTTTGTGAGCTTCCCCTGGCTTCAGACCAGGCCCTACCAAAGCAGGCCCAGCAACCAAGCCCCACGACCAACTCTTGACCTGGCTCATGTGCAATGGGGAGCAGAGACTTGGGGCAGGAAGGTGCCCCAAGAGAGACAGCTGGAGGTCACAGTACTGGGGGCTCTGCTGACACTGGGGTTTGGGAATGTGCCAGAGTGTTGAAGTGCCAGTAAGCTGTTTTGGTCACTGGCTACTAACAAGGGGATCATCCTGGCAAAATTCAAAGCAAACTTCTGCACCTGATCAGATAAAGCACAAAGATCAAAAGGTCTATTTAAAATCTGGAGAGAAGGGGACAGTCCCACCAACAGCTCTCCCTCAACACTTGGTAGTGTTCACACACATTATGATATGAAGGATTAATGGCTGGAGGTCACGGAGAGTTTGTGCTTTCCCCCAGTTTCCCAAGGAGGTGTGTGACCAGTTTCTGCAGGGCTTCAGCTCGGACCACCGAGATGCGCAGCACTTCCTCGTGGTTGGCCTTCTCTTGACTGTTGTAGCTCATCACCACTTTGTTGGTGATGAGGGAGATCCCAAGGACTCGGAGGCCGCAATGCCTGGCTACAATTACCTCTGGGACAGTGCTCATGCCTACAGTAGGAGAGGAAAGAACCATAATGAGTCAGGATTTACACCAAAACAAGATCTCTCCAAGGCTGCAAACCACCATCCTACCTCCAAGCACACAGCCTTGTCTCATTCCCCCCAGGTCTGTGTCTGAACTCTGTAATAGTTAAAGGCTGTGATATGTACAAGGCTCAAATAGCTGCAGTACTACAGGTACAACTCTGCTCAGCACAATACCTCCTGCATTTGATCCTTGTGCCACCAAGCTCCCTCCTCAAGCTTTGTCAGTCTGCTTGCAGACTTGCTAAGGAAGTACTGATATGCTGTCATTTGGCTCTTCTTTGGCTAAAAAAGCTATTGCAAATAAAAACGGCTTTGAGGGGAGCTGAGCTCCTTTCCTCGCACACAAGGAATCTGCAAGTATTAATGAACAGAATTCCATGAGGCAGGG
Source organism: Sterrhoptilus dennistouni (assembly GCA_013397095.1). Lineage (NCBI taxonomy): Eukaryota > Metazoa > Chordata > Aves > Passeriformes > Zosteropidae > Sterrhoptilus > Sterrhoptilus dennistouni. Next base: position 106,307 of record VWZU01007205.1, on the reverse strand, counting down.
GTCATGGAAGAAATCATAGCTGGAGGAATCATATGGATCATGGCATTCAGGTTTTTTGTGCATAGTTGGGAAGGTTGTAGAGAAAAAGCACAGTGAAAATCTTTACAGTGACAGAATTAGAGGAAAAACACTAGACAAAGACTTCATTTTTATTGAGCCCCTCTCAGTCCTCCTGAAGTAGAGCCATCTGAGCATGAGAGACTTTGTATTTGGGAAATAAACACAAAGTTGTGCTGAGATCCCTGTCCTGTGCAGCTGTAAGCACAGGGACTTTCTGCAGATCCTCCCAGGAGCTGCACTAAGCCACTGCAGAATGAAGCAGAAATACACAGAGCTCATTCCTCCAGCCCCAGGAGACTTAGAGAATCAAAGACTGAAGCAAGTCAGCCTTGAGCAGAATTAACTGTTCACTGGATGTGCCCAGTAGACCCTGGCAGCCCAGGCTGGCAGCTCACCCACAGCATCAGCTCCCAGCGCCTGCAGCAGGCGGCACTCGGCGACGGTCTCGTAGCAGGGCCCAGCCAGCAGGCAGTACACTCCTTCCCTGGTGAAGCTCAGGAACCCCAGCTCCTGTGCACTCTCCATTGCCAGGCCACGAAGATCTTGTTCATAAGCATCTGACATGCAGGGAAACCTCACTCCAAACCTGAAAGGCAGTAAAGGACACAGCTGTGTGATAGTGCTGCTGCTCCCTCCGTCAGAGTCCAGTGATGGTCATTCTTTGGAGAAAAGGGAAGGGTTAAGGGAAGACCTGCCATGGATGCAATTTCTCTCATTCCACTCTTATCATAATTCTGCCATCAATCATGGAATAATTTGGGTTGGAAGGGACCTTCAAAGGCCATCTCATCAAAACTCATGCAGTGAGCAGGGACACCTTCAGCTAGATCAGGTTGCTCAGAGTCCTGTCCTACCTGACCTTGAATGTTTCCAGGAATGGGGCACCTACCTGGGCATGAAATTCCTGCTAGATCTAATCACCCAAGACTGTCAGCACACAGAGGTTATGGCTGTTGGAAGGTCTGGCACTACTTCCCTACTGCAGGAACCCTTCTGGAATGGTATTTCAAGGGCTTCTGTCTATAGTGAGAAATGATGGCCAGTTGTCTCTCTCCTCAGTAACTGCTCATGATGACTTCTAAACATTCCCCACCAGATAGTTGCTGCTCTTTGGGCTCCCTGAGGCACAGAGTCCCTCAGGCTGTCCCTGAGTGGGGGTTTGAGCCAGGCCTGATGGAGCATCAGACCCTACATTTAAGGCCCATCACAGCAGGGAGCTACTTTACATCTTGGAGCTCCAGGGCCACATTTTAGGTAGCTTTCATCTTCTGCTTCAAGACTGGGTCTCTTGCTTTAGGTCTCAAAATAGCAGCCCAGCCCTGCTTCTGATGGAGTGAATTCTGCTCCTGACTCAAGGAGAGCAGAAGTAGATGGCAAAGACTGTTATGCTGCCACTGAGGAAACCTGGAAAATAAACTCCCAGCTGTGTTCACCAACACAGTTCAGTAGGAGTGGACCAGGTCCCTCATTTATGCTATTAAAGCTTCTGCTTGTTTACATGTTCTTCCAGCTCAATGCTTAGGGCAGTAGGTGGCTTATTTTGTTTTTATAAACAAACTAAATATTATATAAATAAAAACAAACTTTCCCCTCTGGTCTTAGGCAATAAGTATTCATCACCATGAAAATTGCTTCCCTTTTCTGAAGGATGGCCAGCAATGCAGAAGCCCAATTTCTAATTTATTTAAAAAAATATTATTTCCACATCACTTCATTGCCTCTAGTTTTGCTCTGTTGTGCTTAGATAAATCCTTCCTGGTAGCTCAGCTGGACAGGATTTTAGGAGTTTGCTCAGCTAAATCTCTGCAATGCTTGAAAACCTGATTCATAAAGACCTTTTGCCCATTTTAATGCCTTGGTCAGCAGTACAAAAGTCATCTCCCAGAGCACTGCAGTCTTCACCAAGAAGCTGCTTTTGGGAGGCAATGAGGCAGGTCTGCTGCCTTTGAACGTTGTCCAGATGCAGTTGTTTGATTGGAGTTTCTCCTCCTGTTCCAGTGCAATTATGCAAGTCCAGAGAGCTTTAAACACTCCATGTGGCTTCCCTGCTTTTGATCACTTTCCTCCAACCCACGGCAATACCTACAAAAATCTAAAGATGTTCCACTTCAGATGAGTACTGTCCTCTTGCCATGGAATCACAGCACAGTGATTGCTTCTCCTGAGGGAGCTGCCAGCACCTTTCAGATTCTTTCAGAAGCAAGAGCCAGGTCTGCTGTTATATCGGGAAGGAACTAACTGAAAACCAGGCAGGCCACCTTACTCTCAGTAGAACTTTCTCTCTGGAAAGATCTGAGGACAATCCACATGCCTGCCCTGCAAACCCATCCATTTTTCAAGATGAGCCTTCCACCTTACCAGTCTGATGGTGTCTTGGAAGGATTTTGGGATCATAAATTCATTTTGGAAGGGATCTCAAGGTCATCTAGTCCAGCATCCTGCTCAAAGCAAGTCCAAATCTGGTGGCAACTGCAGTTCAGGGGTGAGGGTATGTTAGAAGCTCCTCTCTGCACTCTCCATAAGATAAAGATTCTGCTACACAGCCAGTACAGGAAACCTGACTTCCCAGTTCAGCCAGCAGCAGGTTGCTCTTGTAGATCTCAAGGTCTCTGAAGAAGCTGCCAAGACAACCACCTCTCATCAGAGCAATGCCTTCAGTGAATACAAAGGCACCCCAGTTTAAAGACCTGGATACAGCAGTGGTGAACAGGAAATTTAGAGGTTTCATCTTTGCTCTGCCCTCCACTTACTGCCTGGCCTCTGCTGCACCCATTCCATCACACCAGAAATGGCTGTTGATAAACCCAGGCTGGAGATAGAACAGTTCACTGATTGCTCAGTGAAGAGGAACCAACACAGAGAGAGGCTGATAAGAAGAGGAGCAGTGGGTGTCTTTAGCAGATGGTACAGCTGGTCATGTCAGGAGAAGGATCAGAAGCCTACTTGTAGAAAACAAGACCTTCTGGGGGTTTATGTGTAAACCTGTAGGTTTGTAAAAGTAAGCAACAGCAAAGGGAAGGCAGGGCAGCTATTGCTGTAACTCTTTCCTTGTGCCAAACTCTACCTCTCAGTAAATATTTGTCAGTAGGCACAACTGGCAGTCCCAGCCCATGGCTGAAGGAAGAAAGGATTAATTGTAGCATGGACCTGATGCCTTCTCACTTACCTCTCATCATTTGGTCCACGCAGGGGATTCTGCCCTCCCAAGCCAAATAAGCTGATGTGATCCCTTATGAACATGATGTCCCCCACCTGGAAGTGGGGATTCAGTCCTCCAGCAGCATTTGTGACAATCAAGATCTCCACTCCCAGGAGAAAGAACACCCTGATGGGAAAGGTGACCTGCAAGAACCAAAAGCATTTGTGCAATGAGTATCACAGCCAGGAGAGAGCTACTGCTACTACATTTGTAATATCACAATTTGTGGATGCAAAGAGTCTATATATGGAGACAAAACAACCTTCTTCAATTTTAAACATTCCTCTAATTTAGATAGAAGGTTAATGCTTTTTAAACAAATTAAACATTATCTTGCAATGAAAATCTTGCATTAAAATCCAAGACCACACTTCCTACAGTTGCACTAAGGTCAAATAAAGGTGGTACAGAAAGAACATGCAGATAGTTTTTGCTCACTGCAAAGGTCTTGCAGAGATCAAACCACTGTGCTGATTGAAGTAACTATTTATGCACAAGGACTTGGAGAGTAATCCAAAGTTAAGGAACAATTGGGAGCTGGAGAAAAAAAATTTAAGAAGTTTGATTTTGAGGAGTCACAAAGGAATTTGGATGATACCTGCTATCAATCAAATGCTACTGTGAGCAAAAAAATTCCTAATAATGGACACTACTTCTTCAAGAAATTAGTTAATTTCAATAGACAAACATATTTTGACAAAGCTAGTTTTGTACTGAGTGATTTTAAAATAGTTGTTTCTCTATAAGAAGCTGAGTGGTGCCAAAAATTACAGTTTATATCCAAATGCAAACAATCTCAATGTAAAAAGGAAAATCTCAGAGCTATCCAAACAAAAAAAAGAGCTAATATATAAATATTATTGTTGTTTTCTAGCAGAAAAGTACATATGGGCAGGGTAGGTAACATAAATCTCCACACCTTCCAGTATGTTAGCTGGGAGGTTATAGCAGCTTGCAGTAGCCTGGGAACTTCTTCTAGGAGAAAAAAGCTGTAAACTATACAAATGAAGATCAAAATAGATTATTCTTATCAAAGTTTTCTGTTTGCTGATTTAAATCATGATTAAACGGACTAAGTTAAAGCATGTAAATTAATCCGCCTTCTATGATAAACTATTTCTCCCTGTGATAGTAGCAGGGTCAGCCAATTTGTGTGGCTGTGCAGCATCACCTTCACCCAGCAGAAGCCATCCACCTCTTGGTTTGAACTCCTAATTTTTTTCTGGGGGGGGGCGGTGGGCGGGCAGGGGGAAGATCTGAAATCTAAGAAAGACTCATTTCAAGAGCAACGTAAGTTCATTGCAAGAGCTACCATCCTGCAGCTAGACAGCAAGGCAAGCAGTCACTTCTGCAGCCTTTACAACACATCTCCCCATAGTGAGTATTTTCCTTCAGGAGAACTCACCGTGCTGAAGGAGTAGCCCTCGTAGGAGTGGAAACGTCCCTGCATGCACACGCAGGGCTGCCCGTTCAGCTCCCCAAACACCAGTCTGCCAACGTGCCCTGCCACTGGAAATTAACAGAGTCTCATGTCAGTTACAGGTCTCAAGGACTTTGACTTTAGAGCAATCTGTTAGTTGATGACTTTTGCTTTACCACAGGGCGAAGCACTGCAAAAGCAGGAGCTGGAAATCAAAGAAAAATACAAATTTCTATGCTATGATATTTATGTTTTTCTCACCGTGAGTGCACATTACACCAGTGTGGGACTGGTTTGCAGACTTGAGTGACCCCTATGTGAGGCTGCTGGTGGGTGGGGCGCTGATGGCCTGGGCTGTGCTCACCTGTACTCCGTGGGAAGTGAGGGATGTCCTCGTACAGGAAAACAGTCTTGTTATCCAAGATATCAGCCAGGCCTCCCAGCCCAGAGCCGCAGACAATGGCGATCCGGGGCCGCTGGGCAGCACGGGCACGCAGCCACTCTGCTGTCTCCTTATACACCTCGTAGCTATTTCTGCAGGAGGAGAACAGGGCAGTGAGACTGTCAGCCCGTTCAAAGAACAAGCTTCAAAGGATAAAAGTCCTGAAAAGGTGCAGAGAAAAAGAAATTTCATTAAGACTATAATGATAGAAGCTTCGCTGCTATTATTGAAGATGTATCACTTTTAATCTCATGTATTTTACCCCTGACTACAGGGATCCTTGTTGAATCCCCTTGGCTGGTTTCATTCTGTAGATGAAGAATGGCTAATGATACCTAGATCACAGAAATGTCACAAGGCATAACCACTCCTGCTTCTGATGGGCTCTGGTCTCTCCTGAGTTACTGAAGAAAGGCAAAAGCACAGTCAGACTGAGAAATTCCAACCTATAGGAGTGTGCATTGCAGATGTCCAGCCTGTGGTGGGGAAATTCAAGTGTGGAGCTCTGAAGACACCCGAACAGCTGGAATGCTGTGCTGATGAAGGAGTAGACACTCATCTGCAGTAGGTAAAGATTCAGGTAAATTTCTGAGACACGAGTCAAGCATCATCTACAGAGATGGAGAAGCCAATCTCTGTTAGTGTTGAGTGCCATCAGCTCCCACTACTTCCATCCAGGCTGGTACCACATGTCAGACACCCACCTACCTTCCTGATACCTCGTGCCTTCAGTACAGAAGGATAAACACGGAGATCTTACTCAGCCTCTTCTCTCCCACAGAGTGGGCATGGGATCACACCTGCAGTCCAGACATAGCCAAGAGGCCCAATGACATCAATCTCCATCAAAACAAGGGAAAAACAGGAATCTGGGCTCCAGATCCTCGACTGATTCAAGAGAGGGACTCAGCAAATACCTTGGTTAAAAGTCTTATCCAGCAGGGAGCCCCATTGCCTGAAGGTGGGATAGAAATTGGCATTACAGTGCCTGTTGTATATCTGTCTCATGGGAAGGGAGAAGAGTTCAGCTTTTAACCTCTTAGCCCAGTATTCAGATGCTTTAATCACGGATTTGAAACACAATCAATAGCAAAATAATCCTATAATCCTGTTTCCAATAGGACAATGCAGATACTTTCTGAAAGTTAATATCAAGGTTGATTGGAAGCTATCCTCAAAAGCAGAGGTACTAATAGCAGTTCTTGGAACCAACTCAATCATTGCCATTGATGAGTAGAATTAATGATTGTACATGATAGAGGACTGGGTCCTGGAGAGAACCAACACAAGCAGGGACAGCGATTCTCTCTATGAAAAGTTGATCTGATTATTCAGAGGTGAGGAAATCAGATACTGTGAGGCTGCAGGTGATGTCAAATTGACTGCAGGTGGTGATAAGCAGTCACTGTCTGTCCAAGAACATTTATTTTGATTCTTTTTTATCAAGTGTTTCTTGTTTTTATCTTGTTTCAAGAGGTGTAAACCTTAGTAATGCTGTGATGCTGCCCTCAACAGTCTTAGAGGACAGAGAGAGAAGATTTCAAAGTGGTGCTCCTCACTCCAGGAGGTCTCAGGCCGCTAAAAGGATTTGATTGTCCCTGCACAACTGGTTCCTCCAACTAAAATACCAGATATTGAAACAAAGGTTCTCAGTTCTGTGCTTTTTCTTTCTTTACACTGACAGGGTCAGTTGTTATTGCACAGGTGTTTTCTGTAAGCATTTAATCTCTTAGCTGTCTAGTTACTACTGTAAATCTTATCCAGTGTATGATACATCAAACTTATAGTCCTAGTTACAAACTGTGACGTCAAAAATACCCAAAAATGTCATAAAACTGCAATCCAATGGGAAGAAATAACTCCCATACACATGGATTAAAATGAAGAGTCATACTTATCTAAATACTTTTCAAAGGAAGTTTGGAAATGAGAGAGTTTATTTACCATCACATACTGAATTTTCTAAATGTATCATGAGCTCCTGAAATAAGCAGGAGCTGTAAAAGTGACATTAATAAAGACTACACTTGACTACGTTATCACTTGCTCCCAGACAAAAGCTTTAAAAGTGCTTTACATACATTAATGAACAATTCCCCCCAATTCCTCTGTTGAATAACTGTAATCCTTGTTTAGAAATTCAAGGGAACCAAGAGAATTCATATGTAATACCCAAGCTTTTGACATACCTGTGGCAGGCATGAGGAAAGAACAAGGTCACCAGGGTCTGCTCTTCCTCGTGACCATACTACTGCTTGTTTCATTATTTTTTTTTTCCAAAAAGTGCATAAACCATTGCAAAATAACATTAAAGAATGGATATTATTCCTATATCCTCAGAAATTTTAGGAATGTGGGATGGAACCCATTCAATGTCTGCTGAAGACATCAGGACTGACTGAGCTATGCCAAGTTACAGTGACATTTTCCTTTTAAACAAAAGATATTAAAATACTTCTTAACCAAAGAAGTAAATCTCCAGTGCTGCATATGTTTCCTTGCCTGAAAAGAGCTCCAGCAAGTGCACAGGGGCCTGGCAGAGGCCTGACCATCCCAAAGGCTTTGGGCACATCAGAGCTGTCCCCAGTGCTGAGAGCACAGCGATGCCAAAATTAATCTGCTTGCAGTATTTAGCTTTCAGAAACCTTCCGGATGACATCAAAGGGACTGGCAAGCACTGATAAATTCTGAATGCAAGGGAGATACCTGCTCAGCAGGAGGAAAGGGGGAGTTTGACCTGTGGGTCACCAAACAGAGTGTTCGGCCTGGAACTGCATGAGCACAAGGCCTGTGCAAGCTTTTTGACAGCTTGAATTAATACACGTAGCACAAAGGCCCCTCTAGCTGCTCTAACAATGCACACTTAATAATAGTGCTCGGTAGCATCGCTTTGGATTAAATCACAGGATCAGCTGAAAACACAATCCCCTTTATTGTGATTGCTGTCATCCACTGGAGAAACGCATCTGTTGCAAAACACAGGACTGTCACCAGTGACAGATCTTTTATGGCATGAAAAAAACCCCACCCTTATTGTGCTTCTAAATTGGCTGAAAGCAAATCCATGTTTAAAAAGTAGACACATTCCAATAAACAGCTAAAGCATTATGTTTGGGGGCACACGGCCATACGTATTCACAGTCTGTGCCTCTCCACAGGAGATATTTGCCTCTTCTGGCCCATAACCTCTCCCAAGGTCACCTACTTGCTGCCATATTTCATAATACCAGCACCTGCACAGGCAGATGGCCAGATTCCTCTCCAATAATAAGATGTTTACTTCTGAGCAGCCTTTGTCTGACATTTATTGAGTGCCCAGTAGAAAGAAAACGAGATGAGGAAAAGCGAAGTAATTTTGTTAGCCCCATCCAGCTTGGATGTCTGTGCATCCCCTATTTCACAGCATCTTACCTGTCTTCCTCAGCATAGGCCATCCTCCTCCTCTCTGGTTAACCTAAAGAAGGGGATGGTTGCTGGAAATGAAGCTGCAGGGTTTTATTTGACTAAAGAGCAGAGGTCTATTGAACCTGCAGAAGCTGCTGCTGTCTCTGGCAGTGAGTCAGGGAGGTGTGTCCCAGCTTCTCTCTGCTGTCCCCTGAGCATCTCTAATCCCCAAGTAGGAGTGGCATGGTCAGGACATCTGCTTTTCTGGCCTCACCCCACATGACACACATGCTCTAGAGCTCTGCAGAAAGCTTACACACATGCATACACACACACACTGTAATGCAGATTAAGCCCAGAAATTTCACACGCACACACACAACTTTTCAGCAGCTGACAAGGGATCTGCCTGGATTTGCACCTCTTGCGTCACCTGCGAACCAGCTGGAGTCACCTGCTCCTGTGCAATTCAAACCTCTGGGACTGTGCAGACTGTGAGATGACCTGTACCACCTACCACTGACACCAGACCTTTCCATACCTCACATCATTACCTTCCCATTCTTTCATGGCAACCAGCGGTGATGACCCATTAGCTCCCCTCAGGGTTTTTTGTTCATATTTAATTGCCTCACCCTTCCCAAAAGAAAATACTTTTTTGAGATATGCTAAACCTCTGTTCAGCAGATTATGGGAGACACAGGAAAGAAGACGGACACTCCACCATCTGTCCCTTTAATTTTAGCTTTGCTGTGTATGAAAACAAATATAAAAACAACCTTGTCATATTAATCTGTTTGTGCATCGGTGTTTGATCCCAACAACTGATGTGAACCACATTTTACAGAGCCAGAGATGTTTCCAAGACAATTGAATGCCAAAAAAATTGAAGAAAAGCAGTGATGAGTAGAGACCTTACACGCCCCAGCTGAAAGGCCACATCTACAATATGTGTTCACAGCTTAATAGATCAAAATGCACACATGGGGGTAGAATTTATAAATATCCCAAGCAGTGACAGAACCTCAATTAGAATTTGTCAATTTTTAGACAAATCAGCCAGACATTAATAAAAATTTAGAAAACTGGGCAGTACCCATTTCAGGTCTTGGATTTCTTATTTCGTACATTCCTCTTTCCTTTATGATCTTGAAGACCTTGCATCAAACAGACCATTGTTGCCCCAGAAAACTGCCTCTGAGAACTTTAAAGTCAAACAAGGTAATAAATGCAGCAAGAAAAAAACAGGGCATTTTTAGAGAGAGGTATACTTCATGCTGGAAAGCAGAAACCCAGCAAAGCCAGCACAGCCTGGGAGTCTGCAACAAGCAGCAGAATTTAAAAATACAATTATCTTTTATTTGTTGAAAAATACCATTAGCTCTGAAGAAATAGAAAATGGACCTGAAGAGGAACCATAATGAGGGCCTTTCCCGTCAAGTTCTTGACCTTTTCCCTTTCTCCTTTAAGTTCGCACTTCCATTTCCTTCTTACTTTCTCTTAGAAAGCTTAAATTGCCTACTCTACAGAGACAAGCAAGTGGGGTGCTGCCACTTCATTGCTGCACTTGCATGGTGCATCTTACAATGGTTGGTTTGCTGGAGGCAGTGGGAAAATCAGCATTAAGGATCTATAAATCATTTTCCCTTCTTTGCCCTCTTTCTAACTCTGTTTTTACCATGTTTCCCCTCATTTTTCAACTATGTCTCCTTTTTGTCATTCTAATTCTTGTACTTCTGAATCTTGCTCATCTCTGCCTCTGCCTATTTGAGGTATATCCTCCCCTTTTCAGCATTGTTTTTCTGTACAAAGCACAGCAGACTGAGAGCAGAGATGGTTTTGGGTAGATTTAACTGCAGCAAACCCCGTGCCCAAAGAGGGCCCACACTACTTGGCTGTGAAGCAGTGTGCCAAAGGACTCTGTAAGTCACCATCACCTCAAGCAATTCACCCAAACCCAGGGTCTTAGAGCCACTTCCCAGCTCACTCAAGTCTTTCTGCCCTTTGAAAGCCCAGGCTCCTCTTGCCACTACTAAGGACTTCTTTGAAACCCATTACTTGCTGCCATTAAATTAAATTACAGAGCAATGCTAGGCCCTTAATGTTGATTTTCCATATAGTTTGTTGGTATCAGCAGAGTTCTGATGCCCCCCAGATATGTCCCCTTCTTCAGCCTTAATCTGATTACATTCATTAATCTGATTCTTTTTTGCAAAGCAGACAAGAGAGATCAGACAGCCTGAGAGCTCTTCCCAATTTGCTCTCATCCAAGACAATCTCCTTCCTAGTTTAGATTTACATGGAAAACAGGATTATCAAAAAGGGGCCATTTTATCTATCTTTCTTCAGTGTCTGTTATTTAACAGCAACAGAAATTACTTGAGTTTTAACCTGTAATGCCGCATTGGCTGGACAAGTACGAAATAAATGTTCACCCTACTAGGACAAAATTAATTTGAGCACTGAGGGCATTCATGCCAATTAGACTGCAGGGAATACTCCAAATCAGATTTATCTAGAAAAAAAGGTATTGAATAGATTGCATAATGCTGAAAAAAAGTATTGAGAGTCTTCTGTCCTGAAGGAATCTCAGTTGTCTCTGTCTGTATGTGTCTGCAGCAATTTGTATCTATAATCCTGATTTTACTGCCTTGGCTGTCATTCAAGCCCTGCTTCTGTAGTGAGAACTTCAACTGCTACAGGATGCAGATACAATCACCTGAAATAATTTTCTAACAATGCCATACATTCCTACAGCAATTTCCATCTAAAGAAGTGTTGTGAAGTATTTTGCAAGCATTTCATCAAAACATTTAATTAATGCTTTAGGGTAAGTCTCCATTTCCCTCTGTGCTGACATTATCACAGTATCAAATTATCTTGCAGTCTTCTCACATGTACTGCACATCATCCTTTTGGGAAAGGGAAGTGAGCTGCAGAAATATTCACAGAGTGTCCACACAGTGGGGACACGTAGCCCAGAAGAAAGCATCCCCCAAAGCACTCCAGGCATTACCATGCCCTTACAGGTGCAGTGTTCACTTAGCTGGGGGCATTTCTCCTAATTCTCTCATATTTAAAAAACCCAGGATTGTGCCTCAGTGATTTGGAGGAAGGTGAAATGGCTAAAGCTTGGAAAGATTTTCCTTTTCTGCTGATTACCAAAAGCACACATTCCAGGTTTGACTAAAAAAATACTGTCAAGAATTATTCAGGAATTTTGCAGCAATTTGGAAAGGCTTTGTTCGGGAAACTCATTATCGTCTGTACACTGGCTAGCCAGACAGCCACTGGAGTGTGACTAGCCACCTGAAAGGTAAATAAAATCAAATTATATATCAGACAAGTTATTCCCCAACAGATCATTTTAATAACAATCTCTAGCAATATCTGTCTGGAGTGTTGTGTATGCTGCTCATCGTATTTCAAAAGGAAAGAGACCTCTGACCACAGTGAATGCAGCAAAGAGTTGGCCAGGAGAACAGAAAACCAGGCGTTCAAAGAGCCTCTCATGGTTAGCTGAGCAAAATGAGAGCAAAGCAATGCTTCCATGACAGCCAAAAAATGTTGCCATGGAGGCAGGAGAGATACAGAAACTTAAGACAGGCATCAGGAAACCGAGGAGATGCGTGTTCAGTTAGGCCAGACGTCAGAAAAAAGCTTCCAGCTGCCCAAAATGTGCAGTTCTAAACAACCCTCCTGTGAGGGCAGTGGGAAAAGGCTTTTAGGACAGAGATCAGTTAATGTAAAGGGTTTATGATGTTTACTGGCAGGGAAGCAGCCACAGCACTCACAAATTGTATGCCTGCTCTGTAAAACCTCACCATCTTTATAAGACTCAGGCAGAAAGAGAAAGCAACTTGATGCAACCTGTGAATAAATAATACCACAGAAATCAGTAAAAGAGCAGAGATGTCCTAATACCAGCCAACACTTTCATCTTCCAGCTCTAGAAGATGAATCAAACAGCAAAGGGTAAGACTGGGGTTGTGGCCATGGGAGTTTGTGGAAGCAAAAGCACCTGTGGCAAGAAACTTAGAGAGAAAGAGAATAAAAAGGATTATTTGGAGATTTTAAGGAAAAGAGTTGTACCTTCTGAAGGTACACAAACAGCACAACCAGGGATCAGCAGAATGTCAGGCTTGGGATGAATGGATGGGCTTTTCAATGTGCAAGTGCTTTGAGGCAAAGCAGAAAATCAGAGGGTTCAGGGGGAAGTGTGGTGGAGGGCTGAAACAATCCTTCAGTGAGGATAAGTGGAAAAGAAACCACAGATCCTGGTGGACTAAAGACTAAAAAAAGGCCAGGTATCCCTCTGGCCTACAGTAAACACAAATAACTTGAACAAAAAATTATAAGGAAAAAATGCTTTCAGGCCTTCACAGAAAAAAACAATTCTCAGATAATTGAATAATACTACACAGCTCCATGTATCACTAAGAATCCTTGACAATAGATTTATTTCCCTATTCAACACAGGTAAATGCAGTTCATATTCTGGCATCACAGCCAGCTGCTGGCCTGGGGCTCCAATATGCTTTTCCATATGAAGAATATCACTTCTCCCTAGGAAGGCCACTTAAGCATATCAAAACAACACAGGGCCAAATTTTATCCTGCTCTGTGGTTTGGTTTCCTCATCAATAATTGATACTACTTTCACACAGTGAAATGCCAGACCTTTCACTAGGTCTCAAGACCATGTCCTCATTTCCCCGAAGTCCCCTTTGAAAAACACTGATTTCTGGAGGTCACTGAGTGAAAATACTACCACTTGTAGTTGTGGTCTGTCAGGATATATTTGTGCTTTTCCAACAGGATCAATGCTTCCTCATTATCTTGTTTGTGGAGCAATAATAACACATTATTGAACAGTCAATAGGTTTTCCCTTTCATTTCAGGGATTTTTGTTTAAAGAAGCAAAGGTTAGACAATTGTACGTCATTTTACTAACTGGCTACATCAGACACTGTTTACTGGAGTTTCCCAACTCACTTTCCTTGTAGCAGATAGTGGCTGCAATTCCTCTGGTGATGAAAGTGAAACAAAAGTCTGCTTGACTTTGTACTGCAAGGCAGAAGCAGAACAAGAATGACCCTTACAGATCAGTCCCCAAGGTCATGGAAACCCATTTCATTACGGGCAACCAGCTGTCCCAGCATCATGCGTCACATTGTAATAGACAGATGTGATTTAGATACCACACTGGCAAAGTTTAGATACTCTATTAGCAATAAATCTAATTATAATCATCCACATAATCACTGTGGATGACTCTCCTCATGTCTGACTGAGAGCTTCTTTCAACTGCTCAGCCATACCATTGCTACCACCCAAATTTACAAGTATCTTCCATCTGGAACAGTGATAGATAAAACTATAGTGAGATCTGGTGAAAATTGTGTGGGTTTGGGACTGATCTTTAGAAGCAGGTGAGAAGTACTAGGTATCCCATGGAATTATGGAACTTTCTTCCATGGCTCAGCATAGTCTCCCCAGATGACTCTCTGCACACATCCAGTATGACTGAAAGAGCTCCCAAACACTCCAGTCATATTCCCCAGCTCCATCACAGAGTAGAGTTATGCCATATATCTCCAGAAAAAAAAAATCAGGGGCATAAACAAGACTACTTTGTTCTTAATGAGATGTTTAACTTCCTGTGTTTAACTGCCCAATATTCCTTTAAAGACAGATGCTTCCATCTGGGGCTGTTGGTGCCACAGCTGTGCACACAGGTTATGGTCTGATTGGGAAAGTATCAGCTGTAGATCAGCTGATAAAAGTTTAGCTCCATAGAAACAGGGCTAATGCAGGAAGAAAGTGCTATGTTCTCATTTTAAGTATCTTACATGGACCAAAACCAACAAACAAACAAACAAAAGAGAGAGATTATTTGCATAAGATAGAAATGTCTACTCAAATTTCTGCTTTGACTTCAAGAGATTTCAGAAAACATAGGAGGATCCTGAAGCTCACAAGCTGAGTTAAAAGTTTAATTTCAGAAAAAGCATCACATTTTTCTTAAGCATGCTATTCAATCACATTTATTTTAGCTAGGACTCTTGTGCTGTCATGTGCTCAGTGATGAATTGTTCTCTCCTGTGATTTGGAAGAGCCTTATCTCCAGGAGTCCAGGGGAGTGTGACACTGAGAAGCTGCAAGCTACAGTAAAAGCCCGGGCAGGGTTTTTGCAGAAATGCAAAGGTCAAGTCTTGCTTACATCCCACTTTCCCCTATTAACTGAACTGTAGCTGCTCTCTTGGTAGTGTTATCTGAGCACTCAAGAACTCAAGAACATGTGAAAAGTTACGTGTTTAAGAAGAAATTAAAAAGAATCAACGCTTAAACTCAATGCTTTAATTACCTGTGGCCCATAGAAGTCAGTCAGTGTAAATCTTGTAGCTGGTGTATGAGTACACAGAAACAGCAAAAGGAAGACAACCAAAACATCACAGCACCACTGGAGATATCAGAGAGAAAACCAAAACTAAAGGAAAGCTCCGTTCAGTCTTTTACTACAAACACAACCATTTCAGACTCTAACGTATCTTTGACCTTCCCACTAACTTTAAATTCTCATGAGCTAAAGATAAGATTTTAGCAATGTCATTGCTGTGTACCCTGTACAATCAAGAGAGACCAGACCAGGCACTGAAGAACCAACCACACCCTCAGCTCCACACTCAGCTCCCCACCTCACCAGCTGCTCATCTGCTTTCACTCATTTGCCCCAGCTCTCCCTCTACTCTTACAGAGCCAAAGATGTTGGTTGAGTAAAGGTGATTTTCAAACAGGCCAGTCAAAGGGTGAAGAGGCACAGAGAAGTCTTCCATCTGCACCTCAGCTCTTTCTCATTTGGTAAAACTTCTTTCTGATGAGCCAGTAAGTACCATTTTGTTACACCAATCTTAGGGGTCAATCTGACTGGCTGGTCTTGGCTGGAAAAATACATTCTCTCTTTTTTTTCCCTCAAGGGATTTAAAGAGTTTTAGTCCTGTATTCCTATTTATAGGTAGCAATGGGACTTTTCTATATTTAAGATTCTATTTTGTAGTAATATTGCTTCATTTTAGAAAGCAAGCAAGCAAGCAGTTTAAAAGAGGGGAGGAAAGTTGTCTGTTTGTAGATCCCTGTGCTCAGTTATGACTTTAACATACAAATTCTCTCATGTACCTAGAGCAAGAGAAAAGATCCCTATGTATACATTATTATACCCTTAAGATGGGCATGTAAATGTTTTTTTCCTTTACTGAGCTTCAAGCAAAAATTTCCCAAGTTATCAGTTCTGGAGTGCCTAGTACTGATAGCACCGAATTTCTGTACCAAAACTACTTCTGGCTTAGGACTGGATTGAGCTTCTTGAAGAATATGTTAGAGTGCAAAAATCAATAGCAGGAAGCCTGGTATTAAAGCAAAAGGATTTCTGCTTACTCATGCTCCATTGTTGGCTATTTGTTCCCAGAAGGGCTGAGGAGTGCCACATTCCTGAACCTGCATATAGGAAAATCCCCACAATATTTAAAGTCTCGAAAGCAACTTGCACCTGCTGTCTACTGTAATAATGAATATGCTTTGACCTTTCTGCTTCCGTGTGCAGATTAGATGCTGTTTTGCTGTCTAAAGTGTGCGTTTCCAGGGATGCTGGAATGGATGCTCAGGGACTCTCATTATGACTCTATTAATATTTCAATGCCCTTGTCTCCTGCTAACCCAAGCTGGGCGTAGCAGGTCTCGGGGGGATTTAGAAGGGCAGCAAGGTGGGTTATTATGTGAAGAGTCTCCTTAAGTAACCGCCCTGTGGGTTACAGAGGGCAAAGCTCTGAGAGCATCGCTGTGTGGTGACCGCGGCCTCTGCGGGGCTGCCAGACCATGGCCTGGGCCCGGGGTTGCGGGGAAACACGGCGGGCACTGAGCCCAGCCCAGCCCAGCCCCTACAGCGGGTGGCCACACACCCCAACAAAGCTCTTCTCCTCCTCAGCAACCTGTCAGTGTGGTAAGTGCTGCGTGGGTAACTTCCAGTAATGCCGCCCCGCTGCTCAGAGGCGGCTCCTCTGCTCCTTTTTCCCCGTGAGGAGCAGCCGCTCTTGTGCTGCCGTTCAGGAAATGGAGCCGATCGGCCGCGCTGCCGCCTGTGCGGGCCTCAGCTGCTCCTCACCCATCCCGCTG
>VWZU01007205.1:2644-89463 GCA_013397095.1 Sterrhoptilus dennistouni | reverse complement strand
GGGGCGGAGGGAGGCGGCCGGGCCCGGAGCGGAGCGCGGGGATGGGTGAGAGGCTGCGCGGTGAGGAGAGCCCAGAGCTCGGCCCTGGCCGGAAGGGGACTGGAAATGACGATGAAAAAGCAGGCGTTTGTCTGTTCTTGCCGTGAGCTGGGCTTTAGGGTTGAGGTTGTTAGTGTTGTGTGGCTGGAGCGCCTCTGGGACGGGCTAAGAGAGCTGGGGTTGTTCAGCCTTGGTGAACGCCCCAGGGAGACCTTAGAGCCCCTTCCAGCACTTAAAGGAGACTCAGGTGAAAAAGGGAGAGTAACTTTTTAAGCGGGCAGATAGTGGTGGGGCAGGGGGGAACAGCTCTAAAGTAAAAGAGGAGAGATTTAGATTGGATGTTAGGAAGACATTCTTCTCTGTGAAGGTGGTAAGGCCCTGGTTGCCCAGAGAAGCTGTGGCTTCTCCCTCCCTGGAAGTGTCCAAGGCCAGGTTGGATGGAGCTCTGAACAACCTGGTCTAGGGGAAGGTGTCCCTACATGTGGTAGGGGGTTGGAACGAGATGGTCTTTAAGGTCCCTTCCAACCCAGACCTCTCCTATGAGTAACTGCGGTGAGCTGTAATTAAAAGCCTGTACTCATAGTTGGTGTTTAAAATGAAGTAAACTAGTCCAGGACACAATGGTCTGTGTTTTTCCCAGTTTTCCTCTTTCCCCAGAACATCCTACAAGAAAGGATGAGACTGAAGTCAGAGCATAAATGCATAGAGAACAGTGAAATTAAATCTGTGCATTTAAAGGCCTTAAATGGGAAAGGCAGGATGAGACCTCAGCTGTGTGTGTGACCATGTGCCTCTCGTCTCAGAGGGCTGATGGTCCTGAGGACAGACAGATGTGGGCTGTGGCCTGAGACGCTGTCTGGGTTCCAGGAGAAGAGTAGAGTGCTGAGGATGGCCATTGTTTCCAAAGTTTCGTAGCTCTTTCAGTTTTAATCCAATATTTTCTCAAACTCAATGGTTATGTAACACCTAAGGTCATTGTATTTTGCTTTTCAGGGAATAGGAGAGCTTGAGGGATGGTTAAAGTGATAGGCGGAGAGATTTCCTGTCTCAGGTGTTAATTTTTATTTAATTATTTTGCTTAAATGAACATTTTCGTTTGGAATAAATTGCTGGCTGGCTGATTTCTGGTTAGTGCCTGTCACTTGTGTGGTGTGTGCTTTGTGCTGAGCAGTGGAGCAAACTGCAGCAGCCTCATCAGCTTTGTGTGGAGCCTGCTTGGATTTGTTGGCCTTTACCCTCTTGCAGCACAACTCTTAGCACTCCTTTCTTCTTTAACATCAAGCATGTATTCCCATTGACCACAGGTGCAACCAAGATCTCTCACTTAAGGTTTATCGCAGTTTTTTCAGTCGTTAAAGGAAGGCATAAAGGTTTGCAGTCATGTGGCAGAGAGTGGTGGTGCTGAGCAGAGAAAAGGGGTTTTGCTCACTGGCTGGTGTCCAGCATCCCTTCAGGGCCCTTCAGCTGAGGGGCAGTTCTCCAGGGTGCCAACGAGGGGCTCCCCCAGCATTATGCTGGGTCTGGTGGAAGAGATGGGAGGGTTGTTCCCACTTGGGAAGTTGAAGGAGCAGCAGCTGTGCTCCCTCTCAAAGTTGCTTTTGCTTGTGGCTCCCCACCCTCCTTACTTAGAGCTCTCAGATGAACACTGCCATAATCAGATGATAAAATTTCAGGGCCACTTGCTGAATTTGGAGAGCTTGTGGTATGTTCTTTTTTTGTGACTGAGAGAGGTATTTGTATTAAAGTGTTTAGACCCGTACAGTGAACAGAATATTCAGAGTCAGTGAAGGGCCAAGCACCAGTAAACTCTTCGCTTACTGTGTAAATAGCAAGAAGAGCAATTGAATTGGTGGACCTCCTGATTTCCCTATTGAATAATGACCCCATTTAGGATAGCCTTCATTTACTTTCCTCATTGGTGCATTATTCCATGAAGCATTTACGTCTGTTCCAGAGTACAGCTGTTAAGCAGGACACATTTTTATTTTTTATAAAAAGCTTTTCCTATTTCTGTACTGGTATGATTGGAATGACATGGTTTCTTCTCCCCTGCTGTTTGTCCAGGTTGTGAATCCACCCAAGAATGGATAAATGCAAGCAGCCTTATGTTAACCAGAAGACCAACCTTGAAAAGTTTAGTCCTGAAATTCTTTCTGAAATTGAGAAGCTCTTTGCAAAGAAGTTTACTTACACTAAGCCAGTGAACGATGAATGGAAGCTGCCAGATCCCAGCAGTGCTTTTACATGTGATCATGTGGAATTTCACTCCCTCCTGGCTCTGAAGGACTCAATGAATGAAGTGAAGAACCAGCTGAGTGATAAGAACCTCCAGGACTGGCATCAGCACACCTCATTTACCAATAAAGCAGGAAAAATAATATCTCATGTGAAGAAATCTGTGAATGCTGAGCTCTGTACCCAGGCCTGGTGCAAATTTCATGAGATCCTATGCAGTTTTTCTCTTCTTCCAGAAGAAGCTCTTCAAGATGGAGAACTGAATTCTGTCCACCTCTGTGAAGCACCTGGTGCTTTTATAGCCAGCCTTAACCACTTCTTGAAGTCCCACCATGTCCCTTGCCACTGGAATTGGGTAGCTAATACTCTAAACCCTTATCATGAAGCCAATGACATTCTTATGATGATCATGGATGACAGACTGATAGCAAACACGTTACCTTGGTGGTATTTTGGCCCAGATAACACTGGGGATGTGATGACATTAAGACATCTAACAGGACTTCAGAGCTTTGTGAGCAGTATGACCACAGTCCACTTGGTAACTGCTGATGGCAGCTTTGATTGCCAGGGAAATCCTGGTGAGCAGGAAGCTCTCGTCTCACCCCTTCATTACTGTGAAGCAGTCACTGCTTTAATGATTCTGGGCACTGGAGGATCCTTTGTTTTGAAGATGTTCACTCTGTTTGAACACTGTTCTATCAACCTGCTCTTTCTGCTAAACTGCTCTTTTGAGGAGGTCCATGTCTTTAAACCAGCCACCAGCAAAGCTGGAAACTCAGAGGTCTATGTGGTTTGTCTTCGCTATATGGGCAGAGAAAGCCTTCATCTGCTTCTTCCTAAAATGACACAGAACTTTGGAACAGAAATCGTCAACAAAGCCCTTTTCTCTCAGCATGCACTACCAGAATCATTCCTTAGAACACATGAAGAGTGTTGCATGTTCTTCCACAAGTGCCAGGTAGAGACTATCTCTGAGAATATCCGTCTTTTTGAGCACATGGAAGAAGCAGAGCAGATGAAACTGAACAAGTTAAGAGACTGTGCAGTAGAGTTCTTCATGCAGAAGTGCCACATGAAACCCATTGGCAGAAATAACTGGCTTGTCAAGAAATCCCGGGCTGGTTGCAGCATGAATGCAAAATGGTTTGGGCAAAGAAACAAATATTTTAGTACATTCAATGAAAGGAAGATGATGGAAACCCTGACGTGGAATGATAAAGTGGCAAAGGGTTATTTTTATCACTGGGCTGAGGAACATAGTTTAAATAGTGCTGGGAACATGTGCATCCTGGAAGGATCATTTTCTAACCTTGAATGTAGCTTTTGGTACATTCTGGAAGGAAAAAGATTGCCAAGGGTAAAGTGTTCTCCATTTTGTGATGTTCAGGTCTTAGAAAATCTTAATGAAGCTATGAAGGAGTTGGGTGAGGGGAGGCTAAAAAGCAGATCAGTGCTGCAGCCTTGTCACTCTTGTGAAGTTCTTCCTGGGGAACTCATACTGGCAAGGGTGTCTGATCTTTCCAGGTGCCATCAGGAAGTCCTAAATGAAAGTTGTGGTGACCACTTCAAGTGCCTTGTGGTGGGCTTTCCCTCCCTCTGTGACACAGAAAGCCACCCCAATATGGAAATAAAGCCCATGGACTCAGCCATGCTGCTGACTTTCAGCTTCTCTTTGCTGTATGATGGAGAACCAAAGTACCAGCAGCAGCTTCTGGAGTGTGTTCTGCATTCCTTGGCCCAGCTGGCAGCAGGAGATGCGCTGGTTTTGCCCGTTCTCTCCTGCCTGACTCGTTTCACAGCCGGGCTGGTGTTTGTCCTGCACGGCTGTTTCCGGAGCGTCACGTTCGCGTGTCCGACCTCGCGGGAGCCGCTCCGGAGTGGCGCCGCTCTGCTCTGCATCGGCTACCGCGGCCTCCCCGCGCCCCTTCTGGAGTATCTGCAGCATCTGAATGCCCTCATGAGCTCTCTGCTGGACACAGACTCTCCCCAGCAGGTTCTGCAGTTCGTGCCCATGGAGATTCTCCTCCAGGGCAAGCTGTTGGAGTTTCTGTGGGATTTAAACACGGCCATTGCAAAGAGACAGCTCCACCTGATTGTGCAGGCTCAGCAGCAGCAAATGATTAGTGACATTCCAGTTTAAAATAATTCTAGAACTGCGTGAATTGCTGCTGCTAGACCTTGTTTCACAGGCAGGCAGAAGGTGTTAAAAGCAATGCGAAGGAAGCATTACTGCAAAACTGGTGTGACATTGATGGTGCTGGGATGACGTTTTGAGCTATCAATCCTTGCACCATATTTTCTATATAGGAAATAGAGAAAGAAAACCAGACCTTGATTTCTGGCCACTGAGCTGGGTGTTATAGGATGCAGAATAACATGAATCACTGAATCAGTGGAAGCAAGGGCTGACAAGTGAGCATAAGCCTCAGAGCCTTTTGCTACCATTCTTAAAAACTGTCTTTTGACATCCCTTAATTTATATTTGGTTTAACTCTTAATGGTGATGTAGGGGAAATCCTGTGTAACTTGCCTTACCATTTTGGATGGTATGAAATGGTGGTGGTTATGGGTACATGTCCCCATTTACCATTCTTAAGAGCCTCTGAATTTTCACCTCGTAGCCTTTGAATATCAGCCTCTTCTTTAGCACTTCAGTGAGTGAGGACTGAGATGAAAATTTCCTTGCCAAAGCCTGATAATGGTTTCTCCATTTCATTCTTGCAGCTGTTCTGTGAATGCCATGCTGATATCTTGAGTTCCAGTTCTTTGTGCACTTCAGTCACTTGACAGAAGGATCAAATGGAGCTGTTTATGCCAGAGAAGTGCTCAGCCTCTGGCTGTTCATTGCTTACTCTTCAGGCAATAATTTGGATTGCCATCAAGCCCTCTCTTGTGACTTCTTATGGGTCCAAAAGTGAGCTCAATTCTCAAGAATGAAATTTGCTAAAAGAATTAGCCAGTGGCTGTAGACACTTAGGCTTGTAACAAGCAGAACCTTTAGGAGACATTTAAATGCAGCAAACTTCCACAAGCCACAAGAGGCTCATATAATGTGCAGTTACTGGGATTTGCCAGTCTTTCCGTGCTAAAATCCTTAAAATAATGGCTTTGAGGTGTTACCACCTGAACAAACAGTTCACCAGTTGTGTGCTACCTTTCTTGTGCACACAAGTGTGTTCATGTTTGTGTGGGAACCCTCAGGGTTGTACAGCCTTGAACCTTTTGTGTTGTAAGTAATCAGTGTATGCTTTTGGTGTGAAGGATGCATATATTTTCTGAAGTAGAAGAAAATACGTTGATTTACATGTCTGTTATATATTTTCATTTTATCAACAAATGTTGAAAGTGTTAAAAGACCTTTTATAAAAAAAAAAGAAAGGAAAACAAATGTTGTTTGGGGAAAATAAAGCCTTTTATTTTAGGTTTTCAGTGTTCCTGTTTACGTGTTTCTTTACTGAACATGGAAGAAATCAATGAAATGCAGTAGGGGAGCTTGGGAAGGTTTAATTTTTGGTTTTTTAGCCAGGCTTTTCTCATCTTGCCATTTGGATCCATCCTTCATGAGTGGAGGGTACAATCATCTTAATTTCTCTCTAACTGTAACTTTGAAGTTTACCAGCTTAGAGAGACTCCACGTGCAGATGTGGTCAAAGCAGTGGAGGAGGCCTGCACACAGTTCTCTTGGCCTTGTCACTGAGCCTTACAGTCCATGTCCCTCTCTGTGGTTGCTGTAACTCCTAGCTCTTTGTCCTAAGGATCTTCAGTTTCTCCTGGCTGTGACAACTCTGGTAGGACAAGGTTGTTATACACTGTATTATTCTTATCCAAGTGTTCTCATCCTAATTGCTTGCCTTCACTGAGTGGTGTGATTGAGAAAAAGCTGTGTGCCTTATTCCTCTGCTGCACTGCTAGGGGTTCCAGGTGATGACTCTCTTCAGGTTGGCTATCCGGTTTGTCTGGAGACTTGATAACTCATTTTGATTGCAATTATTAATGCTAATGTGTTTTTCCCATCACCTTTGTCTTTGGAAGTAAGCATCAAATAAGAGAGCTGGGGAAGATCATTCTGTGTCTTAAAAGTGTGAGATGACACGGGAAGTGAATCCTGTTCCAATACTTCCATTTCCTTACAGCTAGTTGGTGGGGTTTTTTTTAAATCTTTATGCAGAAGAGGAGTTGAGTGGATGCTGAGCTGCATGACTGTTGCCTCTCTTGGTTTTAGTGAAGCTTAGGACTTGGCTGTTAATGTCAAAATGTTCTTTGGGGATGTGAGGACTTTGCAAGCGTCCTTGAAAAAGGAGACTGGGTTGGAAGTGCTTGTTGTGGTGATTGTCAGGTTGATTTTGGTAGAAATACTGTTTAATGGGTTTATGGTTTTACTGAATTACAGGGAAATGTAAACGCTCAGAATTGCATTCAAGCTTATAAAAAGTTTTATGAAATATTTGCATTCCCAATATAACAATATAAAAATAGTGCCTAAAGACATGAAATGGCAGATTGGAAAGTAAAGGGAAAATATGGATGTCTTCATTTTGCTGCTGCAGACCTTAAAAGATACACATGCAACTTCTTCAGTCCTTAAAGTCAATTTATACACTACATTATT
Organism: Sterrhoptilus dennistouni; assembly: GCA_013397095.1. Taxonomy (NCBI): domain Eukaryota; kingdom Metazoa; phylum Chordata; class Aves; order Passeriformes; family Zosteropidae; genus Sterrhoptilus; species Sterrhoptilus dennistouni. The sequence continues at coordinate 82,577 of VWZU01007205.1, read as the reverse complement.
TATTATTTTGATTATGCATCTTATTTGAATTTTGATAGATCTTAATATACTAGCATGCCTGGCAGTTTTTGAGTTTAAATAGTTGGTGTTGAAAGCAAAGACAAAGCACTGAGCCCAAAGCAAATTAGCTTTCTCCCTGGCTGAACAGCTATTTAACAAATGTCCTTTTTCTGTCTTGTGTCAGGTCCTTTGTGTCCCCCATGGAGACTGGGGAGATGAAATTTTACCTGTAATACAATTTGCAGTAGAGCACCACAGTAAATGGCTCCTTTTATTAAAACAATAATATGAAATTGTATATTAAAATAATATTTTTTCCTCTGTAGGAAACTTGAATAGATTTATTGAAGTGTATCTTCATAGTGCTTTACTAAATGGGGATGACTTGCTTGTTAAAGAATTGATTTATCTAAATTGGGGGATAGCAGGGAGAAGTGCCTGTCACTTGCTGGTGAATTGATTTGTTTAGATTGGGGGATAGCAGGGTGAAAGTGAATCAATATTCAAAACTTATTTGTTGCTGAAGCCAGAGATCATTATCTGGGTATCAGAGATGAATGAGCAAATGCTGCCTGATAAAAATGAAAGCTTATGCCGAGGTAGCCCCAGGTCCTCAGCTGTCAGGTACCTGTGCCTCAAAACAATGACCCTGTAGCCAGTGGGTAATGAAACCTCAATTAAGACTAAGGAATAAAGGGACTGTGGTGAAGTGCCTTAATTTAAGTCTCTAGAGGGTTAAGGTGATTAAATACTTGCTTTAATCACTTGACTGCCCCAGGTTGATGACAGAGCACAACTCAACACCATTGAGTTAAAATGTAATGAAATCTGTCTTGGGATCACAATTAAACTTAATTCCAAGGTGGCTGCTGAATAGCTGCACGTCCCCACAAATAATGGTGTGCTCTGACAGATGAGGGTTTAGCAGAGGAGTGTGGGATCGTCAGAATTGTGTGAGCTCTCTGAGCAGCTCTCTGCCTTCACTGCTGCAGCAGTGCTGATGGTACCCAGCCATGCAGCTGGAGCAAACCATGCTACCAGCTGTGCAGACAGCAGGTAGAGCCCTGCATGGGGTAGATCAGTAGCACAGGATGTATTTGGGATTAGTGCACCTAAGGCAGGGATGGCTGTAGGATTCCTGGCTGGTGAGAATGGTGACATTTGGCAGCAGAAGCTTGTCACACCTGAAAGCCACATAGCAGCTCTTTGAACTGGCATTGAGTGTTAGCACAAACTGGAAGGGGCATGGATCCAGCTACTGGGAATTAAAGGAAAGCTAGTTCAAAAACTTTTGCTCTTTGGGAACACTGGAGAGGTTGGCCCACACCTAGGGTGAGCTTGCACTTTTTGTGGAAACACCAGAGGAGGCTGGTGTTTAATAATTGTCAGCACTATGGTCTTAACTATAAATCACAAAGTAATTGATTTCAGGGTGTTAACGAAATTTAGATTTATGGAAAAGCTCAGTTATGCCTAAGATGCACAGTTAATAGCACAGGCACTGAATAAAATCCAAATTAACTTTGTTTCCATTATGAAACAGGGTAGTGTTAGCCCATAAATTTATATTCATATAAGTAGTTTGGCTCTTAATTATGTGACTGGCTTTGTGAAAGTTCTTTGCTTGAAAACTGTTTTCAGACTTGGAAACCTGTTCAAAGCTCTGGATATTGTCCAACTTTCAATTCCCAGCAGTATCACCGCTCTGTGTGCAAAAACTCAAGACCAGACTCTGACTGGATTTGCTCAGACTTTTTGGAGGGAAGAGTTTGAGTAAGAAATGGCTTAGACTCAGAGGTAAATTCACTCTGACTAGTTCCTCACTAGATTACAGAGAGCACAGGCAGGATAGCCACTGCTCCTTAGGTTAGGTGCTGGGACAGTGGGGTTTACCAAAAGGGAGCCAGAACAGAAGTTAGAAATGTACACTTGTAAATTAGACAAATTCTGTGTCCTTTCCTACGATCCTGATGACAAACTCTGCTTAGTGAGGTAACAGGCCTCAGAGCTGGTTTGGGGGTGGAGCACATGCAGCAGCTGAGAAGACCTATTTATGTTTCAGTGACTGACCTCACTCATCACATCACTCTCTGCAGTTTTGAAGTGACCCCTGAAGGAAACAGTGACAGCAGCAGTCTCAGGAGCATGAGTGGAAGTAATGAAGCAGTAATTAGCAATTAATAAAGTGTGGTGAAACTTTTAACTGCTGCACTGGCCTAGAGGTCTGGTGGTGGAGTGGAATAGCCCCTTGGAAATCTACAACTCGGAAGGTTAATTATCATAATTTCCTTTAGACACCATCTGCTCTTGGAGCCAACTTGCATATTTACTTTTTCCCTTGAAGGTAGATGAGTTTTAAAGACTCTACTTCTGTGGTTTTTCACAGCGGAGATTAAATTGAAGCTGGGATTAAGATATGGGGAATGAGATGGCCCCTGTTGCTGATGTGTCCTACAGAGACTGTAAGGAAAAGGTTCTGTTGGAATAGGCAGCAGAGTGTCAGAAAAGTGTTGGAAAAACATGGACAGAATCTTTGTAGCTGGCAGGGGGATGTTATCTTTTTCAGGGGAGGCATAAATTCAAATTGTGCTGTCTCTGTGCTCTTCTGTTTCCTCTTCCCACCTCAAGCCCTTCTGAGCCGTGTCTGGAAGATGCCACCTTTCAGAGAGTGTGATGATGAAAGGCAAGGATTGCTAAGGAGCCCTCCTGACCTGAAGTTGCCACTGGGTCACTGAAAACAGACAAACCTGAGTGAGGCCAGTAACACTCTCTGAGGAAGAAGGACACCTGTGGCTATGGGGATCTCTGTGGGGAAGCTCTTGGCTCCTCAGAGCTGTTGCACTGTGTTGCTTTAGCAGGTGTGTGCCGAGTTATGCCTTGCTATGCTCTGGAAGGTCAGCTAAGGCCAGAAGTTAAACTACATCACTACTCCTTGCTCTCCTAAAGATGAGCCTGAAAAATGGTTAGCTTATGAAAACATACAGCCAAACACCACCAGCCTTCCCCTCATTCTCTGCTGTGTTAATCATTCATGGCAGGAGCTAAGAGCAAGTCAGGAGGGTCAGGTTAGGCTGAAATATCTGTTGGTTTTCAGCTATAGGAATGCCCAGTGGACTTGGACGGAGCAAAACACTTTTCAAGCTGCAAAGGTGCAAAAAATGGGGCATGGGAATTTTGGAATATGTCAGTGCAATTTTAGACGTCACTCGTTAGCACTGAAGGCTTGTAATAATGATTCTATTTTGTCTTGTGTAAATCAGTTTTAATTAATAGAGCAGATGTACCAACAATGCATCTGGAAATGAAATGGAGGAAAAAAGAAAAGAGGCAGCTGGTGGTAGTGGATGTAAATATTTGCTTTTTGGGAAGTGAAGCTCTGCAGAAACTTCTGACTCCATTTCAAATTCAGAAGCCTGTTTCTAATGCCTGTGGAGATATATGGAGCAGAAAAAATTAACTAAACCATAATGCTGCTTTATTTGAATCTAGTGCATGTGATGTAAGTAGCCCAAGTTTTTGGAATAAGGCCAACACATGAAGTCTTGGTTCCTGATGAAATATTAAGACTTTGTTGATGCAAGGTGCATTAATTCCAGAGGAGCTGTCTCTGTATGAAGAGTCCTTCCCAGACCTCTGCAGTACAGTCTTGGCTTATGAGCACGGCCAAATGGAAATGTTAATGTTTGACCCTTACTAGAGCAGAGCAAGGTGCAGTGGTGTTACTGAAACAGGGCCTGACTGGCAAACCAAGATGTCCACATATCTGGAAGCTGCTGCTGGGGAGGTGTGACAGATGTGTGGATGGACTCTGAGCCTTATGTGAAGCTGAGGGTTGAAACAAAAGCAAGGCATGAATTAGGGCTTTGCAGGTTTTGATGGGACTCTCCACAGTTCCACTGTGATTTTTGTGCTCTCTTAACTGAGGATGGTCTTTTAAATCTTTCTCGCTTCCTTTCAGTATTGAAGTTTTTGTGAAATCCCAGGCTATTTGTGTTAGAATTAGGAGATCTTTTTGTTCTCTTTTGTGTTTTTTTTTTTTGTTAGTGCCTGTAACTGCTAAGAATAATTTGAAAACACAAGCCTGAAAGCACAAAGTACCACAGCAAACATAGAAGGTAACTTTCAAAACCCATTTTTAAAGCAAGTCATGACTGCCAAGTGGTGATGTCCAACCTGGAACTGGCACTGTGGGAGAAGGAAGATAGTAAGGGTTGATCCAGAGCAGGTATTTTGTGCTTGGTGAAGCAGACAGCAGAGGTGAGAAGGATTCCTCGAGGTAGTTTAAGTGGTGGTGCACATGTTGTTAATGCTTTTATTGCAAGCTCTCTGAGCATCAGACTTCCTTGCTCTGTTGGAATAGGACATCAGGATGCTTGCACCCAACCTTCTGTGTACGTGTTCTGGTTTTAGGTTTTGTGCCTTAATGCTGAGGATGCCCCACAGCAGAGGGAACACCTCAAAATAGCAGCACAGATCAGAGCTGAGCTGGATCTGGATCAAAGTGAAGCTCCTCTGTCCTTAAGATGTAGAAAAAAAAGTTTGCAGCTGTAAGTAGTGCTGCTGCTGAGGGGATTGGGTTTTTCAGGCCTGGGAGCAGATCATAGCCCTATCTATACTGCATTTGCATTGTGGAAGTTTGTGTACAGTAACACTTTGCTGTCTGTCCCTTCTGTTTTAGAGCTCTGCTGTCAGCTATTTAATACCCTGCTCTGGTTACTGCTGTCAATTTCCTGCTATCCTTCATCCTTAATTGTCCTTGGTGAGCAGCAGGCACCAGGAAAATAGTGATGAAGATGTAATGGATTGGAAGAGGCAGCAGGACCACTGGCTGTGAGAGATTTGTATGGTGTTCAGTCTTGCAGGTGAAGCAGCTGAGATCTTTCAGAAGGATGATGTGTTTGAAGATGGATCAGACAGGGTCACCAGGACATGAAGTTTAATTTTGCATTATAAAGGGATTTTCCACTCAACTTTAGACTAATAAGCAATTAGTCTTGATAATTGCCTAATTCTTTAAAAGCAGAATCTCCTTTAGTACTTTTGGCATTACCAGGTGTTGAATTGGCAGCTGACCCCACTGGTCTTGCTTGTCTATCCATCTTCCACGCCAACGTCTGCCAGCTCTGTCGGCTTAGGTTGTGTGCAGTTCTGGAATGCCTGCACACATTCCTCTGCCCATTGCTTCTTATGAGAAAGATTGAATTATGGTCAGTCACACTTCCGGGATCATATCCTCCTCGGGTAATGGGATTCCTGAAACTGTAGGTCGACTATTTGGGGAATTATCGTAGAACCAGAATTTAGGGCTGAGGAGTCAAATGAAGAGAGAAGAATGCAGAGCACCCAGCTCCAAGCCTGTAGACCCTGGTTGTGCAAGTATTCAAATGCATGGCTCTATCTCCCCAAGCTGCAGAAGTTACTGTGTGGAATAATTCTCTGTTGAGGATTTCTGGAAACTTACTGGAAGAGTTATGCTCTATCTGACTTAGTTTAATCCCTCACTACAGCCAGGGTCGCTCTAACTGTGTCCTTAGAGTGTCCCTTTCAAGTCTTGGCCTTCTGTGACTTGAAGGGCAATGAAAAATTTGCCTTCAGACCCAGTGGGTAGCAATGTGGCAGTTAGAACGGGATATTTACCTTGGACTGTGTGGGGGCTCTGGCAGGTGAGACAAGGCTGTGCCCAGAGAAGGGATTTTTCTAAATCCAGCTACCTGAGCTGTAACCACCAGCTTTATAGGAGCACTGTAAATTGTGCAGAGCCTGAGCTGTGCCTTAGCTGACTCTAAAGTGTCAGGTAAACCTGTTGTCTGATGTTCAAATGCTGGGGTAACCTTGCTCTGTAGGGGAAATGGGAAACTTTGGAGGCAATGCTGTGACACAAGAGTCCTGTAAAGCAAGAAGGAGTGATTTGTCAAATGACACTGTCACCTTTGATGTGGCGAAGGGAACCAGCACAGGGCACCATGTCCTAGGTGGCTTGCTTGATGTTTTGTTAAAGGATTTGAGCTGCCCATTTCCCAGTGAGCTTTGGGATGCAGATGTCAAAGCTGGCTCTATTTAGAAGGAGCTCTGCTTCAGAGCTGCACTTCAAACGCTGATGGAGAATGTACCAGCAGGGGGGACTGTAATTGCCATATATTTTGCCCATAATGATATGGGGGAAAGAACAGGGGCAGCTGTAACGAATAAATGAGATGTTACATCTGATGACTCCCAAGTCTTTTTCCTGGGTGTTAGGTCTGCTGTGAAAGGCAGGAGGAGGGAGTGGAATCCTGTGTCTCCTCAGCTGTGTGGATGCCTCCTTTTAAAAAATCCTGACTTAAAATTTGAATGCTTGTTAAAAAGCAGGAATCAACAAGGGAGACCTAGGTCAAGCTCTCTGCTAGCAGAGCTGTGCTGAACTCTCTGCCCTTGCACCAGAAGATAATTTGCCTCCCAGTGGTGGAAGACTGAGCAAATGATCCCCACAGAAGAAAACCAACTTGTTCGGTCAGGCTTCCTCTGCCCTTTCCTTTTTACTTAAGAGAGACAACCCTGATTAAGGTGGGATCATTGGTACAAAAGGTAACTCACAGAGATATTTTCAAAACCTTACCTTTATGAAACTAAAGCAGAAAGGAAAGTTAGAGTGATCTTTGGATTTAGCTTCCTCTGTGGCTCTGACAAGCCCATGAGCAATTTCCCATCCTAGCACACATGGCTGTGAGCAGGACAGCCCACTCTGATGCCTGTCAGAGTAAACCTGTCAGATCAGGAGAGAACTTCTCTTTCCCAGCTAGAGAAGAAACGGTGTCCAATCCTTACTCTCCTACAGAGCTGTGGCAATCACCCTTAGGAAAAGAGTGGTCTTGGTTTGCATCTGGGCAGCAGAATGGGATATTTACCTTGTGACACAGTGGTACCTCTAGGGCAAAGCAAGAGACTACTTCTTTTGATGAATGTTAATTCTCACCCTGATTTTATCCTGTCTGAACAGTTTTGTTGAATCCTGACTGTTCTCCCCAGTTGTCCATCACTGACTCTTATGCTTTGATGGCTCTTGTCACAAATAGGATGGTAAAAAAAATCTTCTTTATTTTATCTTTCCTTTTTTCTCCTTTGAGAAGTCTCATTTACTTTCTGCTGCTGTCCTGACTCCCTTCCTCCTATCATTACTGGGTAGCAATGTGGCAATTAGAGCTGGCCACCCCCAGGAGGAGGTGTGCTCCACTGGCTTTAAAAGACTTTGCAGTGCTGTCCTTTGTGCTCTTCTCCAAAGCTTTTCTCTTCTCCCTGTGAAATGGATTTTAATGTTACGCCATTCCTTGTATAGTATCTTCTGTAAAGATACAAAAATGTCTGGGACCTGAATTGGTTTTATGAAACCTTGATTCTTTTCATCTTCCTTGGAAGGTATATTGCTCCCCATCTCTCTCTCTCCTCTCACCCCCTTCTTTCCCTTCAAAGGATATCTTGGAGGTGATGTAAAGGCATCTATTGCTTAAATATTGATGTGCCAAGCAAGGGCAAAGAAAGCACCAGGTGTCTCTTTCCTGGAGCACCAGCCTCTATAGTTCTGGAGCCAGATGGGGGCATTTCTGAAGGGATGGTGTGACATTCAGATCCCAGTGCTCCTCACTTTCAGTCTCTTTCACGCCTGCTTTTCTTCCCCAGGCTGTGCCTCATCTGCTCAGGCCCTGTGGCTGTTGTGGGAATCAGGCTGGTCAGAGACAGCAGGACTTGAACTAATAAGGAAGGAAGATTGTGTGTTCTGTCTGATCTTGCTGAAGGTGCTTTCATTACCATTTCAGAAGACCAGGCTTGTGCTGGGGTTGAGTCGGACCTGAAGGTTTGCTCTGAAGACCAAAGGATGGGGAAATTTAGAAGCTAATGCCTAATCCTGTGGGCATCAACAACATTTTTAATGCTGTTTCATTGATAACTTGTAGGAGGCATTTAATTTTGGGTTTTGTGTAAGGTGGTATAAAGCAATTCAGTGCAGCTGGAAGCTAGAGGCAAGGCTATTTATTTCAGGGCTTTGAAGAGCTCTACTCCAGTGATAGCTGTCTTATTGGTGCAGTAGCTGGTTTTATTTTGCTTTGGAGCAAATGAATAAAAATGTTCCTCTCATTTTTCTCTGAGGTGAGAAAATTCCTGGAAGTCTGCTGATGAAGTTAAGGAACATCTTAATCTTTTTTCCCCTCAAGTGGCTTGAGTGCAGCTCCCAGAAAGCCAGGGTTTGGAAGCCTGAAAGCACTGACTGGATGTTCTGAGAGGACTCCTGGCATGAGGGCTGGGCTGCAGATGTGGCTGTAGGTACTGGATGAAGATGCTGGATGTCTTGGTGAAGTGACCTTTTTTTTTTTTGAGGTTGCTGATGCAATGTCAAAAATTGCTCTATACCAATTGCTAAAAACTTTCTGTTGGCAGGGCTGATGATCCATCAGTCTGCATTCTCAGAGATGAGCCTTTTGCTGGGGCCTCACTACAGAGAGCTTTGTATTACCTTGTCAGCATTTGACATTTCCTAGGCAATGCTGAAACCTCCCAACTGACAATGTTTAACCCTTTCCCCTAAGAGCCTTCCAGTAGTGATTCCTATGAACTTTAGTCTTCCCTTCAAAGAATTGTTACCAAAAACTTCTGTATTTTTGTCACTTGCCATGTGCTGCCAATGAACCTTTATTTTTGTTGCTTTGGGCTTTAAATGTTGCCTTTAATTAGGATATGAGCTTTTCTAGCCATGGGGTGATAGACAGCTCTTTGGCAACCAGAACCAGGAGAAAAACAGAGGGATTACTGTATTGCTTCTTGCACTTGAAGGAACAGTCCTTTAGCCCAGGTGTGTTTGGATGTCTCATTTAGGAGGGGCATACCAGGCCTCAAAATCGAGCAATTTATGCCAATTTATTTATTAGTTGTTCTGTTTCTCTCCTGCTTCTTGCCCTTAATTTGCAGAGCCAGATTAAGACTGTGTGATGCACAGAGGTTCAGGGCAGGGCTACCTTTTCCTCCAGGACAGAATCTGTTGATTCAGCTCGGTATTTTAAGCAGGAATTGCATGCAAAATGGAGCTGAATGAACCATACTCCTGGCAAAAATTAGTAACAGGGATGAACATATCCTTCACAGTCATTTAAACACTGAAGGAAATAATATACGTGTGTTTAAAATTGCTTTCTCAATCAGTGTTTAGCATCTTGAGGTCTCGAGGGTTAAAACACCTCTGACAACTTGGATCAATATGTGGGGATTTAAAAGTTCCCTGCACTAAGCAGAGAAATTAGTTAAACTGTGTTTAGCTAATTCCATAGGTGGGGATAATTCAGCCAGCACTGTGCTGAAGACATCTGGAGCTTGTCTGGTGTTTGCAGTGGAGATTTCAAAATCTTTCTCAAAGACTTGGTTGGTCTGCAAGTGACTGATTTACTACCCAGAAGGTAGGAAGCGCTTTAGAAACATTCTCTTTTGATGGAGATTGGAGAGAGACCTTTGCTTTTCTATCCTGGACTTCTGACAGTGATTTCCACAGTGGTCCTGTGTTCAGCTTGGGGCTGCTTTTTATCATTAGGATACAGGGGTTTTTTTGTTTGGTTGGTTGTTTTTTGTTTGTTTGTTTGTTTTTTGCTTTTTTTTTAATTGGCCGAGGTTGAGCAAATTAAGAATCTCTACTGCATATCTGTAGGAGTCAGACCCCTCTAGCAAAGCAGAGGATAGCCTTAAGCATTCAGACCCTCTACTGACAGAGTGATGGGAATCTGACATGCAGAACTTTTTGTCTAGATAACATCCATACTGCTATTAGCTTCAGGAATCTGGTGATTCCAGCACTGCATCTTCCTCCCTGTTTTCCCAGTATCCTGGGCATGTATTTGTTTCAGGTCTTGGCCCTGCTGTTTTGTGAGCTGTAGCCCTCTAGGCTCAGTTATCAAGGGTTAGGAGAGACTTTGGTTTTTGCACTCTGTCATTGCAGTGGTTGTGTAAGTCACATATGGAGAAGTCCAAAGTGCAGGCATATGGAGGTGGCAAGTCCTCATTATTTTGCCCTGACTCCAGAAAGAAATGAACACCTTTAATCATTGAAATTTGGATGGCAATGAGTGATGCAAAGTAGTTGCATAATTTTAATTTTGGGGGATCAGCAAAAGAATGATCCTTTGCTCTGCTCCCTCAACTAAAATGCTCTGCAGCTATATAAAGAGGCAAGCAGCAGCTCTGGCTTTGCTTTGATTTTTGCAGTGAATGTTGGCTGTATTTAATCTGCTGGGCTGTTATAAACAATCTCCCTGCAAGCAAGAAACTTGTGAGTGGCTGAGCTGAGATTTCCAGGTTCCTAATCAGAGGAAAGGCTGTCCCAGCTAAATCAGAGTTAGGCTCCTGATTGCATCCTGATAGAAAGGATTATTCATCCAGTGGAAAACAAATAGAGCTGCTGTTTGGCATATATTAGCTGAGCAAATCTTGGCACTCTGTGTGTGTTACAGCTCTGCTTTTCTGAGCTGTGAGCTGGGTTCACTTACAGCTGGCCTGACTCTGGAATGTTCCCTGCTTTCTGACCTTTCCTCTGTGGTATGGCTTAGGTGCTTTGGGAACCCTTTTCCTCTTTTTCCTTCTCATCAGCCCATTTACCACATGCCCTGTCAGGCTGTTTGTGACTCAGGCCTCTCTTTACTATTTCCTGGCTGTTCCCTTTGGTTTGTATAATGAACGGTCTGCACGCCCATCTCTGATGTGCTGTGTTTATATTCAGCTGATTGCCCAGGTAGTGAAACAGATGGTGGGGATGCCATGGCCTTGATATTGCCTGCTTGGTGCTGTTGGGCTGCAAGAGGCCATGAAGAAGAGGGACCAAAGATAAAGGTTGCTAAAAGAGGGTGCTTTTATTTCCATGGGATTCGTGGTCTGTTACCCATCTTCTGGCACTTGTATGTGCAGGGCAGATAACCTCAGTGCCTTTCTGCTGTATGGTATGAAACAGTTGGCATTTTGGTTCAACACATGGCTGCTTCAAAACAAACAACACCTACAACAGGAGGCGCCTTCTTCTTTTCAAAGAGCCAAGGATTTTGAAGCTGTATGCTGAGTTAACTTACAGAGCAAGGCCTACAGGATCATGGCCTTGGAGCCTGATCTTGGTATCTTTTGGAGCCTGTTTTGTAGTGACAAATGTGTGTCTGGTAACTTTAAAGGCAGGTGAAGGTTTCTGTGAGCCAGAGAGGTGGGGAATCTCCATCCTGGGAGATACCTAACACTGCTGGGTGCCTCCCCACACAATCTGTTTTAACTCAGAAATTGTGTGGTTTGTGCAGATGGTTTAGACCAGAGACATCCAAAGTCTCTTCCATCTAAATCTTTCCATGGTTTTGTGCCTGATCCCGCTGATCACCTGTGCGGTCTGCTTTATGTGGAGTAAAAGGGAGTGAAAAAAGCCTTACAAAACATGTAGAAATGTCTGCTGTAGGCTCTGGCAGGGAGCAGATGCCAGCTGCCTTTTCTTTTCTAGATGAATTTATTTTACTGGAAGAACAACTGCTGTTGCTGTGAAGTTGCCAGGTGGACTTGGGGCAAGTGGGGATGTCAAGGGGGAAATTTTGGAAGGCAGGAAGCCCATGCTGGCAGCAGCCCCTGCCCTACCAAGGGACCAAGCAGGGCTCTGGGAGGGATGTGCTGGGGAGTTCCTTGGATTGCTTCTGTCTCCAAGAGCAGCTGTTTACCTAGATTATGAGCATAGTGAGAGAGGGTTTCTTGTTGGGTGTACATCCCCCAGGAGGGGTTGTGCTTGATACCTGACCTTTGTTTTTCACTTCATGCCAGGTGTTTCTAGGCCTTGGAATTTTGCTGTGGGCTCAAATGAACACTTAAGTCAAGGAGGAGAAACGTAGGATTAGTTCCCAGGGAGACAGCACGCATGCAAGAGTTGTGCTCTCTTACAGCTTTTGTGGGAGACAAACAGGCTTAGTGGGCCAAGAATAGCAGGACTGATGATGCACATTTCCAGAGGGTTATGTGCCTTCAGAGCTCTCGGCAAATGTCAGCCAGTTTGTCTGCTGCCCTGCAAATGCTACTTGCTGGGAAGGAGAAATCCTGATTTCCCAAGCGAATGTTTCTCCCCAACTGCTTTTCAGCTCAGTCCGCCAGTGAGACTGAAAAAATAGGCTGCCCTTATGTGCAAGGTTTGAGGATTGCACAGAGATGCTGCCCAGTGAGCTTGAAAGCGTGGAGGGGCTGGTCTGATCTCCCCAGGGTCCCCTCTGGAGCTGAGGGCACCAGTGTGTCCAGTGAGGCAGAAAAGTTTGCTGAGCAGTGGAGAGGAGCAAAGCCGAGGGACTGAAGGTGCCATTACAGCCTCAAATGTCCTGTCTGAGGGGAGATTTGCTGTGTGATCTGCTGCCTCTGTGTGGGGAGGGAGGACTCTCAGAGCAGCAGAGGAGGGAGCTGTGCTCTGTTAGCAGCTGGAGCCTTCCCCAGTCAGCCTGCAAAGCTGTTGCTCCTTTTGCTCCTGGAGAAGTGTTATTTAACAAACTGGCTTCCCGACCAGCCTCATTGCTGGGCTAATTCCCAGGTCTGCTCCCTAAAGAGATTCATAGCTCCCTTTGCAGCCCAGCTACTCCTTGTGAAGGTTTGATGTATCTGGCTTGGTTAATCCCAGGCATCTCTGTACTGAGATATCATTTGTTAAAGGAGTCCTCGGTGCTGGAAAGACCAGCCAGGAAAAAAGAATAGTTTCCAAACAGGTTTGGAAACCTCTGTCTTGTAGTCATAGGAAAATCAAACTGAAGCCATCTTTTGGTGTTCAGCCCAGCAAGTTGCTGTGAACTTGTCTGAGAAAAATTAGCATCCAGTTCCTAATTAAAAAGGTGGGAGCAGCAGCCAGGGAGTGTTAAAAAAAAGGGATCTGCCTTGAGGCTGTGCTAAAGAGAGATTGTAGATATTTGTGTCTCAGCAGTTCAGCTGATGGATGCCTCTAGAGGTTCCTCGTGCCTGGGGATACTTTTTACTTGCCCTCTCCTGATCTTTTTAGTGATGGAGGATGCTGAGGGCTGAAGGCACCAGTTGGATGAGCAGTGCCTTTCCAATCCTCAACAAGGTCTTTAGGCAGGTGGCTGAGGCAGGTGCTGTAATTTGACTGCAGACATGCTGGGGATCTAAGCCCACAGCAAATATGGAGTTTGCTCCATGACAAGACACCTTGAGCCTTCTGTAGGACAAGACCTGGCTTGTAGGTAGTTGCTGGAGAAAAGCTGATGCATAATAAACTTACTCCTTAATTTTCCTGTGCAGTATCATCTGCATCACAGTTCTGCCACAAGGCTGAGATGCTGTTTTCTCTTGCCTTTCAGGACTGCTGCAGGCACTTGTTTTAAAGGTACGTTGATCTAGCCAGCCATGCTCAAGGGTATGGACAAGACAAGGTTTGTCAGTAGTACATTTTGTTCCCATCAAGTTAGACTGATGAAAGATGCCATTTTCTACTAAGAAAGCTGATTTTATATGTTGCTGAAAACACTGGGCTGCTTTCTAATTAGGCTAATTACAGAAAGAGCATAGATCAGTCTCCCTGTAGCACTCCCAGCACTGGAATGAATACAATTTTTTTTGCTTCCCCTTGTGACTTTACCTTTTCCTTGGTAAATATGGAAAGTTGAGCCTCTGTGAGATTGGTCCCTTTGCTTGACACCTGGCAGCACTGTAATTAGATGAGTGCAAATTTGTGACCTTCACTGTCATCTGAGGTCCACCTTATGTGCTGCCTCTGGCACGGGGAGGGGAAATTTCTTTTTATTCCCTCTCTAGGAAAGAGGGAAATGTTTGGAGATGGTGAGGGAAATGGGGAAGGTTTCCTCTTGTGGCCTGCTTGCCCTGGGAGTCCCTGTGCTGCTTTGAGAGGGAAAGCTGCAGGGCTGTCTCTGTGGTGGCACTGAAGGAGGGATGCTCAGGGACAAGCATGCACCAAACACTTTGAACAGAAGGGTGGTCCCTTCTCTTATGCCCTTGGTTATAGGACATCTCCTGGGTCTGCTGAGGCTCCCTGGAATGCTTCAATACCTGAACTACAGCCTGGGAGAGAGGAATGAGAGATTCCTACAGGCCCTGCTGGGGATCCCAGCTCATCTTTTGCTGGGACTTTTTTCTGGGTTTGCTGGTTGAGGCATGCTGGAAAGGATTCAGGCATGGTGGCTGTTTCAGCCAGCACAGCACTCCTTGCTGTTTGCAAGGACAGGAGGGTTCCTGGATATGGCATAGTCCTCATGTGTTGCCTTTCCTGACAAAAGGAGCTCTTATTTACCAAGATTTCATCTATTGCTGCTGTTTATTGCCCACCTGAAAGCTTCCTCATCTCCTGCTGGCCTTGTCCTTGCAAGAGCTGCTGGTTGTGCTCCCGCCGCAGTGGGGAGAGAGATGGAGACAGGATGGGAGCAGTGGCTGGCAGCTGACAGTTTCTTTTTATGTTTCCATCTGTTCCCTCTCTTCCTTTTTAATGAGATCAGGTGCCAGAGTGCACTAGGAAGACTTTTCAATGTGAGAGGAAGTCACAAATGGGGTACTCAGGTCCTTGCTTTCATGCTTGGCAGAGAGATGCTGCTCAAATCAAACCTGCACCCTCTTGAGCTGTTCCTATAACGGGAAACCAAAACTCTGCAGTGAGGCTGACAGCTCCAATCAGGTGGGTCTGTCCAAGTTCAGCCTTGGAGCTCAGAGATGCTTGTGCTGATGGTCACAAAGACACAAATCTTGCTGTTCCTGCCCCCACTTGGATGCCTATCTTAAATTTTTATGATTTATTTATTTATTTGATTTTTTAAAAAATGTGTTTACTTTTTGTCTTCTAATCCCCCAGTTGTTTTCAATGGTATCAGTGGCTGGACAGATTTATTCTTTCAGGTCCTTGGTGTTTGCTACATAGACCCAGCTGACCAGGTTTTCCACCAACCACTCCAATTTCATGAGTGACTCCACTTCTGCTTTATGTTTTGAAGGGTTTTCCCCTCTGCTTTTGAGGCCATATGTTTGTTACAAAGCTGGTCTTTCATGAGTGGGAATGTTTCCCTCAAAGAGAATCTCAGGAGATGTCTGGGGCTGGTTTTATTGCTGTCTCTTTTATTCATGGTAGTTCTTGGGATATGTGAAGGATGGGAAGAGGTTCAAAGGAAAAACCTGAGGAGCTTGTTTAACAGTTCAACTTGGACAACCTCTTCGTGGAAAATTACAATCTGTCCCTCTGCTCCCGCTGCCAATATATGACATGATGGGAGTCAGCATGGAGACCTTGATCAGATAAAAGCTCAAGAGTCTGACAGTACCTCCAGGGCAGAGAGCAGAGGCTTTTCTAGGGGATATACCAGGTGCCTTGTTTAAAAATCAGAAAGCCCTGGTTCATGTTCCAGCTCAGAACAGCCTCTGCATGGCTGTTTTTTAGCAAAACTCCCAATCTTTTAGGTAGAAGACATTTGGATACAAATGCAGTCAAATATCTGGCTAAGCCAAAGGCAATCCAGTAGTCCCTCCTTAAGCAATCCAGCCAAATGCTTTGTGATTTTGCTTGAGTTCAAACTCTGCAATTGTGGTTGTTATGTGGTTGTATTGGACCTGTGAAGGCAACTGCCCAGTGCAAGAAAAGCCACATTTAGCTTTGATTTTTTTTTTTTTCTTGGTGCCTGCTTCAGTTGGTAAGTTCCTTGCCCAGCAGCTCTGGTGCCTGCAGACTGCCCCAGCACCTCTCAGCACAGCCCTGTGTGCTGCAGGGAGCTGCACCAGCTGGCTGGCAGCAGCAAGGACAGCAGCTTGTTCCTTTGGTGCTTCTCAGATGATAAATAAAACAAGCAACTCCTTTCACAGTGCTGCTTCTGAACAGTCTGGTGCTTTGTAGCTGCTCTAATCATGCCAGGTGCTCCTGTGGGTTCAGGCTGAAATGCATGTCATGGGCTGGGTTTGTCCCTTCTGTGTCCCACTTACAACTGTTGTGTTTTCTAATCTTTCTCTCCCCTCCTCCTCATCACAGAGCCAGCTGTTGGTGTTTGGAAGTGCCCTGCAGAGGCACCAACCCTGCTGGGCTGGGGATGACCAACTTGCTGTGAAGGCAGGAGCCAAGGAGACCTGTCCTACAGCAAACAGAGCTGCCAGGTGATGCCAGAGGCTACAAGTGCCAGCCAAGCTGTCGTGGATCTGGTTAAACACAGGCTTTCCTTAGCCTGGAGAAGCTGGAGGGAAGGCCTGTCTGTGACATTTGGGGTGGTCCTTGGGACTGTGGGATGATCATGCAGGGTGCTTAGGTGTTGCCATGGTTTTAGTGGTACAGAATGTCCATTTCCAGAGAGCTGCCCTGTCCTTGGGCTTGCAGGCTGTTCTGTGTCCTGGGTGGAGCAGAGCAGAGCCTGGTGCTCCCAGCCTGTGGTGGTGGGTGGGATGGAGAATGCCCTGGCAGGACCCTGATAGCAGAGAAGAGCTGGGTGTGAGGGAGGAGACACTGAGCCCTGCTCTGCCTCTGTGGCTGGGAAAGACTCCTGAGCCCTGGTCCTACAGAGTGCTGCTGCTGCATGTTTCTGTCCTCAGAGTCAGGGGGTCTCTGATGGTTTTTAGCTCCAGGAAACAGGATGCCAAGGCAGTTGGGATTAAGGTAGTGGCAACCCCAGGAAAAACCTTTGGATCATCTTGCAACTGCACAGATATTGTTGCCTTTGGCATCTGTCCCTTTTTTTGTTGTTGTTGAGGCTGAGATCCTGTGCCAGTACCTTGCTGAGTCAGGCCTGAGCCTCCATCCAAAGCCCACCCATCTTTCCAGGGCACCGTCTCCTGGGAGGCACAGCCTTGGTTCCTGCCTTTCCTCACCTCCATGTCAGAGATTCCCCTTGAACTACGATTAACTTCTGGAGGCTTGTAACTTTTCTTTTGCATTGATATAAAGACAGCTGGCTGGATTAAATGGTTTCATAGAACTAAAGAAAAAGAAAATGCTGGAGGCGCATTACACTTGTTGGGGTCAAGGATTTTGTTTTCTTTTTAGAGGCAGTGAAGATAAAACAATTTATTATTTTCAAATTAGTTGACTGCACAACTAATGTCAGAGTCTATAAAAGGCAGGAATTTGAAATAGTGTCTTGATTTAGAAAAGACTACAGAAGCATTTCAAGGTTTGAAAGTGAGATGTAAATTAAGTAAAAAATGAGGAAAATCAAATTGATTCCCAGCATGGGAATAAAAAGGGAGAAAATAAACCCAAGGCTGTGTGTTGAGGTCTGTGCTACCCAAAAAAAAAAAAAAAAAAAAAAAAAAAAAAAAAAAAATCTGTATTTTCCCTTGCAATGGGTGATTGTATTGCTCAGAGGAAGGCAGGAGAAATATGGCTAAAAGGACTCAACTTTATTTTCCTTTTTTCTCAGAAGAAAACAAATACGAAATCTGCTTGTTTGGAGCTGCATGATTGGACCTTCTTAAGTCTGCAGCTGGATGAGTGATCTCAGTGCAGTTATTCAGTAGGGAATGTAAATATTTTGATTACATCTAACGTGATTGAGCATTGCAGTCAGTCCTTTCTTGAAGTGAGCACTTCATGTGTTAAAATGGGGGTAAGGAGTGCTCCCATCTGCACCTCTTCCATCCTGTGAGCTGTCTGCCAGCACTTACCTCTTCTCTCTGGATCCTCACTGCAGCCTTTGCAGCAGCTTTTTGTACTCTGCAAAACACCAAAAGTGTCCAGTTAACTCTGTTAACTGGCTTGACCTGGTGAGTGCAGCAGTGATGACAGGAGAGATGTTTCTGATGTGCCTCTTGGAATCCCCCCAGAGTCTCTGGTTTTGGTGCTCAGCAACCAGTGTGCCTGTGCTGTGAGGTCTCATCTCAAAGCCTGCAGTAGGGTTTTTGGGGGATTCTGGCTCTGAGTCCTTCTAGCACTGCAGCAAAGGAGAGGTTAATAATGCAACATGCCTGCCTGTTGCCCTTGGCTGAATGTTCATTTACTTCTGCAGGAGGAGAAGAGCTATGCAAAGAGCCTTTCCCAGGGGATGGAGGAAGGATTTCAGCTCCCTGCACAAACTAACAGCCACCTGCACCTGTAAAGAGAGCAGAGTTTGGAGCCTGGTTTGATCACACCCTGCAAGGATGGATAAGGGTGGCTTGTCTGAAATGCTGATGTGCCTGGCTTGCTTTTGTGCTGGGCTGTGGGCAAGTGTGTCCCCTCTCTGCTTCCCTGGGACATGATGCAGTTCTTGCAGGTGTTGGAGGGAGTTTCACTGTGTGTTTGCTGTATTCATTTTGTGCTGTCCCTGAGCTGCTGTTACTACTTTGAGACATGGCACTGCCAGCCTCACATCACCAGTATCCCAGTACATGTGGGGAAGTGCAGCTGGTTTCTGCTACCCTGGGGCAGGGGGAGCACAGCAGCTCCCCTGTGGACACCAGGTGGGTGCAGATCATCCCTTTGTCCTGCTGCTGTCGCCTCTGGAAACCACAACTGTCTCCTCCCCTGCCGACATCCCTGTTGTTGCCATGGTGGTGCTGGGGCTGGCTGGGGAGCCCTGCTGCTCCTGAAGGAGAGCCACAACCTGGCTGGCTGAGAGGATCCAAGGTGTGAGTGTGGCCCTGCAGAGTAGGGGATGCTGGTGACCATCCCTGTGCTGATGGCTGTGTCCCTTCTCAGGATGGAGGGTGGCTTTTGGTGCCCAGGTTGTCTGGCCTCAGGAGGGAGAGCTTGGGAGCAGAGCTGAGTGGAGACTCCTGTATGTAGTCAGAAAATAAAAAGGCCAGGCTACTCCAGAGAGTGCTAATCATAGCAGGTTCTCCAGACTTGCCCATACCTGAAGGATAGGAAATAATCAGTGAAGTTAAAGTTTGTTTTGTAATTCCTTCAGGTTACAGCCAGTGCTGTAGTATTAGAGCAGCAATCCAGTAAATACAGAATATTTACTTTTCTGGCAGCCAGTATTTTTTTTTTTGTGTGTGTAGTGGAGAAGCAGGTATGAGGCTGGAGCCAGCCAAGGTCAGGCTTGGCAGTTGTATTCCTGCTTCTGCTTTTGGCTGGTTCCCTGTCTCCAGTTTGGTGTCTCTGAATTGAGTTAATATTTACGGTCTTCCAGACACTAAAACTCCTTTGTGAGAACTGGGCATGAAACACATTCACTTTGAGAAGCTTTGGAAGTCTAAGATTAGACCATCTTGGTGGGGATTGAGGTTTACAGAAGCATTTCAAGAACTCAGCCAATGCCCAACCTCTCCATGTCCTGGCAGGTGAAGCAGCTGGTCAGGATGTGAGCATTCTGCAGCCTGTGCTGTGCACTGAGAGTTGATGCTGCAGAAGTGAAGGGATAGTTCAGACAGGGAGTGGAAGGGGTTCTAGAGATGCTGGGAATGTCCCATGTTCCATCTTGAGGATGCAGCTGAAAGGTGCATTAACAAATCACTGCATGTCAGCAGAATGGAGGAGACTGTTCATGAGCCAGGCAGTGTTCAGTGGTTATTATTGCTGCCCTAATGAAAAGAGGTGAAAGGTGCTTTTATTTATCCAGTACAGGTCACGGCCAAAACCACTCACCTGGGAGCAGGGCGCAGGTCCTGACAGACCCTTTTATTCTGCCTTGCCTGGAGCAAGGAGTCTCAGTAGTAGCTGTGAGCCCACAGCATGAAACAAATCTTTCTTTCACTTTAAAGATGGTTCTTGTCCTTTTTCTTCCCCCTCCAGAGACTGCTTATGCATTGCACATTAAATAGTCATTAGCTAAAAGACTTTGTCATCCAGGGAGCAGAGCTCCCCAGCCAAGGCTTTTCCTTAGCTCTTGAGCATCCAAGGTGCCAGCCTGCAGATCAGTCTTTTTCTCACTTGCATTCTCCTTGCAGCAGTCCAGGAGATGTAGAAATGACATTGTCTGGGCTGACAAGCTGGACCAAGGAATGGCTTGGGTCCCCTCCATCTGCCTGGCAGGAGAGGAAGGTTTGGGCTGGAAAAATACATGGTGAGTTCAGGAGCAGGGGCACAGCTGAGTGTGAGAGCAGGGTTGTTGAGTTTGAGAGTGGGCTGAGGTACCAGCATCAGATTTGACACTGGGTGCTGAGGTGTTTGCAAGCCTTGTGTGGGTTTCATGTCATTTCTACCATGCAGTTCCAGGGATATCCTTTCCTGCAAGCAGTTTCCTTTGCTGAGCACCTGAGGCTTCTCTGGCAAATTGTCTGAGCATGAAATCTGGCTCCAGCTGTGCTCTTTACCTGCAGCAGGCAGAATTCACTCCTATGCTTAGCAGGTGAGAGCCTCTAAGGTTGGTTCTAAGGTGCTGGAGCTGTGGGAAGGAGCACAAGGAGGCAGCCCTATGAATGCACCTCAGACCAGGTATGAGAGATTTGGTGGGCCCCATCTTGACATCTGTCTCTAAGCTCTGCCTTCTGAGCCAGGAAGCATCTCCACCATTCAGCTCCCTTTGCTTGCACTTCTGTCTTGGTGTCTTGAGTGCACAAGGGTGTCCCAGGGTGAGGTTTCTTTGCCCCAGCTCTCCAGTTTACACTGAGCTTTGCTTAGACTGGATGTCGTGCAGGACATGTTTTGGAGTGAGTCTCCACAGGCTGGCTAGCTGGAGACCCAGCTGGGAGGATTCCTAAATATTCCTAAATGAAGAATGTTGGTTTCCAAATGGAGGGTTCCTTGTTCCCTGCCAAGCAGATGTGAGGACTGGGTTTGCCTGTGGCCTAGAGTCTCCTGAGAAGCTTTTGTTTCTAGCATCTGTTGTGCCAAAAATGCATGAAGCTACCTGACAGCAGAGATGCTCTTGTCAGTTGGGTGTCCTTGGCTGCTGTGTGTGTAAATGTGTGCCTAGTTAATTGGAACAAGCTCATCAGACAGTATTCACCAGGTGCACCACCAAAGGACACCCCCAAAGGCATTGTCAGAGCTGTGGCAACACAGAAATTTGCCTTCTGTCCTTTGCATTGATATGATAAGGGTCCTCTCTGGGTGACAAAAATACAGATTAAATTCTTGCTTTGTAATTCAGTGTTCTTTTTTAGGAAGTTCTTCTTTACTCTTTAAACAAACATGTGATGGGCTTGTCTGTAGAGTCTAAAATTAATTTACCTGAAGCTTGTGGAGCATTACCAAATGCCACTCTAAGATGCCTTTTCTAATACTGCTGCAGTCACAGGAATCAGCTGTGCAGGACAGCTGTGCCACCTCAAAAAGCAATGAAGAAATATGCCCAGGGCTGGGGTACAATTCCTGACATGTCTCAGGAAAACCAGATCTATCAGAACAGGATGCCAGGCTGAAGATCACCAAGGACATACCAGATTCAGCCTTTCCAGTTCTCTGTTTATTCCAGCATCTACAGCTAAGCAAGACGTCCCCACTACCACTGCAAGCTGCACAGCAATTTTATAATCCATTTACCTACCCAGCCTTATCCTTAGACCAGGAACCTAATCAAATCCTGCTGAATATCACAGAGCTGTCTGAGGCGGGGAACATGGAGTTCTCCCCTCCTGGGATGGGGATGGAGGGTTGGAGCTGTGCTCTGTCATGGCTGGTGTTTCATTCTCCCTGCAGGGAGATCAGGCTGATTTCTCAGTTCTGCTTGTTTTCCCCAGGTCTGGGAGGCTGATCCGTGGAGGCTTTAGGGAAGTAGAACTATGGGGTAGGGAAGAGCTTCTGTCCAGGGTAGGGGAAGCTGCTAGACTGGGATGGGGGTGTGAAGAATAGAAACTATCTGGAAATGAGCACTGTGGGCATGATGGACAGGCTTCATTTCAAGTGAAATGAAATTGCAGTTTGAAAATTGGAACAAATAATCCAGTTATTCTCAAGACCCAGTAATAAATCACTGAAATCCAGATTAATGTATTATCCCTCATTAGATTTCTCTCTTGAAAAATAGTTATTTCTAGGCTTAAATCCTAATTCTTGCTGCAGCATGTCCTGGTGTCCATAAGACAGTGCTGTGCTCTCATGTTTTGTGTAAGAACAAAAGGAAACAGCAGCCTTGTGGATTATGTGTATAATGCTGTAACTGCTTTGAGAATAAAGGAATGGAGTTACTGGGTTGTTTGTGGAGTGAATAGAACTTGCGAGAAAGGAAATGGTTGTCTTTGTGTAGACAATGTCTTGTATAAAGCAAGTCCACGCACACGAAAATATGATGTGGAACAGAAGGAAACAGGAGGGAATATGATCAGAGACTTTACTTAAGGTCAGAATGCAAATAACTTTATTTTAGGGCTGGTCTCCCAAGTCTCTGAAAATAAGAAGTGGGCAAATGCATCTGTTCCTTGGTCCAGTTTGCTAGAAAGGGAGGGGACATTATTTCTAGTCCAAAGTAGTGCTTAGTAAATGTTGCCCATGTTTGAGTCTTGTCAGTGCTTGAAACCAGCTTTCTGGGATTTTCTCTTCTTCTTGCCCTCTCTTGTACATCCAATTTATGTGACACAGACAGAGGTGGTTGTCAGGCTGGTGGCTGGGAAAGGAACAACTCTGTTTACCTGTGCTCCTTGTAGGATAAGGATGCCAGAGAAGAACTGCTACTAGGATGAAGTCTGAAGTGGCCCTGCTTTCCCATATGTTGCATTTCTGTTTGAGCTAATTGCTCATATTCCTTTAATGGTTTCATGCTTTTATTTATGCTGTTACAACTTCTATTGCCTATAGGAAGCCTTGAATTTGGATGTCACTAAATGAAAATTAGGGCCCTTATTCTCCATGGAGAAATGCTCTTGGGCAGTGTGGTAATTTCACGCCTGGAAGGAGTCATATTTGTTGGGTAATTTTTGTAACTTAACCAAATTAGCCTTGAGAAACTATAGTTCTTAATCAGAGTCTTGAACTCTCTGCTCCATTAGTTAGAAACATTCTTGCACAAAGAGTGGACACTTGGTTTGCAAAGCAGGAAAGTGCTCTGATTTTGTCTGCACTTGGGGCAGCAGTGTCCCTGGGTTTGAAATTGTCCACAACACTCCGAGTCCTTAGCAGGGACTCAGTCACATCAGGTCAGGTGCTCTTGAAAAATTAGGCAGCCAAGTGATGTTCACCTTCCTTCTGTACTCACAAAAAGAGGATTCTTTTGGTGGGAATTGAATTCCTGAGAATATTCTGAAGAGCTATTGAAGAGGTGTCTTGTCTCTGCCTCGGCCAGCCCTGACACTCGACAGTGAAGGGCACGGCTCGGTACCAGGATGAACCTCACCGACCCTGTGAGTTCTTGTTTACCCGAAGGAGTGAAGCAACGACGGCAGGAAACAAAGAGGAGGCTGTTCTGGGTTAACTGCTGGCTTTATTCATCAGGGTATCTGCCCCAGCAGACACCCCTCAGCAGAAGCAGCAGGAAAGAAAGGTGAGGGAAAAAAAGTGGGAAACCCCCCAATGCAACACTTTTTATTGGGGGAGGAACTCAGGGATGGGTTTAACTGGGGACAAATCAGAGACCAAGGAGGTATGGCTCTCCAGGTAAATGACATACATTGTAACAAATCAAGAATTCGGGTGGGGAGACAGCTGAAGTCTGGTCCAATCACTTGGGGTCCTTACTGGAACTTTCCAGACTTTTGGGAGAGACCCCAAAGTGACAGACAAGACCCTGGGGCTGTATAACTTATGATTGACACATAACTGGGGTTGGGGTAAAACCAAAAAGGGTGGAACATGGGTGACATGGGGCAAACCATTTCAACTTATAAAAAAGAATATAAAACAAGTAACAAATACATACATAAAACTGATAAAACCAAAACCACACCACTACAAGCTATAAAAGACAGCTTGGATAATTATTAGTATTTGGTTAATAATTCCAGTAAATAGGGTTCCAATAGTTATGGGAGCGGGGAGTGGAGGGGAAGGTGAGAAATGCCAGCAGGTTCTGGCATGTCTTTGTGGCCCATGGGAAACAAGGTGGGGAGCCCTTGTGTTCTCCAGTTCTGAAGGATGCCACAGCTAGAGACACCAGAGTTAAAAGAAACTTCTGAGTAGTTTCTGAATATCTCACTGAATATAACACTGAATATCTCCTCAGTGACCCAGCAGAGTGTATTATCAAGGTTCACTCTACTACTTACCACATAGACCATGATCAGTTCCCACACACAGGCACAGAGATGTGCACATTTATATCTGTGTGTACAAAGGTACCGCTTGAGTTTGGTGAAATAATCGTATCAAATCTCTTTGCACTTCTCAACAGGCGAGAGCACTGTGTCCAATTCTGGGCCCCTCATTCAGGAAAGACATTGAGGTGTTGGAGCAAGTCCAGAGAAGGGCCATGAAGGCAGTGAAGGGGCAGGAGCCAGGTTAAACCAGTGCAAACCTGAAGCCATGAGTGTGTGCTGCTTTACATCCCCTTTGTGTAATTCCTTCTGTCAGACTGGACACTCACCTGTGCTTCTCTCACCAGCCTGCCTTGGGCACCTGGCATGTGGAGGGCAGCTCAAACTCTGCCTGGAGCCTTGAGAGACAGGGCTGGCCCCAGCTAGAACAGGTTCCAAACCAGCTGCTCTCTCTCATCTCCTGTGTGGAGCACAGATCCAGCCCAGCAGTGCAGTCAGGGCAATTCCTCCTTCCCTCCCACAAACGTCCCTTTGCTGACTGGAGCTCACTTGACTGGAGATGCCCTGGTGCTGGGACTCTGTCAAGGACATCTCTGTGCTCTTCTGTGGAGGGGTCTGTGAGGCCAGACAGAGAAATCAAGTGCTAATTAAAAAGAGAGCACTGACCCATTCCTGTGCACTTCAGTCTCAGCACAGAGCTGCTTTCCTGCCTCCCTCAGACTCACCCAGCAGTGACATCTCCACGCTGTGGGTTGTGAGTGTTGTGCAGGGATGGAGTTAGGGGAGTTCTGATAACTCCTCCCCACTCTCTGCAAAGGTCACCAGCTCAATCCAGTGAGACTGAAGAGGAAACAAATGCCCAAAGAGCAGAAATCCCCAAACATGTCACATCAAATCACAGAGAAGCTAATGGGACAGAGCCACGTGGTTACAACATGTGCATTCTGCTCTGTATCATTAATTTACTGATGTTAAATATTTCAGCAGGTAACTTCCAGGGCTTCCAGAACTGTCCTAGTGGCTGTGATCACAAATTATTCATCAGTAGCAAGTGAACAAGAAAAGCCTTTTTGAACAAGGGCATTTCTGAGTCTCTTGACTTTATTTTTTATCTTTCAGCTGACTCCCTCTGCCTTCCAGAAGGAGATGTCTCTCACCATCAAGCAGAGGCTGGCCAGCACTCAGGAGATGAATCTGCCCCAGCTTGTCCAGCTTCAAGACAAGAGCAAGACCTCCATCACAAGGTAGCCTTTCCCTGCCCTTTTCCTTGCTGTTTGATGTGACATTTGAAGTGGGTGTGTGCTTGTGACAGGCTTCCCTCCAGCTCATCGAAATACCTCAGTGTCCAGGTCCTGCTGTCATTTCAAACTGCTGCTGGTGGTGGAGTTCCTTCTGCTGGGGGAAAGGCAAAACATTTTCCCCCAGTGAGACACTGGAGTCCTGATTTGTGCTAAGTCAATACAAAAACCTCTGTTGAAGCTGGTGGGGTTTGCTGGAGTGTAAGTGCCATCCCTAATGAGAGAGGGCTGGGGCAGGACACAAAGGAATGAGCTTCCATTTTCCATTCTTCTGCTGAAATAGCCACCTCTTGCTTTGGTGTGGTCACTGTCAAATGCTTAGGGGTAACGGATTCTCTCCACAGTGGCAGCATTGGCCTTTGAAGGCTGGGGGCTTGTGGTGATTACTCCTGATTTAACAAAACTAATTGCATTAAAGCTTTGGGTTGGAACAATGTCTGGGACCCTGATGGGGTGTTAGATTTTGCAGGCTGCCACATATACAGGGAACTCCCCTGGGCAGAGGGAAGTGGATGTGCTTTATCTGGATCACTGTTTGCTGAGGGGTGTGTTTAAGGCTGCTTTTCTTAGAGGGCTGCTCACCTTAAAGCACAGTCACAGTGGGTAGATGACTGAGATAGGCTGTTGAAATTGTCAGCAAGAGAGCTGTAACAAACTGGTTAAGGACTGCCCTGGATAGCACAGGAGGCTGGGAATGCCTCACATGGATGCACAGATAGCTGGCAGGGTGCTGCAGCCTCTCACTTCAGCCAATTGTGACTCCTGTGGAGATGCAGGAGACCTGTCTGTGTGTTTTGAGTGGGAACAGTGCAGCTGGAGAGGGGAGACAAAAGCAGGGAGGGGTTTTGTCATTCCAGACATGCCTCTGCGATGGTATTAAATACAACACCAGTAATAGATTACAAGAAAGCAGCCATTTCAAGTGCATGGAAAAAGGAGATATCAACTCCAGTCTTACTCAAGTTGCCCAAAACTGCTGAGAAAAGACCTGAGACTTATCCCCATCCACCATTCATCTCACTTGTCTTTTTCCTAACTGCTGTGTTACTTTCGTTACTTTCTTTTTGTCCTTACCTCCTCTGGTATGGTTCTTTTCTTACTGGTGTCTAAGCATCTCAAAAAAAAAGTATCTGCACTTGTGTGGGACTCTATCTCGGAGTAAAGGTCATCCCAAAATTGTTTCTTATGGAGCCTGATGTAAGTTCTGGAGTTTCACTTGCTCCAGAAGTACTCAAGGCTCTGTCAGTCAGTGCCCTGGATCTCTGACCCCATTAGCACACAGCTCTGCCAGAGGTAAGTGCTGCATGGGATTTTGGAGAACAAAACCTGGAGAAACACCTGCCAAAAGAGCTGCTTGGCTTGAGCCTGCTCAGTGTGGTCCAGCAGCTTTTGATCAGCCCAGGACAGAGGTGGAGGAGCCTCTGTTTGCCCAGTGTGGGCTGGGCAGATGGACTCACCCAGAATCTTCACTGGGGATCAGTGCAGAATCTTCCTCCCAGCACCTGAACCTCTCCCTGCTCTCTCTTGCCTCTCCAGTTCTCAGCAATTGGCCTGGATCACAGCTCACTTCAGCCTTGCCCACCAGAGCTGGTGTTTCAGAACTACACCCCTGGTGAGGTCTGTGGAATGGCATTGGTTCTGAGGAACAGGGACAAGGTAAGTGCTGGGACATGGAGGTTCAACACTGCTGGAAGAGGAGAGTGATGTAATTCCAGTGGGGTACAGCACAGCAAGTTACCTGCTGCAGCACATCCACAATAAAATGTCTCAGCACCTTTGTTCTGCAAGATGGTGGAAATCTTCCCAGGAGATTCTCCTCTGATTTGCCATGTGTTGGTGGTGTCAAACCCAAAGGACCTTTTCTAGCCCCTTTCTCTCCCTTGAAAGCCCTGGATTGATGGGAATGTTGAGAGGTGTCTTACTTTCCCTCAAGCTTTACCTCGAGTGTGCACCATGTCCTGTGGTTCCTTGGTTAATCTTGGTTCCTGCCAGGAATCTCTGCCTCTCTAAGCTTATTTAGCTGCCTCTGGCAACCTGCACTTAAAGCTCAGGTGTTGAGTCTTCTCTACATTTTATGCTGGAATTAGTTATAATTAGTGGCATTGGCACTACAGAAAATGTGTTTTGAAGCAGCTCTGGAATTGGGCTGATTTAGCAGAAGCAGTGGGAGGTCTTTAGGTGCCATTTCAGGCTTCTGCTAAGCTTAATTCACCTCTGCTCAGGTTTTCTAAAGGCAAGGTAATGTTCTGCTTTCCCTCTGGAGAACCACACTACCTCCAGAGCAATGTGTTCTTGAAGGTCTCTACTTTGTTTGAAAAAATTGCGATTGTTTTGCAATTTCCCAAGAAAGTTGAGAAGGGAAAAGTTGAAAAATGTCAGCAGTTGTGTTCCACTGTAAAGAGGAAAACTGAGACCTTTCAAATTTCAGTCAGGGGAACATTTTCTCAAATGACTATTGTGCCAAGAGCAAGCTGTTGGGAAGAGACAGGAGAGAGGAAAGGAGCAGAGTTCAATCTTTTCTCCCAAAGCACTTTGTTAGACACAAGGGCTTCTCTTGATAAATAACAGTAAAATGTAGTGGAAGTAGAGAAAGGGCAGAAAAAGAATAGTGTGTTGTGATGAAGAGTAAGATGTGTGCACAAGAGAAAGACAGGATGGGGAAGATGGAAGAGTGATAGGAGCAGGTGAATTAGCCCCCTCCCCAGATCTACCTGTTCAGAGAAACAAACAAGTGGCCAAAAAAAGCCATTGGGGCATATGACAGTGAAGGAACAACAAAAGTCCAAGTGTACCCTGGGATAACAGGTTTCAACAGGGACACAGCTGCAAAGGGGGGACCCTTTGGCAAGGAAGGATGCAGTTCTGGTCCCTCAGTTATTCCTGGAGAGTACTACCTCATTCCTGGTCTGCCATTTAGTTTGGGAATATCAGAAAGGCTCAGCATGGATGTCCATGCCCAGGTGATTCCATTGGTGGGGTCCACGCTGATTCTGGCACTTTGCTGCAGGTTTCTTCTGCTGATTCAAATGTGCCTCAGTTTCTTTTTTCTTACTGAGCCTTTTGGCTTCAGCTGCTCCAGTATCCATGCAGCACATGAAATTGTTTGTCTTTGCCAAGTACAAGCCAACAAACAGTGAATTTGCTCTACTCATGCTTCCTCAAGTGGAAAAGGACATCTGCATTAACATTTCTGACACTCTCAGTAAAAAATAATGAACTTGTACAGCTGCATACTGGAATTTATATGCCCTGAAAAGGGGCATACAGATGTGTGACCTGTTAAATTTGTTTTCCCAAAAGAATTAATTTTGAAGCTAGTAAGACCTCAGCCACTGGACACACTGGTGTAAACATATAATCAGCTCTGAGGAAAATACTTGGTGTCTTTAAATGCATAAAGACAGAGATGATAATCCCAGAGAAGTTATTGCATTCTAATTTTGTTGGCTTTTAATAACGTCTTGGAGAAAAGCAACATTGTATTCTGTCTCCAAGGTTTCTCACCAGATTCCCAGATTTTTCTGAGTCACACTGACTTAGACTGTTTGGTAACCTGAGGTGGTCTGCTCCATAAAAATCCAGCTAACAGACAAGTGTTTTCCAAACAGAGGCTCTGTAATCATTCAAATATACAAGTTTTTTACCTGTTTGCTGTCAAATGGCTTTTCTGTCTTCTAGCTGCTCCTCACCACCCTCAGAGATGTCCTGGGTGACTTTTGCTGAAGGTCTTAGCCATGTCTATTCATCTTAGCCATGTGTATTTGTCATTCACCAGGGGTCTTGGTGACCAAAATGTTTGCCTTCAGTGTGAAATTAGCCCCTGGAACTCACTGTCTCAGGGTGTTGTTGTAGCACATGGAGTTTGGAGAATTCAGGACTGCCTTGGTTATGGATTATTAGGCATGGATGGGTGGTGCAGAACAAACATCCATTTTTTTCCAAGCCTCATGGGAGTTTATTGTTTATTAGTGAAGGTGCCTGTCAGTCAAAATCACTTGTTTTAGACTTTGTGAGATGTGATTTGGTGCTCAGAGGTTGATGCCTGTGTGCTAGAAAATGTCTTTTTGCTCTTTGTGTGTATTCCAGAAGGCAGAACCTGGCAGCAGGGTGCCTGCAGGGCCTCCTGGGTGCAGGAAGGAATGCCCAGCAGTCCAGCTTGCCTGCACTGGCAGCTGCCTGGCCACAATCACCAGGCAGCAAGAGTCCCTGGGGAGCTGAGATTGGCTTTTAGTAATGAAACCACACTGTGAGTCAGTGCTGGTCATGTTTCTCCAGGCAGAAAATGCCTTTGAAGCCCATAATTGATAGGCACAGCCTGGGGTGTCATATGGTTTTCCATCACTTTGGCAAGTTGACTGCTCTCGTCTTCTGCCTCAACCTTTCCTGGTAATTTTTTGTTCTTCTTCCTTGCTTCTTTACAGCCCATTTAAATTCTCTGTGCCATCTCCTTGTTTTAGGGGTTGTCTCTGTCTTGCTGTGTTCTTCTTTTTGCTCTTCAGATTTCTTTTACTCTCAGTAAGGCCACAGTCTACTTCTCTTGCTAGTCTTCCCACACAACTGTATCCCCACAGCTGCACTTCCCCACTCACACTTGGTGTGTTAGAAGGGAATTTCTTCCTTCCCTCAGGATAACAAGTGTTGTTTTGCCTTCAGTAGCACAGTCCCCCTCTGGAACACAGATGCATGACCATGTGCAGGCAGAAGCAAGCAGGTTCTTTAGGCTTGTAGAATATGTGGATAACTTGCTTCAGGTGTTCTGTCTCCATCCTACTGCAGGTGTCTGACCTGCTGGGCACTTCCTTCCCACCAGGCACTGCCTTTGGCTGAGCTGCTTTGCCCAGGTACATGGGATTCACTTCCCTGCCTCACCCTGGGCTGAAGCAAAGGTGATGTGTTTTCACACCACCTGCTCCCCAGCCTTGCAGCCATGCTGTCCTTGAGGACACCTGCCTGCCCACAGCCCAGCTGCCAGGCCAGGGGAGAGGAGTGCTGTGCCCCTGGCAAGGAGCCAGCCTGGCACAGGCACACGGAGCTCTACTGAGAGCCAACAGGAGGTTGGTGAGCTGCAGGTGACTTGGTTCCCTGCCTGAATGAGCCCATGTAGGGCAGGTACAGCCTGTGGGCAGTGACACTGCTGTGGCTGTGTCTTCATGCGTGTCACTGGCTGCTCTGGCAGCTCTCAGCTGCTCTGTGCCAAACACACTGTGCTTTTGTTTGGGGGTCTGAACATCAGTGCTGAGGCCCTGGCAAGTTTAATCTCAGTGCTGTTATCTAGAAGCTTGTTATTGCAGGAGGATTTAGGATATGGGAGGAAGGAAGCCTTGCAGGGAAAACAGAGAGTCAGGCTGACTCTTTCCACCAGCATCCTTCTATCTCTTAGCATCGTTCTTCACCTGAATTGTTTGGAGAGGCAAAGATGGGGGGAGCTCTGAGCCAGCTGATGTTTCTGCACCAAGGCAAAGGTGCAGGATCTCTTTGGGTCCAGCTGATTTTCCATCTTCCCCTTGCTGTTTAGACTTAGTTTAACACTTTGTCCTATCCTCAGGCAGTATGGGTATAGAAACCTAAAGAGGAAAGGCCCTGTGTTCCCTAGCTCCTCGTTCCTTAGGAGGGACTGAGGAATTACTTAACAGTTAAAAATTAGAGTAAAATTATACTGGCCTAGGGCAGTTCTCTATACTACCCAAGTGGCACAAGAGCTTAATATCATTGTACTTTGCAAAGTACACAGGTGCCTTTAAAATGTGATTTATTAGTATGAATTAGAGCTCATTTTCAGGATGAAAGAGGTAAATTGATACCCGTGAAGGGCAAAGTGCTGCACTTGGAGTTGAGAGGCAGCAGAGCAACATGTGAATATCACCACAGATAGAAGTAGCATGAGATAACCTACAAGGGCACTTAATGTCCCATACACTGTCCCTTGTCTTGCCCTTGAGCTGGTGAGTGCATGGCACAGGGAGCTCTGCCAGCGAGAGGTTCTCTGCACAGCTTCACTGACACCCCCGGCAGTTCCGCTGAACTGGGCTTTGGGCTCCTTGCAGGGGTTTTGTAGGGCATCAGGAGAGGGTTGTGTGCTGCTCAGCAAGGAGCACGTGAGGATTCTTACCGCAGAATCAGAGTTTTGTGCAAATTGAACATTTTGTCTTGTACTTGATAGAGTGCGAGTCAGCGAAGTACCGAAGTGCTGCAGCTCAGCTAGAAACACATCGATAGCATGGGCAGGAGGGGCAGAGCACCTTGAAAACCTCTTAGCAAAGAGGCAGGCACTGAGAAATGGTTCTGAAAAGCCACTTGTATTGGGCTTGAAGTTGCTGGCATGCAGAATATCTGTGTTTTAGTTGTGGAAGGCTTAGGAGTGCTCCTTTGAACAGCCTCTGCATCTCAGCTGCTCCATGATCCACAGGGATTATGGATGACCCAGTGAACTGGGCTACAGGTACAAATCCCTGTGTCGGGGTTGTGGATGCTTCAGTTGGTTTATAAAATTCTCTTGCTTTGTATCTGTTCTTCCCTGGGGTAAGGCTGACTTCAGTGAAGTCACTCCTGATTCAAGGCAAAACTGTGGCTGAGCCCTAAATAAAAGGACCATGTGAGTTATTAGTGGCTGCAATGCCACGTGCCATGTTGCTCTTTCTCGACAAATGAGCAGTTTCCTATTGTCTTGTAGTCATTTGGGAATGTATCACACAGTTGGACTGTCAGAAAGTAAATGAATAGCTGACATGTCTCTTTGTTTATTGGCACTTGCATTATAAATATGAAATGCTAATGCTTCTGCTGGGCAACATTTCCAATTAGTTCCTCTTGCTGCTTCTGATTTACACATTCCTGTTTTATAGCTCCAGTTGCCCAGCGTGGGTCTTCTCATGCCACCCTGTGTTCCCTGGTGTCCTTGCATTGTGGTCTGACAGTCTCTGCCTAATTGGAAACCATTATGGAACTGACTGGCAAATACCCAACAGACAGGAATATTTACATTTGTGTGTCCTTCAGGCTTATTAATAGATTATCCGAAAGGAAGAAGGAAGCAGGAAGCACATAAAATCATAGCACAGCTTATTCTGTTCTGTCCTCTTGCTCTTTTCACTGTCGGAAGACAATATTTTTCAGGCAATACAAGTTCAATCTGTAAGGTTTGCAAAATTCATTCCTGATGCTCAGTGGAGACTGAAATATTGCTCACTGATTAATAGGAAAGGTGACAGGACGATGAGTTACTGCATTACTGAAATTATCTCCTTTAAAATGGAGTCCAGCCCTGTTAGATGTTTTGTAGCACACAGAAGTTATTCCAAACAGACTTTTAAGATGACTCTTGCAGGGGGAAAGGGACAGAAGATGAAAGCAAATGAATGCACAAAATGAACCTGGAGAATAGGGATGGTTTCAAAGACACCTATGAATTGGTAGCTGAGGGGGCAGGAGCAGGGGTACCCCTTTTCCTCACCCTTCGCTGTCTTCTTTTTTAATGGCCCTTTTTTCCAATCTATATGATATCATGGTTTCAGCAGGGAGCTTTCCCTGCCTGACTATATTACCTCATGCTACAAGGATCTTTTCATTGCAAGTTGTCTGCTACAGGGAATTCAGTGAAGGGTTTAGGACTGGCTATGCAGGATAACTGACATCTGAGTCTGATGTACTGGGCAGGCATTAAGGTTGATGTGGGACACCAATTAATGTTGGCCTGAGTCTGCAAAGGGCCTGAGAGCCATGCTGGGTTAATGGTTGGACTTAGCCATCTTCAAGGTCTTTTCCAAATGAAACATTTCTATAATTCAAGGAAATAACATCTGAGACAATCAGTTGGTGCTTGTCTCAGATGCCAAGGGTCATATTTAGAAGGCCAGGGCTTGTAACATTTTGCTTATCAAAGGCGAGTAAGAGCAGAGGAATCATCCTAGAGTCATTTGTATTTTCCTTGAAATTGAGAAAAGGGTTGTTTGAAGGCAAGTCATATTTCCATGAAAATCTGCAGCCTGAAGCTGTGTCTAAATAATCTCGAAGGCATAGAAGAGATGCACATTCTTGCTCACCCAGGCTTATTTAAAACCTGTTTTTAAACAGTCTGCTTAGGGTTTGCAAAGTAAAAGGAAAATTTTAAACTCATTTTGGCTGTACCCTGGAGTTAGTGTCCTGGTAACACAGGGCAGTGCTGCAGTGAAGAATTTGCAGTCCTCTTCTCCCAAGGGAAGGCAATTCAGCTTTCTAAAGCTGAGTGAACCCTGAGTTCACAGCAGCAGGGGCAGCCAGCCTGTGCCAGGGACATCCCTCTCTGCTTGGGTGTCTCTGTTTTTGGCCTGACACTGCATCCCCTTTGGTGCAGAGTCCCCCTTTGAGGGGCCATAGTGGGGTTGAAGGGTCAGCACACCCTGAAGTGCTCTGGGTCAAGCCTTGCTCTGGCTGCAGCATCCCTGGAAAAGGGGTTCAGCACACAACGTGCATGGCCATGAATGGTGAGAGGCAGCATTTTCCTCAAGGTCATGGCTGCCTCTGTGAGGCCAAATGCTCCTTGCCTTGCCTTGCATTGCCTTGCCTTGCCTTGCCTTGCCTTGGCAGACACAGAGAAGTGCCCTGCAGTCCCAGTGCCCACCACCGGCAGCAGAGCTGGGAATAGCTGCCTGTGCCGGCTTTTGGAGGAATTTTTTCCTTGGGCTCTTATTTACATTGATGCCGATCCCCTCCCTTCTTAGCAATGACAATGACTCGAAAATTCCCTTTTGCTTCCCTGAGATACCTCCAGCTGTTGAGGTTTCTTTTCTCTTTATCCCCGTAGTGATCTGAACTCCCTGCATCCTCCTCAGTCTACCTGGCATCTGGAAGGGAGAGATAACTGAATAGAAGATGCCAAGGCTTAAAAAGACACACAGCTTTCAATTGGATTTACAATGCCTTTGTTACAGTAGTGTGGCCAAAATAACAACAACCTCAAAAAGGTAAATAGCATTCTCCATTTGCTAATGCAGTTTCTGAGGATCTGAGCGGTCTGGGACGTGAAGTGCCCAGATAATAGGTGCTTTAAATTCCCATGGGCTGCCCGTAGCTTTTATTTTAGAGGGCTTAGGCTGCAAGATTGAGTGCAAAATTGCTAATTCAGAAAGACTTGCTGAAGATGAAACGCTCTCCTGAAATGTGATCTTCAGTCCTGTAGGTCGTTTGCTGCCGTTCCCTTCCTGGTATTTTACCTTCCAAATAGGAGAAGCAAAAGCACTTCTGCAATTTCAAGTGTGAATATTTGAGATGTCTAGCGGAAAAAAAATTTAAAATCTTTCTTTATTCTTTTACCGTCTCTTGGATGTGACTGCAGCTGTTAGGGTGATTTTTAAACTACTGCTGAGCAGGTGGTTGGTAGGCACTGGGTGTTAGCTTTGGGTTAAAGCAATAGCTGTGTGTCTGTACCTCCTCTGGCAGTCTTAGGTCCCTTTCCAGGTTTGGGGAGGATGGGTATGGGATCAGGAAGTCCCAACCGTGGAAGAATCTGAATCGGTTCTGGCTAAGGGAGTTTGCTGCTCCTAAATCAAATTGTCTGCTTGCTGCTTCAACAATGATAAAAATATAAAACGAGTTGAAAGCACTGAGGAGAAAAGATCAGACCAGCAAGTGAGTGATAAGAGGCAGAGCTTTTATCAACTCATCGATACAGGAGCTGCTGGAGGCAATAGCTCCCAGCCCTACAGCAGCAGCTCTGCCACTGATTTCGGCAGGGGTGAGGTGATGCTGCCAGCACAGCAATGCCATGTCATGCATCTGATGATTGATCTGCTCGTCCCTACAGTGAAATGGTTTTGGAGACTTGATTCACCTTCCTACTGCTAAATGCCAGACAGCTGGAGGAGGGGGCTGTCTGGCTGTTTCCTGAACAAGCCAGTGACTGGGAATAGCAGGGTTTAGCTTGCTCTAGTAGGGATGCCTGAGGGTTTCTTGTTTGCAGTTGCAGCCCACCCTTGTCCAAATAGGCACCAAGTCACTCCTAGAGACCTTGGAAGAGGGAGGTGATTAAGGCATCAACCATAGAGAAGAGGCAGCAAAGTTACTGCCATGTCCCCTGCAGTTGGAGTGAGATGTAAAGGGAGACTGAGATTCTCCCATGGGAGACTCTCTCTAAGTCCAGGGCAGAGCTGCAATAGGCTGCTGAGGGCAGGGCTGGAATTCTTACTGATTTAAGTACTTGTCAGACATTGGCAAGAATATTTTGGCATTAGGGCTGAGTCAGTTCAGTGTGGGGAGATGGATCAGATGGCTTTTTCAGGGTGTGTGTCCCCAGCCTATGATGTTGGGGGAAGGGGTGGGAAATACACACCCCATACACACCCCACACTCACATGGCATTAAAGCAATTGCCATCTCCAGCTTGGGAAGCATTTCACCAAAAATGGGCTGTTGATCATGCATATGGTGAAGTCCTTCTGAAAATGTACCAGAGCACCCCCTGCCAAGCTCCACCAGCATTGCTGGGACCGGAACTGGTGTTGTGGCACAGCTGGATTCTCAGTGGTGCCTTTAATAGTCTGCAGTGGTGGTCAAAGAAGGTTCTACTATTGCTGTAATCCACTACCTGAAATTACTCTATTTTGGTGACTCAGAATCAAAGTATCAGATAATTTTGTCAGGTTCTGCTGTGAAAACAGGTGAATCAATAGACTTGTTTCTTCTTTGCAAGTTAGCAGCCCTGTCCAAGTCATCCTACTGGAATGAAAGGTCATTGAGGTACAAAGTACTATTAATTATTGAATGCTACTCTTAGGGTCATAGAACACAGCAGTTTTCCTTCTGTTGTGAGGATGGCACTTAAATGTCCTGTGCTGAGACAGTTTCTTTTCCTGCAAGATTATTTCCACCAGCTACTCTGAATCCCTGAAAGGGAAGAGCTCATTGTGCCAATTCATGCCATTGGTGCCCAAGCCATCCAGGACTTCTCTGGCCAGCTGGACTTCTCAGTCTGGTCAACTGCACCACCCAGAAGACTCTCCTGGTTCAAAACCAGGTAACCAGCTGAGCACTCAGAGGTGAGGCAGCTCAGCTTTTGTTGTGCAAAACACCTTTGGTTGATAACAGAGTTGGTAAAGAGCAACAAAAGGAACCAGAGCATTGCAGCTGCTGCCCTGCAGCCCTGGCTGGAAATGGGCAGGACGTGTGGCGTTTGCTGTTCCTTCTGGTGTTTTAAGCAGGATGTAACCTTTGTGTTTTCTCTGTCCTGGATTTCCTGGAGGGTGCTGGAACACGTTAGTAGCTGGCTTGCACCCTCCTGAGCACAAGCAGCTTCTGAAATGGTTACTCACCACTGTCAGCCAAATGGACCTGTTCTCTGGGAGGACACTGGCACGTGGCTTTCCAGTGTCCTCTCATGAGATGCCCCATGTGATGTGAGCTGTGTTGTGGACAGCCTGTGCTGTTCCTGTTAGTCAAAGCTGATCTGATTTCCCTTGTCATTTGAGGGCATCAGTCATCTCTCCCGTTTTATCATGAACCTTTGAAAGCCAGCTTAAATTTCAAACAGATGATTTAAATCTTTGAATAGAAGCTGCGTTTTTATTCTAATTAAGTCATCCCCACTTTCACTCAGAATTCTTTTTAAGTACTCTGAAGAGCCTGTGCTTCTGCTCTTTTTTGTTTTGCGTTAAATATTTGTCAAAATGTCATAATGAATTCTTCAGTTGGAACTTTCTTAAAGAGCTCCTCTAATGCCTGTTCATCTACCATCTACCCATTAGTATATGCACAGGTGTACAGGAAATATAAGAAATTTGGGCAATATGTGAAAAACAATTGGGCTGATTTAGAAGGTAGAATCATAGAATAACTTTTGTTGGAAAGGACCTCTGGAGATCACCTAAGCAAACACACTGCTCAAAACAAAATCAGTGTCTGGGGCTTACAAGGTACCATTGGGTGATCTGGACCTGTAAAAGTTTAGATGTTGTACAAGAAAGCAAACATACAAAAGGACAGAGTTTAAAAAGCAGAAGAAAATAAGCTATTAAAAACCCATCAAACCTTATCTTTTCTGCCTGTCGGGAGCTGTAGTCATTCATGGAAAGGGTAGATCTAATGGGACGAGAATTATCTTAAGGAACAGCTCACAATTAATGGATGAGAGGCCAAAGTTTAGCCTGCCAGCTCCATCTCTTGGCAGTGGTTTCCATTTGGTTATTACAGTGTGTCAGGGATGTCTCCTTCACAGCTCTTCTTATCTGTGGGCTCAGGGAACAGATCCTGATGTTGGCTGAAGCTCAGAAGAGTTAAGTTTAACCATGGAACTTGTGTCTTTGGGTCTTGGAGAACCAGGTCTATATGAGGCATAACGAGTTCCTGCTACAGCTGCAGTAGAGGTGTCTGGTGGGTACAGCCTGGGGTGGGATGTAAGAGATGCAGGGGCTGATTTGCACTTGGTTTCTCAGTCCTGAGAACTAAGTCCTGAACTTGGCTGCACCCTCTTCTTCTGATAATCTGAAAATAGGAAGATATGTTCTTTCTCAGGCATCCTCTGAAGTCACCCCCTGGAGTGTTATTCTCATCCTGCCATCTGAGGGCAGGAATATATTGACAAGGGACAGGAGTAGGAAGGGAATGGGACGGAACACAGCGCTCAAGTATGGCCAGAAATTCTCCTTAACTTCCCCTGTAGTTTCTCTGTTCAGGCAAAATTTCTGTCAAAAGAATAGGAAAAATAATTCCATGCCTTTCCCACACCAGGCAGTGATCCCCTCAAGCCCCAGCAAAGGCCTCCAGCAATCCTGGCACCACCGTTGGGACAGATGCAGGAGTAGAGTAATCCAGCTCTGGGGCTGTGGAACTTTCTCTTTCCTCCCCTCTCTGCAAAGTCTCAGGTCCAGCACAAGCCCAAGGCTTCCAAACTAGCCAGCAGTGATGTTCTCACTAGTGGCAATGGGAACAGGTCAGGCCTAATTGCAGCAGTAGCTCCTTAATGAGCAGAAACTGCCTCATTTTCATCAGCTGTCACTACTGACATGTATAAAGTTCAGCTTGCCCACGGCTCCAGTTGTTCTCATTATTTTTGTGTGTGTTGCTCTAATCATCACCAAACTCCACAGAACATGTTTTTAGGTAAAAAAAATTGACCACCAGCAAAGCACAAAGACCAAGAACTTTTGTTTTCTCAGTCAGGCTGTACAAGAGCCAAAGCAGCTGCTGGGCAGAAGTGTGCTTCACTTGAGCTCTCCCTAAGCGCTGAAACACTGAGTTTTGTGTCTCAGCCAAGAACTGTTTACCTGGTGACAAATCCTAATTGCTCCTGCTAATTCCAAAGCTCACCAAAACATTTTCATCATTATTTCCAACACATTACATGGAGCTTGTCTGGTGGGCCAAGCAAAAAGTTACCGGCTTGGATGACATCCCAGAGTCCCAGACTGTATTACTGGTGAATACACAGAAACCTCCTGTTCAGCTCCCTTGATGTGCTCCTGTTAATGGTGCTTCATTTAGCTGGGATTGAATTCTTCAGGCTATAAATGGGATCCTCCTTTTGGGTTTTGTTTCCATGTCACTATATTGTTCTAACCTGCATTTGCACTCATTCAGAGTTTTAATTGTGCCTCCTCTTAGAGCAGCTTCCATTGAAATGCTGATAAAATATGCCCTTTCTCAGGCTAAAATGGAATGTTTTCAAGGTAAAAAACCCCCAAACAACCACACTGCAAATTAAACAATAATTATTCTTTGGTCTTCAAGACTTTTATTCTCCCTGTCTATTTCCTAGGCTGTAATCTCACAGGACAGGTAGTGCCCTGACATTTGCAACCCTAAAGTTGATGTTTATAGGTGGCAGGAAAAGAGAGATTCCTGAGGCAATCAGTGTCAAGTTGTGCATGCAAATAGCTCTTAACCTTCTCTGTGCTCTTCACAAACCATCCTCGGATGGGACTGCTGGCAGTTGGACCCTTGAGCCTCATTGCAGAGAATTGGGGGAAAACACCTGAGGGTAAAAAAACCTTACATCATCTCTGATGAAAATGAGGCATGAGACCACAGGAAAAATAAAGGCATATTTTAAAATGGCTAATTAGGGAGCTGATGTGGAGCTCTTCAGTCACCTGTGGAATGGCAGTGAGTTCCATGGGAAGTATTAGAGTCACTGGGGCTTGTGGAAGATGATGAGTAACTACAGGTCTGGGTGTGCTTAACTGACAGCAGGGGAAGCTGTAGTAGAGGCTACACGGCATTGCAAAAGGGCCAAGGGGAATTGTCAGCTTGTTAGTGAGTGCTCAGCTGCTGTGCAGAGCAGCGTGGGGCTGCCAGCTGAATATAAACGTGTTGTGATGCTGAATCCCTTCCTGCAGTTAGAACTGATGCCGGGTTTGGCTGAATCAGCTGCCTTTGGTATGTGAGGCCATCCATGCAAGGGCTTGGTGGTGTGTTAAGGGTCAATGTACACATGCAGGAAACTCCCAGCGCTGGCTGGATATTGCTGTTTGAGGCTGAATGAGGAACTGTAGTATGGATGTGCCTGCACCTGTAAACATCTCAGCTACCCAAGAGGGTAAAGCATCCGGGAAAACTAGTGCCTTGCTCTGATCTCACCTGTGCTTTTGTGTAAGATGTTGCAGAAAACAACCACCTTTTCATACCTCTGTTCTTTCTCCTTAAGAGCCCCCTTCCTACCAAGGGTCGTTATCTGTCTGGCAAGGCTGACGTTTCAATCAGTGGCTTCCAGGAACTTGTTTGAGAAATGAAATGAAAATCCTATTGATTTAGTCTCTAGATCAAGCCTTTCCCTTTCCTTCTTTTTTTTTCCTTTGTAAATCCCCTGATGGATGTGGATAGGCTGCAGGGTTTAACTGAGGTTTAGCTCTTGTCGCCTTGCATTTTATATTCCTGAGATCACTCAAACAAGTTCCTGAGTGCTTTCCATTTATATTGACTTCAGCCAGAAAGGAGGATGTTCAATACTTGCCTGAGCAACTCACTACTACATTAGGTATTTATCTGAGTTACCCCTGTGTTGTGCAGGATACCAGGGTGGCAATACCAAAACCCTTTTTGGGTTGAAATCAGCCTTGTGTGAGTGTTTGAGGGGGCTCTGACGCTGCTGTGAGCAGTGTTAAGTTACTATTGAGCTAAATTCATGGCAGCAGACTCTGAGCAGCTGTTGGCCACCACAGTGTTGTCCATCTTCATGCAACTGTCCATTCATCCAGATAGACTGGTAGAAGCTTCTTCTAAGTGCTCAGAGTTGCGGACACCTTCTGCTTCCCAAGGAGCAGCCTCTTTTTTACTCCAGAGCTTCATTGTGGTGCACCAACTCATGTAATCTTTTCCAGTTGTTTGGCGCTGGCAGGAATTTATTTTATCTTGTGAGTTTTAAAAGATCTTGCTTCCTGTGTTACTTTAATGTGTAAGCCAGTCTGATGCTGCAGTTATTACAAGACCAAGTTTTGCCTTGGACTATCAGGAATTTTAACACTTTGCAGAGGGATTTTTCTTTCTGCCAGTCACAGGTGGCCATTGCCCCTTCTGCTTTTTCTTCACTTGTGAGAATTCCAGCAGCACAGCTGCTTCCTGTTGAACTTTTATGTCCTTGTATGTTTGTTTCAAAGTGAGCTGAGGGAGTCAATTGTAGGCAAAAAAAGGTGTAAATAGCAGTTTGTGCAATTATATGTTGATTTTGTGTCTTAATACTTGCAGCGCTGCTACAGATGCAGGATTGGTACCTAATGCTTTATCCAGCTCATTGGTTATAGGCTTTTATAGTTCCAATTAATTAGCTTGATGGGTGAGCCTAATTGGTCTCCAAAGTGCTCATTTCTGTCAAAAGAGCTAATAGGTAACAACCGCTTCCTGCCTTTATTCCCCTTGTCTAGAACTGCTTGTAATAATGATTTTTATGCTGGTTTAGATAAGGTTATTCTACTGCTTGCAAACAGAGTATGGCCTTTGCTCTCTCATCAGGGCCTTGTGTTTCAAGACAGATAGTCTGTCATTCTGAGGGTACATGAAGGGGAATAAAGTTTGTGCTTTGTTTGCTCGAGGTTTTTTTGCACTGCTATATAGCTCCACAACTGTGTAACACCCTTCCTGATAAAATCACTCCTAAAGCAACCTGCAGAGTTGACCGCATGAGCACAGACTGGGGATTGTGTACTAGGAGGGCTGTTTGGAAGTTAAAACACTCTTTTGGGCTGTTTCGTTCATCCCCACATACCCACTGAAACAGATTTCCTGTGAGCCCACACAGCCCATTTTTACCACATGAAGGATTTCTGGAAGAATGTGCTTTCCATCTCTTTGGAGGTCACCCTTGACCACAGCTTGCCTACTCCATCATCCCCAGAGATCACTAATATGTTCTTAAGTGTTGTTACCTCTGGATGTGTTTCGGGGCAGAACTGCCCATTCATTAGATTCCTCTCCTTGTGGATCAATCAACATCTGCTGAGAAGAAGTAGAGCAGCCTGAAGGGTGATTGATTTATTAACTAGTATATTGAGCCTGTCTTTGCTTTCATTCTAATGGTCTGGCAGTGCTTTCCCCATGGGCCAAAAGCAATGTTTCAGCCAGGCAGGTACCCCAAGTGTATCATTACTGTAGCAGCAATAAAGATTAAAAATGGCCCGTGGCACCCTGGCCACGCAGCAGCATTGTCTTTCATCATCCCACAGTTTTGGTGTCCTTTCCAGTGTATTCTGGAAGGCTTCTTTGTGCTGGGCAGAACAAAGCTCCTGTGCTGGCTCCCAGATATTCCTGTGCTGGAGTTTTTTGTCCAGTGACACACACAGATCTGCCTTAGCACAGTGCAGAGGAGAGATAATGGGGAGTACTTGGCAGCACAATGAGGAGCCCGATTGAAAATGAGTTGACTTTTATCATGCCAGAGAGCTGTCTGAAGAGCCACAACTAGTCCTGTACCCGCTACTAGCTGGTCATGGCTTTCCATCTCCCACTTTATCCCCATCAGTTTTCATGTGATTCCTCACAATGCTGTTGGCTAGAGACTCTCCTCTTGGATGTGCTGCCTGGGTTCAGTGGGTGCTTGGCTGAGGCCTGGG
Source organism: Sterrhoptilus dennistouni (assembly GCA_013397095.1). Lineage (NCBI taxonomy): Eukaryota > Metazoa > Chordata > Aves > Passeriformes > Zosteropidae > Sterrhoptilus > Sterrhoptilus dennistouni. Next base: position 40,285 of record VWZU01007205.1, on the reverse strand, counting down.
CCATGTTGGGAACTTCTGACCATTAACACCAGCAGTGCTGGTGATGAGGGTGCTCTGAGGTTTGTTGTAACCTGGGAATGACTCAGCTGTGCTCATAGAAGAGTTGATAGCAAGGCCCAGTCTTCTAAAAAGCTGGGCAAATGAAATTGAACTTGCTTTCTGTGATAGCCAAATATTCCAAATTTGACTGTCATGCATTCCTAAAAAAGATTTAAAATCCAAATCAGCAAAGAGGAGTGACAGGGATAGAGAAAGAATCGTCTCAGAAGATGAAATGCAGCAAAGGCTGTTTTCTTTCTATTCTGTCTAATCGATCTGGCTACCAGCTTTCAAATATTTAGAGCAGTAGCTGATGAAGGAAAGTACCAGCTGTTGAATCCTAGGAAAATGTTCTTCATAAACCCTGAAATTTATTTTGAACTCTTGTTCAAGGATTTGCTCATCCAATCATTGAGATATACTTTCAGGCTAAACAAAATTTGTCTTTCTATTTAAGAACAATTTGTGCTGCTCTGAGCAGTATTCCCTTCTGCATCAGGCTGATCATGTAGCATTAGAAGAATTCAGAGATGTTTTAGCTTTTCTGTAAATTCCCCATCAGCCTTTTTACAGGCCCCACAGAGGATGATGCAGGGCTCAATTTCTTTACTCCAGGCAGGGAAAAGTGATCATAATGTGCTAAGATACCTGTGTCCATAGTCATGCAGCTGGATGATAGGATAAAACACAGTGGTGTTTCTGATGTGTCAGAACCTTGTTCAGGACTGCACAATCCAAAAAACATCTGCTCTACTGTTGTATAAAAAAAGTCTGGCTTTGAATTTCAAGTCCAGACATTGCTTTGCCCGGGTTGTGGAAAAAGCTGTGTCCTGCCATCTGCAGAAAATATTTCCAAAGTATGTAAGGATGAAAGAATTGACAGCATGTAGTAAGATCACGTTGTGTAAATAATGATAGGGCAGATCCATCTAGATTCAGTAAATGTGCTTTCATGGCAGCAGAGCATCCCAAGCTGCACACTGTGGACATTACCCTGTCAAGTGAAACGCCTCGTGCTGAATTGCTGTACAGAGATTTATTTTTTAAACATATGTATTAAACAACCAAGAGTCTTAAATGAAATGTCACATTTAATTTGGCACCCAAGACATGAAGTCTGCAGCTGCCCTCAGCCAACCCCAACAGCTTCACTCTCTGTGTCAGTTCCTCTGCCTGGCAGAAAGATCTGCAGCATCGTCCTGACTCCCTGGCATCTGTGCCTGCTCTCCTGTACCCAGCCATTCGTGGGGGTATAGATGCAGCATGTGCCAACTACTTCCCTGTGTGATACAAGGTGCTCTGGTAAAGCCTCCAGCCTTCACCAGAGCCCTTGGTGGAGGCAGCCAGGAGTGTTGGGGTGGCTGCAGCTCCGGCTCCTCTCTGGGAGCGCAGCAGTCAGGGATGTTTAGTAAAGCATGCAGAGACACGCAGAGCATCTGCTTCCTCCCTCCTGGGCTCTGGAGTTGGCGTTTTCCTGGGCTGGAGGCTTTAATCTCATCTTTGTTTAATAGCTTCTGATGGTTTTATCTTCCAAACATCAGTCCAGTTGCTCTCTGTGAGCCTCTACCGCCTCCCCCAGCAGTGTGTTCTGAAGGATGGGATATTCCCTGGAAGAGTGCTGCTACATTTTTGTCTTTTCTGACTGATAACATTTTCAGGTCCTTGGGTTCCTGTTTGATGACAAATCATGACAAATTTTTCTTTATTCCTGTATCTCAGGCCATTCATGCTTTTGCAAAACTCTTCTATCTTCTCTTCTATCTTCTAATCTTCTCTTCAATTTCTAGGTTAAGAAATCCCATTCAGTTTTCATATAGAAGCTGCTCTGTACTTTTAAACTTTCAGCCCTTCTTTATTTAATTTGAGATGCTTCAGCTTGGTTTTTGAGATCAGAACAATACCAAATATTTCAAGACTGATGCGGCCATGGGTTTAGACAGGGAGATGATGATAGTTTTCAAAGTGTTCATTTTGCAGTGGTTTGTCATCTTGAATGTTACAGAGTATTGGGTCGTGTTTCCTTGCCTGTGTCCCCTCCTGCTGTGGGCTGTCACTTCACTTGTTCCTGGGTCCCCCTTTTCTGCCCACATGCCCCCAGGCATCCTTCCTTGTTAGCAACAAAGAATCAGGAGAGACAAGAACGCCTGCAGGAAACCCTGAGCAAGCTGTGACTCCTCAGTCACCTGAATGACTTTGATGCAGAATTCCCTGTGATCTGAGTGGGCCACATGAGCACATCTGAAAAATCTCACTGTAAATACTGTCACCTTGGGGACAAATCTCTACAAACATAGCCAGAATTAGTGCTTAAGGTGGTATCCAGGACATCCTCACACCGCTGTAGGGATGTGATAAATGTACTGATCCATGAAACTGCTCAATCAGCTAAAAGCTGTGACACTTTTCTTTTGGTCATCCACAACCAGAGTTACGTCACAGCCTGCTTCCAGTAGTGTCGGGATATTAAGAGAGACTGGACTACTGAGAGACATCTGAGCATGATTTATTCTTATTATCTTCTACAGTCTCATGGAGGAGTGAGAAAGTCTTCACCGCATATGTCAGAAGTCTGTGGTCAGTGCTCACAAGACCACAGGTCACAAAGTCTTTTAAAGGTTAATTAGCCAATAAACTACTGCCACAAAGATTGTTTCTACTTTCACACCAGTCCCTAACTAATTTGTATCACACATCTTGCCGCAATGCAGACCTTTTTAACCAATCATATAATGACACATATCCTCCAGATTTACACCTTAAAACTTATTACCTTTATAACTACTTTTATATCTTTAAACTCTACAACTTTCCACTACCTAGCTTAACATGTTTCTGCTTAAACTACAAATCCACATTCTTGCTTATGGTCTCTAAATACAGAAGCCTTCTTCAAGGTCTCAGGCATTTCCATGTTTGGGCCTGCAGGCACAAGGTTTTGAGAATTTTCTGTGCCTGGATTTCCCACACAGTAGAAGGCTTTTGGTACTCAGAAGAGGAGAATTAACTGAAACGGAGGCGAGTTTCAAAGATGCATTTCAGTGAGATACCCTGCCCAAGGGTAAAACTATGGCTTCAGGGAATATCAGTACTTTTACATGTTTTTGGTTAAACCATCCCAGATATCAGGGTATGTGACCCCGGGCTTCAGGGTAATGGAGCTCAGCACTCCCTATTCCAGTTCCGTCTATACTCCAGCTAAGGATGATTTTTTTTAGGGAAGAAGAGTTGATTGCAATGACTGGATTTCCTCAGACAGCAAATTCTTGTTTGTGGGAGCCACAAATCACTGAGGTCCAGAGAGTCCATGAGGCTAAGGAGAGTGTCAACACTCCTTACCTGACGCTGCACTGAGGAGCAGGAGTTAATACAGTACAATGGGTCAGCTCTTCTGGTGCTCACTGCAGTTCTCTCCACTCCAGCTTTGACAAGATGTCAGGCTCCTCCAGTGTTGTGCAGGGGAGGGGCCTTTGCTGGCCCAGATAGTTGAGGCCATCCTGCTGCAGGATGTTGCCTTGCCCTGCCCTCTCCTGATTTTCAGCACAATGAGGAATTTCTATCTTTCTTTAAAGGCTGGGGCAGGTTTGGAGGTGGAGGGTTCTGCAGGGAAGGAAGGGCCACAAAGGGCTTGGAAGAGCATTTGGCTTGGGCACCGTGGGTCTTCATGGTGGTGAAAGATGGGGCTGTTTCTTCAAAGGGTGTGTTTGGGAAAGCATTGAAATTCCCATTCCAGGCAGTCGAGAAACACTTACAGCCCAGGGGGATGGATTGGAAATGACACTGAAAAGCTTGGGTGATTCAGGGAGTCCTTGTGTGACTTTTCAGACTTGGATGGATGTGGGTTCATAGGAGTTAGCCTGAACCCAGAGCTGATCAGGAAGCTGCCTCAAACTGCAGCACTTTTTAAGGGCTTCTGAGCAAATAAAGTTCAACGTAATTAGGTCAGAAATGCCTTGCAGGCCAAATCTAGTTTTCCACTGTTCTCTATTTAATTACACAGTGTCTGACTTCCATGTAAGCTCAGTGTGTTAAAAGAAAATCTCACAACCTTCTCTGGATACTTCCCCGAACCATTCTTTTTCCATTACTTCCCACCTGCCTGTCTCAGCCTGGGCTCTGAGTGATCCTCCTTCGTCTCAGAAATAACCAGGTTTCCTCACAGCTAAGTTTGACCAGATTTTTTTTTCCACTTAAATTTGCTTTCATGCCAGTTTGTGTCCTAGACTTTAATCGGGATGTTTTTCCTTACTTACAGTCTTAGGGATGGTCGTGGCTCCAAGGCCACTGTCCTGCTGTCAGAGATCTCGGAGCAGAGAGGATTTTCATGAGAGGAGACAGTGCAGGACCTTGCACTAGGAGGGGACTCAAAAATCCCTGGATCATGAGAAGGTCTATCCAGGAGTTTACTGTCTCGCTCCTGCAGGATTTTCTGGGACATCATGGTGGAATCATTGTCTGTTGATGGAGGTTGAGTAGGGGATCACTTATCCCAGTGGTGGGAGCTGTCCCCATGCCCAGCACTGTAGGTCAGCCACGGAGAGACATTTCCGATCGCGCTCCGTGGGGAGCAGCCACAGCGAGTATTTTTGGTGCTGGTGACAGCGTTAGCCTGAGGCTCTGTCTGTGTGCAGCTGGTAATGTCCATGACTCTATTTCCTCTCTAATTGTATTTGAATTGGGCTGGGTGATGATCACTGTCCTGCTTATACTGCACTCCCTCGATTCACTCCATATGGAGCTTCCACTCGTCCTCCCAGTTCTCACCTGCTGGTTCTTCTTGGCCAGGGGACTGGACCGTGAAGCAGGGACAGTGACCTGCCAGCTCAGAAGCAACTGCTCTATAGCAGTGCTTCCTTCTCATCTCTTGATTGTGATCTTGATTTAGTCTTTAAACACTAAAGTGATTTCTGCTGCAGCTACTAAGCTAATGGAAGTCAGTGCAGGGAGTGGGGCTGATGGAGTTTGCATATCCCTGTAGGTCCAGAAAGAAGGGAACAGAGAGCGATGCTGGTAACGTGCAGCTGAAACTCAGCTTCTTCTTGTCTTCCCAGGGAAGTCCTGCAGTGGGTGCACCTTGATCTGTATCTACATCCCATGAGCAGCACAGTGTTAGGAAAAGCCAGTTGAGGTAGCTGGTGGTTTCTCCCTCAGTTGTGGCACTAGCTTTGAGCCAGGTGATTCTCTTGAGGGCTGCTGGCTTTTGAAATCTCTCCTGAGCTTCTAAGTGTGGAGTAGAACTACCTGCTGTGCCAGCGAACAGAAGTGATCCTCTGACCCATTGGGATCCTGTGGCTTGGGGTCAGCTCCTTGCTGAGGAGCTGCTACTGCTCCTCCCTGAATGCTTTGCTGCTCCTGCATTTCCACTTCTCTCTGCAAACATGTAGCTTATTAAACAACCTTCTGGGTTTGTCTCTTCTGTGGCTGCAGGCAGTATCCTGGGCTGTGTCAACAGGAAAAGGACAAGTTGTCTGATTTTCTGAAGGAATGCAGAGTGGACACCACGTGCTGAGAACACTGTGCTCTTCTCACTTGCACCTTCCAGAGTGAGAGGGCAAAGGTACAAAGAGACCTCATGCTGTCCTACAATGATGTTTTCTGCCTTGAGCTGAAGGTAGGTGATGGCTGAGAATTTCCCTTCCTACTTCTCTTCCTCCTCCTGTTCTCCTCACCCCTGAATGAGCCCACCTGACAGATCCCTGCCTCAGCTGGCTTTGTGTGCCAAGAGGGAAGTCATGGCGATTCTGGTGAGGTCAGAGAGCTGGTTGCAAAAAGCATTTCTGCCCTGTGGGCTCCTGGCAACGACAGTACAAAGCTGAGCTCTGCTGCAAGGGCTCAACATCAAGGGCACCTCATGTGTGTCCTTGTAGTGTCCAGAGGGATCAGTTATTGTGGGGTAAGGACACATCTTACACATGGTGTTCAGGGACTAACAGAGGATGTTGGAGCACTGTCAGTTCACACACTGACCTGAAGCATGTACTGGTTTTCTGTGGAAAGGAGGCCAAATTCTTCCTAAGGTTAATCATGGAAATGCCAATCCCTTCCTGTAACCTGAACTGAACCATGTCTGAGTCTCCTTTCCAGTGTAATTTGTGAGTTTGGATAGCAGGTTTAAATGGACTTTTCTGTTGCACACAGGGACAGAAAATATTTTGCTTCTGTTTACACAAGCAAACCCCCCATGTCCTTCTATCAACCAGAGGCCAAATTCTGAATATTTGCACAAGGTGAGATGAGATGAAGAATGCCTACTGTCTGTGCAGTGCAAAATCCCTTTTCATCTTCGAGTAAACCCAGGATAATAACCTCTGCTTTCTTTTGAAAAAGGTTAAACACCTTTTTTTTTTTCTCAAGGAACAGGATCATATTCTCTTCTTTGTTACTCCTAAAGCCTGTCTAAGGCTAAGATCCTCTGGTGTCATAACAATGCAAGTTTCACACCACTGTAGCTGACAGCAGCATGATGTGACCAAAAGCTTGTGTCAGAGGAATATTGCAGAAAATGGGAGCTGATGAGCAAAGCATTAAGAGCATCCTGTGGTGTGCTGAGCTGATTTTGTAGTGTTTCCCAGGCTCCTGCTTTTCACTAGAGTGGGGCCATGTCTCCACAACTAGCTTAACCTGCCCTGTGTTCCTGAATTGCACTAAGGTGAGCTCCAGAAGTCTGACTGCCTACAGTAAAGTTCTGGTACTCCATCTAATGATAGACAGACATAAAGCACAGCCTGACCTGAAATCTTCAGTGGAAACCCTTCCTAAGGGGCTGATTTAATGTTACATGGTTTGCTCTAGGACTGAATACAAGTGGGCTACTACCTTCTGTTTTCCAGCATTATCAATCTTTTGGTTTCCTTTAAAGCCATTATTTGTGGAAGAGTTGGTTTCACATTTGGAGTTTTGGTCCTGTCTGTCTCCCCCCTGCTCTAGCATATGGATGTCTTTACATCAAATGATAATATTTTCTCCTCTTTATCAAATACAGAATCTAAAATGCCACTGCCACCAACTTCTACAACCTTTTTTGTGGTGATGGTCTTTTAACTTTTACCTTGGACAGACACTATCCTTGTGCTGCCAGTTCATCTGCTGGAGAGGCCCCCAAAGCTGGGACCTTTCTGTCTCTGACCTTCTGGTCAGTAGTGGCTTCTCTCTTCCTCCCACCTATCACCCATGATATGTGGGAGCACCCTTTAGAAAATCAAAGCCTTTTGACAAGTAGCTGGAAGAAATAATTGCTTCCAGAAATTAGGAAGCTGGTCGGAATAGTAGTCATGGAAGGCTTTCTGGGCAGGGTGGCTTTGCAGGGCTTGTGCAGAAGCTTTGCTAAGTGGGCCACTAGCTGCCAGTATTTTCAGGTGTTGCTGTCTAGAAGCTGCAGCAGGTCACTGTAGTCTGTATGGAGTTAAGTCACTGATGAAAATCCTAACAAAAGGAGGAGGCAGGGATTTTTGGAATCACCATGTGACCACGAACATTTTGAGCATCCATCTAAGCCTGTGGGAAACAAACTGTTATGCAACTCTGACTTGTCAAGTGCATCTCAAATTGTGTTTTATTTTTGCAAATACACATGATGGGTCAGCAGAAGCAGCTGTGCAAGATGCCCAGGTGGCTACCAAAGGAGAAAGTCCTTGATTTTTGCTGCATAGTCCCCACCACAGCTTAGCTGTAAATCACACTGCAGACACATGGAGCTGACTCCTTGGAAATAGAAACCAGAGGAAAGAGAGGCCAAGGATTTGTTATCATTGCCCTGACCTTGGCGAGTCATCACTCTCCTGTCATTGCCTGGTCAGGACTCTCCAGTGTCATGTGTTAACTCGGAGCTGATGGAGGTGGTCTTCAAGATGGCTGGGTTATGGACCTGAGGTTGGCTCAGGAGGTAACAGCATTGTTTGTTCCTGCAAAATCTGGTCCCCATCCAAAGGAGAGGTTACTGCTGAGCACTTTGATGTTTGGCAGAAGACACCATGTCCAGTGGGAGCTCTGGTCCATCCCACAGCTTGTGGTGAGTTCAGTTATTTATGAAAAAAGACAGATGTTAGCTTTGGCACTGCCTTTCTCCTGAGTGCCCTGAGCTAACAGGCTGGTCTTTGGGTGCCATTTCAATGCTTCTGTTACCAGCTCTGTCTTGTTTTTCTGTCTGCTCTAAGCAGTGATTTCCTTTCTGTGGATGGCTTTCCCCCTCTGCTAAACTGAGGATCCAATTTGGCCAAACATTGTTAGTATCCAGCTTTTCAAGATCAGCTTTTTCTTATCTGGGCTGGTGGAGATCTATCAGATTCTCATCATCTAGGGGCTGAGTGAGGGGAAACAGGATCCTCAGGTATTTGTGGTTGCAAAGAGATCACTTCTGTAGCTGTGAGTTATGGTGAGCTGGCCCTCCTGTATTGCACTGCTGGATGCTGTAGCAAAGCCAGGGAACAAGAGCTGGAGACTTTATGCTGTCTCATCATCATCCACTGTCTGTACTTCAGGCCACTTAAGCCGTGGCAGCCTAGCAGAGGTTGACGTGGTGCCAGAAGTGGTGCACTGTCATGTTCACAGCTCTGAATAGCTTTACTTCTGTCCTGGTCAGCATCCAGTAGTTTTCTGTGCTCTGCTCAATGGCCGTCCTATAGAGAACATGCCAGCCCAGGCAGAGCACTGGTTCCTCAGGTGTCTTGAGGCTCATACACACGTAGCTGTAGCCTGTAAGGATAGGTAATGAGGCATATCCTTTGGACTAGTAGTTCTTTTTCTCCTGTGGGTAGGCAGGCATATGAGGAACCTCTCAAACAGCCTATTTTAATTTCCCAGGAGAAATATGTAACATTTTCTAGCTTTATAGTTTGACGTACTGCAGTAATGAAGGGAGAAATGGCAGAAGTTTTCCAGAATATGTTACGTCTTCAAGGAATTTGGTTGAATAGTACAGAATAGTAGACTATGTGTAACTGATTATTTCTTCTTACCCTCCACCTATGGAGTCAAATGCCCTGGCCTTCAGTTTCCCTGACAGTACAGGGAAGCTCTCTGTAATGTGTCGCCAGAAGTTTCTGTCCAAATACACTGAGTCCTGCAGAATGGTGATTTGATCTCAGAAGATCAAGAGTCTTGCATTTTTAACTTGTTTTCTTGGGAACAAGGATATGAGTGCTGGGCTCCAGTGTCCACTGCTGCAGTTGGAACAGTTGCTGCAGTCACTTTAGGGGCTCAGGCATGCAGTCAGTCTGGCTGGCTGCCAAGGCTTAGTAGGGGAACAGGTAAGTTTGCTATCCTAGTCCTTTTCACCCACAGCTCAGTAGACAGTAACCAGAGCAGAACAGATGTAACAGACAGACAGTAACCAGACGTGGACACAGCTCACAGCAAGACAGAGCTGTCACAAGTGTCAAGCATGGGCTGGTTAACATCTCCCACCCTTGACCCTGCCTTCTGGCCCTGCATCCCCTTCCCAGGTCCCCTGCCCAATCAGATCTGTCCCTTTCCTTGCCTCTGTGATATATTGCTGTTCCTGTGCTCCAAAGCAGTGGGGTAAGATCCCTGTGTCAGTTATATTTCTGTCACAGATATGCTGGCCTTGGCATTTGACAAGTCCCAAAGTCAGCTAAACTCACTCAGCTAGAACAGAGCATGGTTGTTAGTAGATGCATATTCATCAGGCCAACAGTTCTTTTTAATTTTCTTCCTCTCCTGCTTAGCTTTACTTTTGCTTATGAATTGTATTACACTTGCTTCCATTAACAAGAGATGTATTGCCTCTGTCAGCCTCTGAGTAATAACCAAACTGCCCCAGTGCCCACAGGGCCAATAGATCTGATGGCAGCACATAAAGCATACCAGTGAGTACCATCAGCTTGCAATCCAGCAGGAAGAACAGCCAAACAGCACTTTGTGAGGTGGTTGACCTGTAGGACTGATAGTGCTGTGTTAGGCTCCATGAAGTTTGTTCTCTGGCCTTGGTGGAAGGAGGGATGCTTTCTGTGTTTCCCAGTAGTTATTTGGCTCTGACACCTTGTTCTTGTTTGTTTGAACTCGGCTTCAGAGCAGCTAAAGGATGATGTGGTGTAAAATCTGAAAAAGCAGATATATTTTACACCAAGATCCCCAAGTCTTGCAAGAAATAACACAGTGCTAGAGAAGTGGATACTCAGTTTATGGCAGGCACTGTCTGACAGCCAGCACAAACTCTAAGGTGCCTGTCCCTGGTAACCTGTTGCTGCACAGCCTGCATTAAGCCTTCATGGCAGGACCACAGCCAAATCCTGGCATCAGTTTGCACCCTCAGCATTGCTGCTCCTGCCCTGTCTCATTCAAATACCTTCTCCCCAGTTTGCTGTCTGGCATGTGAGTCTCTACAGAGCAAATAAAGGCTTTTCCTAGGAGTGATGTGGGTGGCATTTCTGAAATTTGGGCTCATTTCTTTCCCACTTGTTGCTGAAATCCCCTCCCTTTTACTGTAGCTGTGTATTTTGGTTTTAAGGCACGGGATGTGCTCTCCTCCCCTGCTTTTCACCCCTTTAGAAGATTACAAACTCGAACATCATCACTGCTCTTGACACTTCATTAATGGCCTTCCCCAACATATCAGCACGTTGTTTTTTTTTTTTGCATAGCTGATGGTGTTGGCAGGCCTGGCAAGGCGCTATGCAGGAACCAAACGAGGACTGGCTGCAGCTCTCTGGGCAGAGGCCACAGCAGCTGCAGGATCAAGCAGTGCCACTGGGCAGCTCAGCCCAGGCAGTACCTTTAAGAGAAGTGCAGAACACTGTGAAGCTGAGGTGTGCATTCACTTCCAGCTGTTGAGCTTGAAGCAAAGGCAAGCAGCTGCCTAGTGCATCCCCCTCACTGGGGAGGCTCTGCCCAGGGTGAGAGCACTGAATTCAGGCTGTTAAACACACAGTGAGCAGCTGGGTGACGAGCATTTGTAGTTATTAGACTCTAATTAGTCAAGCCAGGGAAATGAGCACCCAAGTGTTTCTTCTCAGTGCTTGTCTTAGCCAACCAAGCTCCAGGTGTTGTAGCAGAGCTGTTGTTCAGAGAAACTCAGATGCTTTTTATTCCTGTCAATCCAAGATTATTCTCTGGATTCTGGTGAGTCAATGCAGCATCCCAATGGAACCTGAGGGGTCCAATGTCTCACATGCTGAGTGTGGGCTGCCAGCTGATGTTCTTCAAACCAGTGTTGTTAGAAAGTAAGGCTTCATCTTCATCCAGCTGCTTGCTGGGTAGAACCATCTAATCTAGCAAACATGTTTCATCTAGGTTTTGAGTAAAATCCAAGTGAATTAATTCTTACAGACTTTTGGTTCCTTCTTATTGGTTTGTGGGCATTTGAAACAGTTTTGGTTTTTTTCTGTCGGTCCTTCCCTGTGTTCTGTTAACTCTAAGCAAGCTGTGCATTACGGAATTGCTGCAGCTGCACCCCACTGACTTACCATGTCACAGCTCTTTAATTCCTTGAGGGCCTGTCCTTTGAGCTCTATGTGCCAAGTCAATGGGCAATATTATAGTTATTTAATGTTTATGCTTCAGGAGAGCTGGAGGGTCCAGTCAGTTCAAGACTTTTGGACAGGGTAGCAAGGATACCCAGCAGCAAGCAGAATCAAAGCTTCACTTTGTTGATAGAAAAAATAACTGTTCTTTTTGTCTCCTTCTGTAAGCTAAAATTTTCATTCCTTTTGGAATGTTATTATAGTTATCAGAGGTTCATGTATTTATGTCAACAAGTGCATTAAGAAACAGTTGTAATGCTGGGGTTTGAGAAAATGTAAGCCATGCATTTTTTTAAAACCAGTTGCAAGAAGTGAGATCCTCCAGAACTGCATGACAAGGCTACTTGGGACTGAGCATCAGTGCCAGGACCATTTGGGAGAGAAGCAGAGAGAGAAGACCCTGAGGAAGCAGCAGACAGTTACAGACACACTGGTAGCGTGGCCTGGATTTAAATCCCTGGTTTAAATCTACTACCAGGTACCGGTAAAGGTAAGGGACTTCGAGAGATTTTTTTGCAGCTGCTTCCAAACCCTATTGTCAGTATTGTTGATAAATGTTGCTCACTCCTTGCTTGTCATTGATGTTCTAAATAAAGGTTTATAGGGCTGAGGTTGAAAACAAGAAATGTGATGTTTGAAGATAAATGTTTTGCTATCTCCTTCTCCTTTAGGAGGGAGAGATCAGGCCAAATTGTTCAGCTGAAATCAGCATGTTCGTTAAGCCCCAAGAAGCCTGGGTCTTTAATCAAGCAGTTCACTGCGACATCTCAGGTATGGCTCTTTCCCCTGCCTCTCTCACCCCAGTGAGAAGGTGAGGTGCAAATACTCTCCCAGGTCACTGGGCTCCTGTGTAATCCTGGGAAGGGTCTGTGGTCAGCAGGGCAGTGCTCTCCCTGCAGCTTCCAGGGGATCTCTCATACAAGCTGGAGATGCCTGGCTCTGGATCACTGATCCCGCAACAGTCCAGGCAGTGCAGGGATAAGCTTTCATGCCATAGCTTTGCCAGCATTTCCTCAAAGGCTAAAGAGCTACAGAGCAGAACAGCTTTAGTAAATGAGTAGTAAAATCCTCCAAGACCACTGACCTCCAGGATGGGTCCTTTTCACATGGATTCATCATTAGACAGTAGGAGCCAAGTTGGAAATGCACTCCCTGATCCTGGATTCCCTCCCACTGCCCAGATGCAGCCAGACCAGAGGTGGCTGAGCCTTGCTGAGCCCATCGTGTCTGCAGAAGGACCATGCCTGGCCAGCACCTGCTTCTCTCCCTGCATTGGAATTGTCAGCTTGTGGCTCTCAGTCCATGATTCCTCTGGATGGTGTTGTATGGGCCTTGGTGTGCTCAGCAGGATGAGCACCCTCCCAGGAAAACGGAGTCCAGGCACTCTGCTGACAAGGTTTATGCTTGTCCTGTCTTCCAGAAGTGCTGTCAAGTCCTTCTCTGGGAGCAGCTGTCATTGCCCCAGCTGAGTGATCCCATCTCAGAGGTGGTGGTTTTGCTGTGCTGGCACAGGGTAGGGAATTCTCGGAGCACATGGCATGGTTCAGGTTACCTTGTCCTTCCTCTCTGTCTCTGCATGGTGCTGCTTAGGTGTTTTTCAGGAGTGGGATATGGCTGCCAGATTTCCATTCAGCGAATATTCTCGGTTTGCCCATCTGGGAGGAAGAGGTGTGAGGCCCAAGGTCCTCCAGCAGCTTTGCTCCCATTCTAGAGGGTGCTGCAGTCCTTAGCCCAGCTGCTCTGTTCTTGCCTTCCTGCTCCAACTGATGGATACAAATGTCATTAAACAGCTTCTTATTTACACAGTAATTGTGCAGGGCTTACTCAGAAAATGACATCTACAATAATTACTCAGAGCTAGTGCTAACAAACTGTCTTGCTGCCCACCAGCTGCAACTGTGGGAGCTGAATAAAGGATAGATTTAAAAAGTTGTTCCCAAGGGATTCCCTTTTCAGGGCTGTTCTCTTGGCTCTGGTGATGGGGTTGTCCAGCACTTTGCTGCAGGAATCTCCTGGGGTTGTACCAGGACAGCTTTTTCATGACAGAGAAAGAGGAAAACTACTTGCATGCAAGCCTTGAGCTGGTCTGGGACTTAGAGGAACCAGAGCAAATTATGTGTGTTGAGAAAAAGGAGCCTGTTCCTGAATGACCCTGAAAGGCCCTTGGGAGAGCTTAACTCTTCCGTTGGCTCCTTGGAAGAGGATCTCAAGGAGTCTTTTAAATGATGCATTTCCTTACAGATCAGAGCTGATGCAGTGGATTGTCAGGGTGGGAACTGTCCCAGAGTCATGGTCCCTGGATGCAAAAATAATTAAAGAAAACAGCCATTTTTAACTAGCAAGTTGTTTACTTTTGCTTCTTAATCCCTTCAAGAAACATGACTGCCTTCCTCAGGCATTTGTCTGCTAGTCCCAAATCCCTTGGCATGAGGATTTGCAGATATTGTGTGCCCCATGCTGCAGATATCTGGAAGTTTTTTTCCCAGTGCAGTGAATTGTACAGCTGGATCTCCTGCCCCACTGGAAAGGGGCCTTGCTGGTCTCCACTTCTACTGAAGGTGCCTCCATAAATTACTTGGCAGTTAATTCTGGATCAGGTTATTTACAGAATTGATCAGCTCTGGGCAACTGGCAAAACCATCAGTGAAGTGGTTGGAAATTTCCTCATAGCAAATACTGAAGCTCAAAATTAATTTTCTTAATTGCTCAAAAATCCCAAATGATGATCACTCCTTTAGGTTGTGATGTCCTGCATCACATGAAACTGTTGGTCCCTCTTATTGATGTGGTCAGATGGGATTTTTTTCAAAGCCACTCACAAAGCATGAGGAGATTCTGTCGACAAGATGCTGAAAAGCAGAGACACTGAGCACTTTGTCCTGTGCTGTTGTATCACCTACACCCTGAATTACTTGGAAGCCAAGCAGCAATGCCAAACTCTTTGTGAGCTTTGTGCCTTCACTGAATGGATTTCAAAGCTCCTCTAAGTGCATGGGAAGGAAATCAAAAATAATTTTAAACTCAGCATCACTTTTTCAGAGTAAAAACTCACGGCCAAATCGGAAACCAGCCCAAGTGGTGGGTTAGAAATTGGAAGCCAGATCCAAAGCCTATCTCCTGAGGGAAGAATGTGGTCTGTATCTGCTCCTGGAACATCAGGAGCTGGTCCCAGGCAGCTCAGTGCTAAGGACTAGCGTTAAGGCAGTCTGGAAAATGCAGGATAGCAGAAGGAATTACCATACTGAAATAGAAACCTCTCCCCAGGCTGTGAGACCAGGCTGCCCCTGTTCCTCATAGGGGAAGGCCTCAGGCCCCAGCTCCACTTCAGCTTTGAGAAACTATACACTGGGGAGGTTTTTGTCAGAGCAACCCACAGCTATGAGGTGAGCAAGAGGGTTGGGGTGGATCCTGGTGGCTCCAGGGGAAGCAGTGAGCCTTGTGGACCTGTGGAATTCCTGCCAACTTGGGCAGTTGTAATACTACTCAAATTTGGGGGGGTTCTTGGAATCTGGGGTAGGAAGCGTTTGTCTGTTATTCATGAAACCCAGTCCCTGCTTTTTGGCAGCCTCCCTTGGAGGTCAGCTGGGAGGCTTCCTGCAAAACCCCTTGGCTCATGAAAGCAACACTGGGTCAAAAAGCTGCGTGTTCAGAGGGTTTTGTTCCAGTCCCAGACACAAATCACTTTGTGCTCATGATGTCCAAAAGCAGATGGAACAAACTGGCTGCATTTGAGTTCGAGTCCATTGCAAACAGTTTTCACTCAAGTCTCTCCTTGAGTTCCTGGGAGTCAGAGGAATGTCATCCATCCTCCTGGCTCAGCACTGGCTCTCCCAAAGGGCTTGGCAGTGCCTTCCCTTGCTGACCAGTCCCTCACCACACATCAGCCATGGTGTATATCTCTGGCTCTTGAAAGAACATAGCATTTCTGGAAAGGAAGAAAAGTAATTTTCTACCTATTTGTCTCCATCCGACTGGTGTCAAGTCTGCAAAAAAATAAAAAAGAGAGAGCAACCGAAAGAGGCAGAAAATGAAGCACTACATCATGCCAGACACTTTCAAAAGCTTGTTTGTAGCAGGGAAGGACACACTGTGTTGTTTTCTTACCAAAAGATTGTGCTCTCTATGCATTTTTGATGCTGATACCTTGTTATTTCTATCAATTTATTATTTTCATTACATGAGAAAAGGTGAATGAGTAAGTTATACTTATAGTGCTGTGCTAAGCAGCTACATTGCATGTAAACCTCAGCTAAGGATCCTCAAGCGAGAACTTGTCCCAGCACATCTGAGCCATGGGCTGGTGGGATAATGTGGGGTAGGCAGGAAAGCTGCTGCTGGATGCTCTGGAACTTTGGAGCTGGCTGTGTCTGGGATGCTGCTGTTGTGAGGCACTGGATCAAGGCAGTAAAGAAATGAAAGAACTCCGCAGTCAATTTTACCAATAGGATAAGGGAAATGGATTTAAAAATAACAAGAAGGTTATTACTTAGCAAGAGAAGAGTGGTAAGTAGGTCTGATCTTAGTAAAGAAACAATTATGCTGGCCTTTTGTTTGCAGAAAAGTGCTGCCTTTTTTTTTTTCAAATGGAGAGGGAACATTTCACAATCAAATAATTTATTCTCCTCTGTCCCTCCCCCAAACTAGTCATGGGATGTTATTGTAAAGGCAGCTTTCTCCTTGAGCAAGAGCAGGTGTCTCTTGTTGAGATGTGTAGAGCAGAGCCAGTGGCAGTCTGGTGAATAAAATATAAAGTACAGTTCACTGTGATCCCTGATTTTTAACTAAGAGTCAGAGTGGGCATTGATTGGCACCAACCATGAAATAAATCTGTGGGTCTTGTCCAGCTTCAAGTGCTCATTTCAGTGGATGCTGGTAACTTTTGCAGTTTGGAGCCTGTCTGCTGAATGTGAGGTGGTGTGCTGGATTAGGGACACCCATGTTCAGTTGTTTAAGCCATTGCTCTTGGCTGTGACAGCTGGTGCACTGGTGACAAGCTGGTCCTTTCATCTGTCCCCTGTGTAGAACTGTTACTGCAGAGGATGATTGAGGCTCCCCTAGATTCCTGTCTCAAAAAACTGCCTGTAATGACTGTGTGTGTCAAGATCTCCTGGGAAAGATCCTCCATGGAAACACCGGTTCCAATAAGAAATATCAAAGCAGGGACTCTGTGGCTGGGAGGGCTGGTTACAGTGAGTCCACTGTAGAGAGTGGTTTCCCCGGGGAAGGGGAAAACCCTGGACTAATGCCCTGGGAAATCCTATTCTAAGTATTGTAAGCAAGAGGCTTACTCACATGTGCCCTCAGTTCAAGTATGCAAATTGTTGCTAGAAGGTTCCTTGTCCTTTGTGTTACTATAGATTGATTTTTAGTGCAGGAATTTTAATATTCCTATTCATTCTCCTCCATTGGACCCTTCCCTCAGACCCTGCCTTAACTCCTCCCCATGCCAGGAGGCATAAATACCCCCGTCTGACACTGGACCCTGCCTTTTGTCTTTGGGCCCTTGCTACTGCCTTTTCCCAGTTAGTTCCAAATATAATGTATGCCTCCTTGTTTGTTACTTTTGCGTTATTAAAATTCCATTTCTGGACAACTGGATCAAGGCGGCCTGCCTCTATCAAGTCGCCATTGGGGCAAAGTCCCAAGAAAACTCAAAGGGGTTCAATCATCCAGGCTCAGCGGACCCCAAGGAGTTTATGTCCACTTTTGTAGGGACACTTCTGTGTCCACCACATTACAGATGGGGAAGCTGAGGCGTACAGGCATCTCTGGCTGTGTGTTTAGGAGCCCTAACTGGATCAGCAGCAACTCAGGGGCACGTCCTGCCTGCCATGGTGTCCTAAGGCCCATCAGCTGCTGACCACTTTGCTTTGCCTCCTGTCCACCTGCCCTGAGTGCTGTGCTGAGCACAGGATGCTGGGTTAGTTTGAAACCCAGGATGGCTCTGTGTTATAGACGGGTAATATGATGATTGGCTCTTGCAATTAAGGGATGGATAATGTGTGTATGTTAAAAGAAGTTTTACTGATGTGTGGTTATGTTATTGTATTTTGTTGTTTGGACACTGTTCTCGCCATGGTCGCCTTTCCTTTCCTCCCTCTGTATTGTTGCCACCAGACAGCCTGGGCTGTGAGGCTTGTCAGGGACGTGAGGAGAGAGGGCTGTACCTGTGCCCCTTGCACGGGGCAGCTGGGGATGGGCAGGGCTTGCTGCTGGGGAGGCGTGGCATGGCAACACCTGACCTCCAGTCAAGTTGCAAGAAAGCAGTCTCTGCCAATGGATGGTGAAGAAGAGTTGACTGGCAGACTTTGGGCGGGGCCAGGGTTGTCTCATGCAACACCAGGGCTATAGAAGATGGAGCAGCCATTGTGTGGATGAGGCATTGGTAGTCACCCACTCTGCCAGAACTGTGCCTTTTTCCTTGTTCAGTCCTTTGTTGTGTTGGTTGAGGTTTAATAAACCTTTAAAATTTTAAAATGAGTAGTCATTTCTCATAATCTGACTCCAGCTTTTATCCACCCTAGCCCTAACAACAGCCAAACCCTTGGCAATTCCCATTAACAAAGCCACTGCCTCCCTGCCTTTGTCCTCACAGGGCTTGTGTCATGGGACCTAATTTCCATTTTGATGTGCCTGCCCTCCACTTAGGTGACGTCTCCTTTTTGAGTGTGCCCTGGGCTTGCACCAGAGAGTGAGATGTTTGTGTGTTGCTGAAATGGAGCACTTGAACATAAGAGCATCTGTCACTCAGCCTCTTCAGGGTCTTAACTCCAGGGCTGCTGGTGCCTTAGGCAGCATTTTGATTGTGAGATTAAATAGGACCAAAATAATAAAATCCGGTATTTTCTGGTGTCCACAGTCTTCTCTGCCCAAACTTACTGATCCTTGCCAGGAAAATGACCATGAAAGTCCTTGTCTGAGGGAGGAGGCCTCATGGGATGGGACTTCAGGAGAAGGGAGCTTAAGCCATTACCAATCTATAGCTACTCTGGGCATGTGTTGCTGTTGGAAGGCAAGGGCATCTTTTACCCACCTGACATTTAGTGTGGTATGCTAATTAGTGCTGTGAGGGCACCTCACTGCTGACCAGGTCAGATGCCCTAGCAATAGGTCTGCCCCAGGCACCTGTGTCTCCTACGTCAGCCCAGCTCCGTCTCCACTAAAAGCCCAGCTGGACTGGGAGAGCCGGTGGCTGAGCACCCAGAGTGTTGCCTTTGAAATGCAGATTCCAGTTCTCCATCTCAGGCTCACAAAAGGCTTTTTACTGAGATGATCTGCAGTTTAAATGTGAAATCAATTGTGGATTGATTGAAGGGCCATTATCATTCTACACCCAGGATGCCTCTGTGTTTTCATGCTGTTCATGGACTTTTCAAGAAAACTCATTACCTTTCCTGAACTGCTTCCTCCCTTCCCTGCATCACCGCTGAGCCACTTCTTGTTTCCTTTTGAATAAGTGAAGTAATAAGAAAGGCACCAGGCAGGAATATGGTTCTGTAATAGGAGATTCATCCTGCTTAATCTGATTTCATTTCTAAGGTCTCTTGTATCTTTGTTTCTTTTAACCGTGCTGCTGACTGTTGTCTGCATCTGATGACCTCTGTGGCATTTGGGATTATGAAATCTGTGTCTGTCCTTTTTGTGCCTCTCCTGCCCCTCTTTTGAAGTCACTGCTGAAGCTGACAGTGGTCACTGTTTATAGGCATGGAGAAGCCCTGGGCTGTGCCTGCAACTGGTTTTTCCTCCCCATCTGTGTTCAAATGACTCTTGGTAAGCAGGCTGTGGGAGATGTGTCCTCCACACATAGCTGGCCAGCCAAGCCATTTATCCCCTAAAGAGCAGGTTGTAGGCTGGTGTTCTGGCTCTGTAGGACATCCCCACGAGGAATTGCTGTATCCCTGGCTTTCCAGTATGGAAACCAAGTCTCAGAGCTGAACTGGTGTAAACCTTTGCAGGCAACACTCACAGCCAGTGAGCAGCATGGGTGCGATGTCCCCGTTTGTTGGGTGAGGTGGTTCCTAATTGCTCATTTCGAAGCAAGGCTCAGGTTTGCCTCCAGTGGAGTGGGCTGTGAATTGTCACAAGCTCAGTCTGGTTGCCCCAAACCAGGAGATGCCGTAAGGATCCTGCCCAGAGAAGCTGCTTTAGGGTGCTTTGTATCATATTCTAGTTCCCAATTCCATCCTCCCTTTCTTTTACTGTAGCTTCTCCTTGATGACAAATCACTGCTTTTACATCTTGAAAATGGTTGGGAGGGTTGGCAGAGTTAACAGGGAATTTTACAGATTCAGTTTTCAGAGAAAATGGTAGTTAAGGTGCACACTCATCAGTGAGACAGAAGTAGTGCTGATTTGAAGCAGCTGAGAGAGCTCCTCCCCAGCAGAGAGAGAGAAATTTGTGGTGTTCAGCAGGGCTAAAACTGGGCATTGCCAAGGCAGCAATCTGGGATCAGCATCAAAAAGAACTGAGGTGAGCTGTAGTTCAGATAACAAAGGGCTAAAATCCAAGCCGTTTTATCCTACCAGGACATTCATATCAGGAATAATGAGATATTTGATGCCTAAATGGATATTTGTAATTTTCTTAAGTTCTTCTCACACCTTGAGGTGCTGCCTAACACCTCCCTGGCACCCATGGCCTTCAACCTCCACATTCCTGAGGACAGCTTGGGAGAGCCCAGCATTTGCAGCTCTGTTCAGATATTCAAAATCACTCACCCATCCTGGAGGAAGGGAGCTTGAGGTCTTATGAATTCAAGGGAATTTAAAACAAGTACCTGCAGAGGGACCATTCCGTCCCTGGGATCCCAGGATATTGATGTAGAGTCCAGCCAGTGGGGCTGAAGCTTCACTGGTGTCTGAGGGAGGGCTTTGGCTCTGCCAGCTTTGAGCATTGTGTGAGTGAGACATCTGCACTGCTGTGAGGCCTCTGTTAGCATGGTTACTCAGGATATTCCTGAAGAAGCTGTTTTGTTTCCAAAATCACAAGCTGAAATCACGTACCACATGGGCAAATGTAGAAGCCATTCTTGTGTTTTTGAGAGCAATTTCTTTGACTGAAAGTGGGCAGAGGAAGGATGAAAACAGAAAGTGGTTGTTAAAGAGAGCGATATTAGTGTATAGAGCAGTTTGCTTTTCTTCGTGGTCTCATTTCTCCTCTCCTAGGGAGCAGATGAGTTGTATTCACTGCAGGGGTCTTCAGTGGGGACAGAACATACTCTGCAGCCACAAAGTGCCCAGCATCTGCTGGGCTGCACTTTGCCCTCAGCTTCCTGCTGTAAAGATGAACTCCCTCTGTTCAAGACAACTGATTTCCTCTGCATTTATATCATTGTACACAGATGAAAAATTGGTACCTTAATTTGAATACAGTGGTAACAGTAGCATTTAGGTAGCATACAGAGAGTAGACCATTAGTCTAACTGTACTGGAGGGGGAATAGATGAGAGGCTTGCAAATAGGCTTGGGAGGAGCTTTTTCTTCTCTGTGTTGGGTGGGTAGAACTTCTGGTGCTAGTTAAAGCCAGCCCTGACACTGTGGACTTGTTTGTGTTCGTGGATAAAGCATCAGGTGTTGTGTGAGAGTCCAGGCTCAGCCTCCGGGGCCAAGGAGGAGTGGAGTGAATTTTCCTCTTGCTGCTTTTCCAGCTGTTTGGGGGATAAATGTAAACAGCCCTTCAGGGGCTGTTGAGAAGCGCTGATGGCCCTTTGGGAAAGGAAACTTTGGTGTTGGGGTTTTGCTCAGCTGGCTTTACTGTGTTATTCTTCAGGCTCTCAGCAGTGTCCTCCAGCTGTGTGGCTGCTGGGCTGGGATTTGAGCAGTCTTGGCTTCCTCTGGGGCTGAGCCTTTGTGCAGACCCAGCTCTGCTGTCAGGAAGCCAGGAGAGAGTAAATAACTTCCCTTGGCAAGCACTCTAAAGAGAAACTGGAGGGGGAATAACCTTCTTGTGAGGAGGAGCATCCCTTGGGTTGAGCAAAACTGGGCTAATGACGTGAGTTTGTTAAAGGAGGGTAAAATATAGGTTGTATAAGCTCTTGGACAGTTGCTGTTGCCAGAAATCCATAGCTTAGATTTAGAGTAATAAAGGCTTTATGATTTTTATCCTCCCTTTAGTCCTCCTGTTCTATGCCCATCTCAGCAGGGCAGAGTCCATGGCTTCCATCCTAAGTTTGTGTTTGGCTTGTCTTAACAGGCTGGGAAACCCTCATACTGGAGAATCGAACCCAGTAGAGGAGTGGATCCCCCTAAGCCTGAGGTGTCTGTAATTGTCATAGCAAACCTGGATGACACAAAGAAATTCCCAGACAAGGTGAAACTGTTAATTGAGAACAGCCATACGAACTCCATACCCGCCTGGGCTGTGGGCACTGGCACCACAACTGTCACTAACAAACTTTACTCCAGAGCTCAAGTTGGGACTCCACTTCAGGAAGGACATATCTCAGCTCCTGCTTCTCCTGTGGGCTCAGCAAAGAGCAGCTTTAGTCCTTCAGACTAGATCTTCTTCAGTGCACAAGGTCCTGGCTCTGTTTGCCTGAAGCCAGAGATTCCCTCAGAAACGTGATGGCCATTTGAAAGTTGTCAGATATCCTCGCAAACCACTGAAATGGAAACCAGTTGCTAAATTATTACTAAATTGTCTCTAGTTCTAATACATTTATTTCCTCACTTTATCAACTAACAATTGGAGGAAAACAGCATGTCCCAGCAGTGTCTGGCTGGAAAATGTTACATTACCAGTATAACCATATTTCTCTTTGCAATAACATTGCTTGCTTTTCTGTTCCCCATGGAGCATCATCTCACAACAGTAGCAGTAGCTTCTTGGCAGCTCCTTGACTAAATGAATGGTGCTGTTTTATTTCCCCTCTGCCTGGGAGTCTGGGAGGAGCAGCCAAATTTGTCTTTGCCCTGTATCCTCCTTGGTTTGTTCTTCTCCAGATACCCAACTGGGCTGTGCTTTATCAGATCAGACCCAGTGTCTCTTTCCTCTTTTCTTCTGCCTGGTGCCTCACCGTCTCTTCCACAGCAGAAGCCGAAAGTAAAGACAAGCCAGGATGGCTGCAGGACCAGCTCCAAAAGGGAAAGGAAAAGCTTGCTGAGGTTGGGCAGGATGCACTGAAACTGTTAACTGAGGTGAGCTCAAAGGAGGGGCTTCACTGATCCTACTGCCTGTGTCTGAAATCAGACACACTCTTGTAACTGGGAGAAAGTGGAGCCTTTTCAAAGTGCTCTTTGCTTTGTGCTGGAGAGTTCTTGGGATGGGAATTGTCTTCTTGAGGTGGCTGTTCTTTTCCCTGACTGCAAAGAGGGTCCATAGTTCTCCCAACACCTAAATTTTTGGGTAGAAAGAGTAGTAGTATAGAATATTGTGTATGTAAGTAATATATATAGTATAGTATAGCATAGACTACATATAATATAGTGTGTTATGTAAGAATAGTAGTTAATCCTACTTCAGGTGTTTAGGATAGATTTTGGGGGGTTAAATATATACCAACCAGCCATCCACATATGCAGGGACATTGCAGGGAGCTGGACCCTAGTCCAGCAGGTCCTGTGCTCTGTGCAGCTACAAACTGGCTACACAAGAGAGTGGACAGTGTCAGTCTGCTTGGTGTCATCATGCTCTGCCTCTTCCCATCTGCAAGGTTTAGGACTATTGCCAGGGCTGTCAGCTGCAGAGGTACTACTACTGGGTGAGCTGAGATGGAACCCAGGGAACACTGGGTGTTCCCAGCACCACAAATTCTGCACCTACTTAGAATTTCTCCCAAGTTTTCATCCTTTGCTGTCTCCAACATAAACTATTCTATACTAAGCTGGTACACATTAGTTCTGAACAGTTTTCCAGAGCAACTTTCTTCTATATAATCACTTCTGCTGGCACGTTTTCTGTGCCTTTCAAAAAACCAGTAACTACTCCAGGAACAATTTGTTTCCTGGTCATGCTCAGATTTATTGAGAGTAAAATAACAGCTCCAGACTAGCCTGCAGTTAGGGTTTTTTTACATGAAGGAATCAATTTCCATTGAACATTCATTTTGTTTTCTGTCTAGCTGGAGTTATTAATCTCTTGTTCTCACTCCATTCCCTCAGTAGCCAGACTTGTCTTTCAGCTGTCTTCATACTGGGGAAACTTCTGTTGACCCTTTGTTCCCACAGTTCATTTCTCTTGGTAAAACACAAACGCAGCTGGCACTGTTCTGGCAAAGGCTCAGATGCTGGGAGTGATTAGGGTTGGATGCTCTTTAAGAGCTGAGGGGATGAGGGGGTGCCATGGCAAGGGCGCCACCAGCGGTGCTCAGATCACCAGATGAGTCTCTATAACCCTGCAGCTTCGCAGCAGAATCTTCAGAGGAAGCCACCTGAGGCAGCAGCTCCCAAGGGCAAGGTGAAATAGCAGTGAAGCTGTTCTTCCCTCTGCCTGCAGCCAGCTCAGTGTCTGATAGAGTGAGACCTGCAGGAAGCACCTTGGAAAAACCCTCAGGGTGTTAAGCAGCTGGTGATGCTCTGAGATGAGGCAGCAACTGAGAAGATGCTTTTCATGAAGACTTTCCCTGGCTGTATGCAAACAGAGCAGCTTCTCTGGTGATAAAATGCAGGGCAGCCAACACTTGGCTATGGCTTAAGCTTTGAGCTTGGGCAACCTTTTGGGTGGAAGTTTTATTGCAGTGTGCAGTCAGGGAACCTCACCAGAATGCTGAAACTGAGTGACCACATAGAACTAGCAGCTCCTGTGACATTTTCCATCTCTGCTTCTCTTCTAGCTTCATTCCCTTCTGTTACCAGTTCCAAGTAACAAACAAAGGATGGATGACACATCCACAGAAGGTTTCAATATATTTCAGCAGCATCACTGTCCCCCTGCCCTCAGTGGCACCAAGAGTTAAGATGCTTCCCAGAGCCCCAGACCTTGCAGCATGTTTAAGCTGTGACCGCTGATGATGGACCTGTGGCCAGACCAGACTGTGGAGATGATGCTGGAAAGTTGCTCCAGCACTGCTCAGGTGAGGCCCCTGCCAAGGGCAGAGCCTATCAGATCCCCTTCACTGGGGCTTCTTCTGCAGCCCCTTGACATTTTCCTGGGAAAAGGAGCAAGTGACTTCAAGAAACTGTTTTAAGGCCACAGGTTTCCATGGCAGCACCAGTTGCTTTCCTTGCTGGCCACCATCAGTTGCTAAGGCTTTTTTGTGTTTCCATAGCTACCAAAACCCAGTGCTGATCCCAAAATACAGGCTGACAGAAATATTGCTCCTTTGGGGCAAACGGGAGGTTACCAGTGTTGTGTGCTGAGGCAGAAAGGAAGGGCAAGGAAAGTAAGCTACACTTAAGACTAGAAGCCAGGGAGGAAGTAAATTAAACAAACCCCAAACGCTTCATTCAGAACAAGCAAGGAGTAAAGCAAAAGCCCTGTGAAGGCTGGGAGTATCTGAGAGCAGCATTGCTTTCCCTCCACAAACAAACAGGAGCAGAGGGCTGGTCTAGCCCTGAGTCCTGGAGGAGGAAAACAGAGTGTGCCAGCTCTAATAATCAGTGTGGTGTCCATCCACGTGGGAAACTGTTCTCAGGATCATTATAATTGACAACTTGACTTTTGCCAATATTTCCATAACCACTCACCCCAGTCTCTCAGCCAGCCCTGGTGTCCAAGGGCAGCCAGGTTTTGCAGCACCCTTAGAGAGCAGCTCAGAGGAGATTTTAGCAGAGTTGCGGGCATTCTCCTCTCTGGGCCTTTCTTTCCAGGGCAAATGCAACTCTACAGAGAAAATGCCAGCTAACCCTGGTGTATATTCCCTGGCTCCAAGACCACTGGGCACACACGTGGAAGTGAATGTGAAATGTGTATGCATGAAGCTCCCACTTATACTGGTATTCTGAGAAAGGGTTGCCTCAGTGGTAGCTCGAGGAAGACTTGCCTGCAATGGCACTGTCCCTGTGCAGTTCTAAGCGCAAAGGTTTTGCTGGAGAGGGAAACAGAGTGACCAGGGTGAGGATGTCTTGCCTGGAAATCCTGAATGGCATCTGAGAGTTCAGCTGTGGCTATTAGGCTCCTTCAGTCAGAGCCTGACACCTCTGGGTGTGGGCTTTCCATTTTGCTTGGGTCCAGAGAGATTCATAGTCATCAGGCTGGTCAGCACCCCAACTCCCTGCCTTGCATGTGCAACACAGATGACTGTCAAATCTGTGGGCTCTGAGGAGTTGGGTTGTTGTGTTATATCAGAGGGAGGAGTGAGGAACAAAGGGAGGCATTTGGGAAAGCAAAACCATGAGAAATCAGGGAAAGGTCTTGAGTATCCAGCTTAAGCAGGGTGTTTTCCTGTGAAGTGCAAGACATCTCTGTTCCTGAGGAGATTTCTTTTAAAACTAGCCCTAGAAGGCCACAGGGCATCCTAGGAACAAGTGATCCTTTCCTTACCTGAAGGCAGGCTGGTTATTTGCGTTGTTTGGGTTTTCACGTGAATTCTTTCTCTTTTCCCTTCACTTCCAAGAGAGGGTTTGCTGGCACTGATGCTTCTATATCAGCTGTTTCCCTTGATATATGATTTTTTTTCTTCATTTTTTTAATTGGTTCTTACAAATTTCTGTAAGCATTATGCTTACAAAATCACCTCATTTTACAAGAAACAAGGAGGAAATCATGACTGCTGACCTGATGACAAAGAAACTGCTTCATCTAAGCCCTTGTCCTTGGAAAGCCCCAGCTCAGCTGTTGCACATCTCAATAACTTCCAGTTGGCTACCTAATGTTGCCCCGTCTTCATGGTCGTTTAGACAGGCTAAACTATCATCCTCATTTTTCTGCTCTGCTCTATCTAACAGCTACTGCCTCTCAGATCATCTCATGCCAAGCATTCTGCCTAAGGGAACTGAAAGCATTTGAGTGAACAAGAAGTCTGTCTCTTCCTAGAGGAGCGGCAGCTGTCAGAAAGGTCCCCCCAGTATTTCACAGGGTCAGTTACCTTGTCTGGGCATCAAGAGAGGGAAGCCTTGAAAGTGCACTGGTGGTTCTGCACTCTTTGTGGGGTGAAGGTCACTGTAACAAAGGCATGGGAGAAACTGGGCATGCAAATCCAAGCAGGATCCACACTGAAAATGTTACTGACAGACTGTGTTTGTCAGACTTGTTTGTGCTGTGGGGATTGAAAAATGTGAAATGTTTCAGAAGGGGAAGGAGGTCTACGGCTACTTGAGATTGTTTTTCCTTGTCTCCTGTTTCTGTAGCAACCCAGTGCTGTCCTGCCTCTTCAGTCTCTGCAATGTGGACAGATTCCTTTCTGCAGATTAAGGTGAGCACCTGTGGGCTCACTCAGTGGGGTTTGAAGAGGAGGGATGTGGTGGCACATTTCTGTTGGGAGATCCTTGAGTTGAGAAGTTAAATTCTTTAGTGTCAGCAGTGGGTTGCCCTGAACCAAAACAGCAGAGCTGCTGAAGGAATCAAAATCTCATCTGAATTGGGAACATCCATCCTGGCTCTAAAACATAAGGAGAGGGGAGCAGGAAAGCATATCAGGGCAAGCCATGTAGTAAAGGTGTCTCCTGGAAAGCATCCCAGCTCTCCAGCAGCCATCTCCTTGTGTTGCTGCCAAGCACTGTGAAATGTGAGCCTGAGAGAATCTCAGACTAGAGCGTGGTGCCTGCAGACCGATCCTCACTGTAAAGAAATGAGGGTGAACTGAGAAGCCCATGCTGGGGTCTCAGTTTGAACGTTTACTGTTTCCTGCTGCCAGACCTTGGGACTTGATCACAAAGGTGATTCATGCTGTTCATCTCCTTGCAGCCCATGATACGGTATGTAGGGGAAGAACTTCATCTCTGCATCCAATTTAACCCAGCTTATGAGAACAATCTGAATAGCTGGCAGGCAGAGAGGGTTCTCAGGATGTACTTCATGGCAATCACTGTTAAGGGAGAAGTCTTCTTCCCAAATCTCCAAATTGAGGCTGAGGCTGTGGATTTGTTCAGTGTCATTTATGATGCAGCCTATGTACTGTATATGGAGATGACCAACTGCAGCCTAATTCCTGTCCAGTATCACTGGTCATTCCAGACAGACACCGTGTCAACACTATAAGATATGTGCATCTTTGCGCTCTGCTTAAAGCTCTTCTTCCTGGTGTCCTGTACTTCCTCTACTTTGCAAAGACCAAGGCTGTTTGCCGGGAATGTGAAAAAGTGTTTTTGGGTTTTCCTTGTGGAAATAACACTGACCATCTGTGATCAGGCTGGAAGTTCAGGGAATAGGTGATCTCCACCAGTTTGATGCTGGTGTAACCTCCATACAGCTTCCCCTGGGAAGGAAAGCTGCTTTCTCAGACATCTGTGGCCTGAGGAAAAGACCACCTTGGTGAAAGGAATTTTAGCCTGTTCATCTACACTCACCTTCAAAGAGCAGCTCTTTGGTGTTTGACAGAGATCTGCAGGTGCTGCAGCTTTAGGGATGGCTGCAGCTGTTGTGGGGAGCAATCATCTGAACACCCCTGAAAACAGGGTCATGTAGGGCTGGGCTGTGCTTCCCAAGCCCAAGAGCAATCCTACACTCATACTGGGGCACATGTATAAACACATTTCTAACAGTTCCTCCTGCTGTGACCTCTCTGTGGAGTGCAGAAATCTGACCTGAGCAGTTTTCATGACAGAAGCAAACAGTTTCCATAATGCCCCAGAAAACCAAGTCAAGTTGATCATTGGGCATTGAAGTGCTGCTGTTACAAAGAATGGAGATCATCCAGAAACAGTTTTGTTCAGAGGACACAGCCTCTTGGGAGCTGTAAATCAATTATGGCTCTGAGGAGGGCGTAGGAGAGAAGCCCTGGGCACTGGGGAAGCCCATTTCCAGCTGAGTCTTATCAAATCCCAACAAGTTTCTTGTGTGGCCCTTCTTGATGCACAGCACATTCATGAGCAGACCCTGAAGTGCTGAGAAAAGTTGCCAAAAGCAGGTGGAGGAGAAGGACCAGGGCTGTTAGCTCTGCTTCGAGGTCCCTGTTATCTTCTGCCAAATTACATTAGGCTTTAATTGCAACCTAAAGGGGAAATCTAATTTTGAGGCTACAACAATGCTTATATTTTACAATAACAGAGAAATAAGCACATTCCAGTCAAGTCTGTGAGGAATTAATTTCCTCCAGGGCCACTTGTTGGCCGCTTGCCTGGTTCTCTGTATTCCCGTCTTTTAGAACCAATTCAGGGGTTTGGAAATGGAAATGCTGAATCAGTCTTCAGATTTTCATCACCCCATCTCCCCCTCAATTGCCTCTGCTGGACCTGAGCCTGCAGGCACTTGCTCCTCCTGATGCTGAGTCACCCGAGTTCGTGGAGCTGGTGGCAGCTGAGGGTCCCAAGCATCTGGCAGGAGAGCAGCCTCTGCTCCACAGGGTTTGGCATGGCCCCATGGCTGCTGCCTCTTTCCTGCTGGGGATGCTATGACAGCTCCCTGCTCTGCTCTGTATGTTAATTAACCAGTCATGGATTGTCTCTGGGTCCCTCAGCAGCCACCATGTGATTGTGCATGGCAGAGCTGTAAATGAAGATGGTCTCCAAGCTATTAACACCTCCAATTGCTCATCAAGAGCCCGGCAGAAGGGCAGCATGTCAGGTATTAGTTCTGCTCCACATTAAGCACCGTTGGTATTTTAAGTGATCAGAATAAACTAATTCGCTCTGACACCAAGGGAATTGGGTATCAAGACTCGGGACGGTGAGATCAGTAGAACTGAAGCATCCATACATCTAACCTTGTTGGAGCCCATCAGGAGAAGCCTCCCAGCATCCATCAGACACACAGGCATTTATTTTGGCCAGGCAGGAAGGATGTTTTTCTGCCTGGACAAGACTCTGGCATGCTTAGTTTTGTTGGATTTTTGGTTTTTGGTGGGGTTTTTTTTGTTGGTGTTTTTTTTGTTTGGTTGGTTGGTTGGTTGGTTTGGTTGTGGGGTTTTTTTTTGTTTTGTTTTGGGTTTGTTTTTTTTGTTTTGGTTTGGTTTTTGGTTTTTTGGATGTTTTTTTTCCTTTCAGCAGTTCAAGCTATTTTTTTCTTTCTCTCAAGTCCTTCCTGCTGCTTTGAGCAGAGCAGTGGTACGAGCAGCTGTGACCAGCTGTGGCTGTGGGGTTGGACATGCCCAACCCCTGCCAATCCATGCCCGTTCTCTGACACTGTCAAGCCATGAATCTTATGTGGTTACTCTTTGTCCACACGTACAGGGTTACAGACAGACTGAGAACAGGCTCTTTTCACCCCTTGGATCTTTGATAGCTCAGACCTGAGTTAAGCCTTTGCACCAAGAGGTTTTCTGTAGCATTGAAATGGATCTCCGCAGTCTCCCCACAGGAGATACTAAATCTGTTGTCCAATTCAAACATTTTGCCCTATTTTTTACTTTCAAGGCTTCTTCTTTAAAGACTAATTTGTCCCCTTTCTAAGGGCAGTAGCCAGCTCCTCAACTTTCTTTGGGTTTCCCCTCAAAATGAAGACATTCAATACAAAGGATATACAAAGATAATCTTAGAGATCTGTGACAGAGGCTGCAAAAGGCTCATCCCCGAATGTAGCTTCTCTCTAGAGCTTTCATCCTTTATTCAGGACCCATGCCTTGTCATTTGCATTGATCATTGCTGTTCCTGCATCACCTTTTTGTCTCTTCTGTGCAAGATGTGTTCCCTCCCTGGGACAGAGCTAACAGGCACTGAGCAGTCCATGTGCCAGGATGGATCAAGCAGGGAGCTCTGCACTTCCGTGGCACATGTCAAACCACCTTCATGTGTTGATCTGACATCTCTGGATGTATAAATTAACTCTCCTGCCCTCCTCCCGGGGGCTTTAGCTAGCTCAATCATTAGGATTTGGAGAGAATTATACCAAGGACAAGGTGAGATATCTCAGAAGAGGCCCTTTCCCCGGGACCTTTGTCCCAGGTGTTTATTCTTCGAAATTCTAGGGGGGAAAGAGGTAGAACAAAGGAAGGGGAAACAATTTTTAGCCTCCCGGTCAGAGAAGAGATAGCTGGACCACAGCCAATGGGGTCAAAGAAGGAAGTAAGGGTCACTCTAAGTGGTAAGGGACTCCAGGGCATCAGGAGGAAGAAACCATTCCCCAAAAGAATGACAACATCTGGACAGTGGGAACATCTTGGCTACAGATCCAGGGTAATGAATTGCCAGTAGATTCTTTGGGGAAAGGATTTGTTGAGCTAAACATGTAGAAATATTATTTATTCCATTCAGGATTTTCTTGGCCAGAATTTGTTTTGAACAGGAGCCTTTCTCCTCCCAAGTGGTTCTTCCTACAGCAGTACTGATTTCTCCTGTCTCTGTCATCTCTCATTGTATGTCGCCAGGCAGGTGTCACTGCAGGGACCCTGAGAGCCAGATCCCAGCCTTGGTGCTGACCAAAAAAACCCAATTCTGTGTTACAGTTGATGGGATTTTGCCTTGTTGTTTTTGTAACAAGGAAGAAATGGAAAATACAGACAGTGAAAAACAGTGCAAGGCAGAAATCTGACAGTAGTGCTCTGTCAGCCACTGGCAGGGAGAGGCAGGAACATTGGGAACATCCATCAGAAATGCATTTATCGCCCATGACCCTGGTGCTGGGGAGTGTCAGATGAGTGACAGTAGTGCACACCCCCTTCTTGCTCCTGGTACTCTCAGCTCCTTAGAGCCCTATGTTTCAGGCTTTGGTACCCCTGAAGGTGCTACTTCCCTGCTTAAATCCTCTGAGTAACTTGGAAAAGGAGGGGCTGAGTTGGGAGGGGAAGATGCTCCTGTGTCCCTCAGCTGCAGGAAGTCTGGCAGCCACAGAACAGTGGTTTGCTTGGTGTAACAGAGAAGTTGCTTCCCATTTTTCAGAATTGGAGGCTCTTGGAGCAAGTGCTGGATGCTGGGCAGGGATCACCTCTGGATTGGCTTTGTGACTGCCATGAACAGCTTGCAGAGTGTCTCTCTACTCACAGGCAGAGGCACTGGCACAGAGGCACTCACAGCAAGGGAGACTTGGAAATTTGCTACTTGCTTCATTCAGACAGAATGAAAAATAACTAAGATGGTCATCAAGGAAAGGATTCTCAGTGAGTGTGTATTGTTAACAAGTCTGTAGTAGAGACACAAAGCTGGACATAAGATGCGGGACAGTGATGTTTTGTCAGGACAAGGATGGGTGGTGATGATTTCCTATTTTCAATGTGAAAATTTCTCCAATTTTCAAAGGACTTCTTCTCTACCTTCAGCATAGTGATAGTCACGATGCACCTTCCATGTCTCTGCCTCTTCCAGCATGCTGCTGCTCTTTTCCCAGCTCTCTGGCTGGCAAGTCAGCCACCCCACCTCCCGGCCTGGGCATGGCACCTTCTGGCTGAGCTCTGGGAGCACTACAACACATTTGAGGCAGCTTCTTCTGCCTCAGGGCTTCTATCCACTGTCACACACCTGGAGGACTTTTGTCAGTTCACTCCTTTACATTTTCCCAGGCTCCAGCCAGCGCCAGGAGCAAACTGGTGTGGGGAACAGCAGGCACCAGCAGTGCTGACACTGAACCTTTAGGGTGTTCTGCCCCAAGCCAGACAAGGAGACACTGACAAGGACCTGAGCAAAGGAGTGCAAGGGAAGCTCTTTCTATGAGGTTCCAACAGCTTTATGGCAAAAA
This sequence comes from Sterrhoptilus dennistouni, assembly GCA_013397095.1. Lineage (NCBI taxonomy): Eukaryota > Metazoa > Chordata > Aves > Passeriformes > Zosteropidae > Sterrhoptilus > Sterrhoptilus dennistouni. The sequence goes on along the minus strand of VWZU01007205.1, from coordinate 8,132 downwards.
TGAAGTCAGGGACAAAAGAGCAAACAAATACTGCTGTGCAGCAGCGTTTAAACAAGGGGTGGTACAGTGGGTGGAACACAACAGCAACCAATGGGATCCTTGTGGGTGGGGAATACAAGGGGAGGTACAGAAAATCGTGACCAATGGAGTACACAAAGGGGAGGATACAGAACCAAAGTGCCAATCAGACACCGAGGAGCAGAGAACATTCTGGATATAAGGGTATGGGTAAACTCTGATGGACAGGTGAGGGGTTGGCATATTTAGGGATTGACAAAGAAGGGTCTGGAACAGAGGGTTGGGTTAACTTGATGGGCAGGAGGGATGGCAGGAACATTGTGGGCGAAATCAATTGTGAGGGGAGAACAGAGGGGAGTCAGGGGCACACTACAACAGACTTTGACTCAAGACATTGCAATGGAAGTTGGAGCGCAGAATAGCTGCATGAGAGTCCCTTTAACTCTTACACTTGGGTTTGGAGAGCCTCAGCCACCTCCTTTGCATGAGAGTGACAGAACCTAAGAGCTGTCATTCCTCACTGGACTGAGTTTTGGAGGGGTGAATTGAGGGTACAGGAGGCAAAGGAGAATGTGTTGCCTGGGGGAAGAGCACTGCACATCCCAAGTACTCTCTCCATCAGGACCAAGCCTGGGAGATGTTCACGTGTCATCCACGCCTGGATCAAGCTGGGGGGGTTGGGTGGGGATGCCTTTTGATTTTGGAGCCAGTCAGCAAATGCTGGCTGGAAGGTGACTTCTTGCTCTGTCAGCACTGCTCAGCTGCAAACCTGGGGAGCAACCAGACTTCTGCCCTTGCCTTCTGCGCATCTTCATTAGCCAAGGCTCACAGTAGGAGCCCAAGGTACACAGGCTCTGCGAAGGGCATCCCTCTTCCTAACCAAGCCATTCTGCCAGTGCTGCCTGGATGGCTCCTGCATGGATTCCCTCTGGGCAGGAGGTGCAAGAGGCTCAAGGCCTGTTTCTACAGAGCTTTATTGTGTATTAAACACAACATTGATGTTTCTTTCTGATTTGTTGGCAGGAGCAGCCATCACTGCATGTGTCAGTGATGGGTAAGGTGCCATAATCTCACAAAATTAATTTATCTTAATTTTTCCATCTTTTCTTACGCTTTGTTCTTTTCCTGCTTCCTGCAAGCTGTGCATCAAACAGCTTTCCCAAGAGAAAAATCCATTGAACCCCTGGCACAGCTCTGCCAAAAAGTGCCATTTCTAGTATGGCTGTGCTCTTTTCTGGTGCCTCCCTGTCTTCAGAGGGTAACTGAGAAATTTTTTAACTCTTAGAAGAGAAGGCTCAAGCCCCTTGTGGTAAATTTGAATCCAGATGCCAAATCTTTACATGTTTTTTGGTGTAAGTCTGCACTGGGGATTTTTGTGCTGATTCCTTCTAGTCCAAGGTGGTTCCTAGACAGGAAGCACAACTTAAAACTAAATGTCATGACAAGGAGCATCATTCAGATGCTCCCTGAACTCTGACAGATTGCTGTGCATTGTCTTTGCCAACTCAGAGAACCAGTAGCAGCTGGGTTAAGGTATGAGGACTTTGGGATGTTAGGGATGTGTCACCACTCATCTTTATGCCCTGACTAGGACAGGGAGGCAGCCAGGAGCAGAGCAAGGTGAGAGCTTCAGCTTCCAGGGAGATTGAATGGGGTTCAGCAAAGAGCAGGGCAGCCATAGAGATGCCAATCCCAGAATCAGTGGTGTGGGATAGAGCAAGGCTTGATTTACTATCCACTGTGTGCTTCATGTAGCAGAAGGGGAGGTAGGAGTTCCAGGGGGTCGGGCACCCCAGGGGTCTTCTGGGCTCAGCTGCCATGCCATACATTTTCAGCAGTGCCTGACTCAAAGCTGCCTTTTCAGTGGCTCTGCCCTCGGGAGAGTCATCCTTCTCCTCCACAGGAAACCTTTCCAGCTGGGAGCTTGCTTTGCATGTTTCCCCTCAATGGTAACTGTCACCTCTTTCCCACCTGCTGGCCTCCATCACCACCCACTTGTCCCCAGCTGTCCCTAGTGTCACTTGGACCAGGTCAATCCTGTCTGGTCATCTCTCTTCCCACCTCCAGGAGCTCTATGAAACCATTGGACTGTAAGCACATCCTGGGAGTATGCCTGCCTTGCTCTAGGTAAAGCAGGGATGAATTCTGATTTACCATGTGAGTGACCTTTAACAGTAACTCAGCAGCAACGTTAATTCAGCTTTTACATGGGGTAAAAGCCCCACACACCCTTAATCTGATTTCTACCAGGGTGAGGATGCCTGCACCTTCTGGGCAGGAGATGGATGGCAATGCCGGCATACTCAGCAGGGTGGAGCTTCAGTGTCTGGTTTATTCTGGGATTCGACCCTAGGAAGTATATTAAACTGGAGCTTTTCTTGGTTTGCTTTTCATTTTGTGCTCATTATCGCTGCAGCTTTACCTTCTCCTTCCGTGCCCCGTAGTGACCTACTGCAGAATCCCATTTGGAGGGTGCGTTGGGGCTTCGCTGCCTGCCCGGGATGTGCCTCATCAGCGCGGCCAGGTGGAGACACCTTCTGGGGCTCGGCAGAAGTGGTTCAGGCGAGCGGGAACGTTTCCTCTTGGGTGAGGACTTAAGGACGTGCTCCATCATTTCATCTCCCTCCTTTTCTCACCCTGCTCTTGGCCCCATGGAAGGCCAGCAATGCTAGCAGGCAGGGAACCTGCCAGCCGTGCTGTGAGCTTGTCCTCAGGGTTCAGCTTTTGAGATCCAGCTTCCCTCTCCTGCAGCCTTTGCCCTAAGAAGAAGACAGATTGAGACTCTCTCTCTTTCCATGGCTGGAGGCCTTCTGCTTGCCTGTCAGATCCAACCAGGAGCAGCCTGCTGCTCTCAGGTAGTTTTGCTGAAACAGTTCTTTGGCTTCCCACTGTTTCCTAATACTGTTGGCATAATATTGTTGCAGCCATACCCTTTTTGTTTTCAAGATCTCAGCACTTGCCCCCATGAAGACATACTAAAATGGTGGATATCCAGATCCTGGCCACAGAGACAGATGGAACACATCTCTCCTCCTTTGCTCTCCATTACAGGAGTCAATGGTCATCTGTTTGCAGAGCTGATTTTTGAAGTAGCTGCTAAGATTGTAGTTGGTGCAGATTTCTTTAAATAGCACCTCCAAATTACAGCTGGTGGAGCTTGTTTAATTTTGAACGACGACTGCAAATTGTATTTATGTTAGAGCTGATTTGTTCAGAAGGACCTTTGGCTCAAGTCTGATGGAGAAGCATTTTTCTGTCTCAAAGAGAACCAAGAGCTCACCTGATACTTATGAATCCCCTGGCTGCTGTGCAAAGTATGAGGAAGGAGAAGATTTAATGGCTTCTGTCATCTGTACAATCAGTGCAAGTCAGAATAACCACAGTAAAGTCAGCGGAGACTACTTCCAGGGTCATAACTTGTCAAGAGAGGGAAGTATGGCTGCTTAAGGATGAATCTGTATGAGGATCTGCTGTGCCAGCCTGCAGTGCTGATTGTGGCTGCCCCTGCTCCAGCTCACCTTGGACCAAGTGGCTGAGGAGCTTTAGCACCTGCATCTGGAAAAATTGTATGAGTTACATCCCATAAGAATACTCTGGAAGAGGCATGAGCCATGTTGGATGAAGCCTGAGGGGCCTCAGACCCTTCTCTGACTTTTCTTCTTGAAAGTGATGGTACAGTTGTGGTGTGTGGGTTTCAGCAGGAGCTGAGGACTCTCGATGAACTCAAAAATCAAATCATGCAAACATCCTTGAACTGTCCATGGCTTGCTCCAAAGTGCCCTTTTAATCTGCACCTGATTGCCTGGAGGAGAAATTCAAAGTGCATCATGTAAGGCCTTTTAAATACCCCCTGGGTGTGTGGTCTCTGGTGCTTTGTCCTGGGGTCACCTGGAAAGAGTTGGTGCTTTGTTGGGAGGCTGGTTTTCACACAGTGCCCTGGCTGTGCATAATGGGTGGTCCCTGGGGGCCTGGCCAAGGATGCTGGCCATGTGGTGCCATGCTCTAGGGAAGCACTATCAGCATGACTAAGTGTCCAGGAGTTGGTCTTCATGATCCTTGTGCGTCCTTTCCAACTCAGGATGTTCCATCAAACTCTTGCATTTAATGTGGAAGGGGGGTGGTGGCCTCTGGTGCATGTCCTTGGTGCTGGCAGGGACCTCAGGCACTACCATTGCCTCTCTGTCCTGATGTTGGTGGCTCTTACAGTCAGAGCTGGCAGGGTCGTGTCATCCCATGTGACTCTTCACATGTGGTTTGCAGAAGCAGTGTGATTTCTGTCTGCTCTATTTCAGGAGGTGGGTGTGGGAAGTGGTGTAAAGCTGTGTCCCCAGCAGGCTCAGAAACCACCACACAGGCTGAGTTGTTTTTTTTTTTTTTGTAACATCTCAGAGGCTGAGACCAGTAGGACGTAGGGTTGTCCTGGACCTCGTAGGAAGGGTTCCTTTCTCCCTGATGTCAATCTGTCAATCCTCCTGTGCTCCCATTAAATTCCCACATTAATTCCTGGATGCTTTTTGTCTCATGTGAGGAGTGCCTGGGTTGGGTCAGAGCGACGCAGAGGGGTTGACAGTTTGCTGTCAGTCCCTCCAGCCCCAGGCTGACCTTCTGTCAGGAGGCTTAGTATCAGCTCCACAGTGCTGGTGGAAGCACTTCCACAGGCCTGTGGCCCCTCTCTTTTGGGATGGGTTCTCTCTGCAGGCAGAGGAGATGCTCTCTGCTCCTTGTCCTCCTCCCTGCACTCCCAGGCTTGGCCTGGAGTGTTTTGCTATGAAGTGCAAGACTTCCCTGTCTCTGAGGAGCTTTCTTTTAAAACCAGCCCTAGGAGGTCACAGGACATTCTAGAAACAAGTGGGACATCCACAGCTTCCCTGGGCAGCCTGTGCCAGTGCCTCACCACCCTCACAGGGAAGAATTTTTTCCTAATATCTAAATCTACTCCCTCTCAGTTTAAAGCCTCCCCTTTATCCTGTCACTACATGCTCTTGTAAATAGTCTTGCGCCATCTTTCCTGTTAATTCCCTTCAGGTACTGGAAGGCTGCAATTAGGTCACCCCAAACCTTCCCTTTTCCAGGCTCAACAATTACAATTCTCTCAGCCTTTCCTCATGGGAGAGGTGTTCCATCCTCCTGATCAACTTGGTGGCCTCCTCTGGACTCGCTCCAGAGGTGAAGAAACATCTGCTGTGTCACAGCGTCGTGAGGAGAGAGACAATAAATACACAGATAATGCAAGTGCTGTTCCCCTGCCTGTTCATTTCTCCCACTGTGCAAACGCCTTCCATAGAAATCCCTTTCCCGGGGCGAAAGTAAGTCTCTGGCTTGATCCTGGCATTTAGCAGTGTGGCTGACGGTCGATAGCCCCTGTGTTCAAACGAGCAAGCTCGGCCTGTTCTGTGGCGGGTGTGAGCGGGCCGGGGGCTCTGCCCGGTGTCCGGCCCTGCCCGGCCCTGCCCGGCCCGGGCCCCCCTCG
>VWZU01007203.1:459736-526141 GCA_013397095.1 Sterrhoptilus dennistouni | reverse complement strand
CAACCCAAACCAGAACACCTTTTAAATAGTTTGCTTCAGTTTCCCCACCCGGTTGGTTTGTTCTGAGTTTCTTCTCCCTCTCCGAATTGTCTATCACTCCCCAAACTGCCTTTTGCCCCACCTACCTGAATGTCAATCCTCCCTAGCCCCTACCCTTTGTTCTAGAAAGTTCCCTGTCAGTCCTTGGAGTCCCAACCCCCTGCCTAAACTCCTCCCTGGAATTCCCCAATTCCACGAGGCCTCATTGGCCCTTTCCACTCCCATTGTCTTTCCTATTGGTTGTTATATTGTGACTCCCTCCTTAAACTCTTCCCTGATGTATCTCTGATTGGTTGAGAGATTGTACCCACCCCTTGTACCTCCCCTGTTTAAAGGACTGTGCACAGTGCTGGTGTTGGTTCTTTGTCCATGACCCTTTCTAGGGAATGAGCTACCTTGAGAACCAGATGAAGGATCCCTCCCTGTTCATTCTCCCGGTCCTCAGTGCTGCTCCATCAAGGGCTGTAGAGACTAGAAGCAGCCCTGCTCTGCACTAACACTCAGACCACTGGTGGTTTGGGGGCAGTCACTCTCTGTGAGGGGCTGGTTGGGGATTGTCTGGTCACTCTCACCATGTCATTCCTGAGCATGCTCAGCAGTTTTTTTGTTATACTTTGTTGTGACTGTAGATTGAGTCAATGACATCAGAGAACTGTCAATAATTGTTCCAAATCTTCTTTCCTAAATTGTAACTGACAGGGGAATTCAGTTGTATGAGGCTATTTCTCACTGAAGCTTATCTGCCACCTTTTCCCTTTTTCCATTTTGTGAGGTCCTCTTGGAATTTGTCAAATGCAAAGAATTCACTAAAGTTCTCTCAAACCCTGTTTGAGTGCACATTTTACACTTTGGTGATTAAGCAATCCCACCAATTCCCTACTTCCAGACTTTGATAGATGTGAAGAAATTTTTATAAGTTTGAGTACTCTTTACAAGATACTTTCAAATTTTTAGTTTAGGTTTTTAAAGTTCCTGCCAACATCTGAATTAATATGTTTTGAAAACTTTTTTATTATTTCCATATAGGCAAGCTCTCCATTTATTCAAATGCCACTTTTTTCCTTGTGACAGTCTTAAGTTTACTTCTTATGCCAGTCAGGGGCTTTGAACTACATTGTGTTTTTCAGCTGTAGCACACATTTTACCTAGGCTTTTAACGTTATTTGTTTAATAGCTGTCAATATGCTTGTGGACCTCACTTTTATATAATTTATTTTCTTGAAACTGAATATAATAATTTAATATTCCTGGATTTTAGGATACACTCTGTTGTAAGTGTATGTGCTGCCTAATTATCCAATCCAAAAAACCCCCAAAACAAAATTAAATGTAGCAGCAATTTTAATTTGAGCAGCTTAAAAGTTACAATAATTTGCTAATAGTAAATAATATATTGGTTCAAAAAATAATACATGAACAAATGGACCACAGGGTACGCGAGCAGGACTTGTCCTGCCTCACATACAAAGCAAAATAACCCATTTGATCCCTTTTATAATATGTGTCATGCCCCATCCCTTCCTATTTTTGATTTGTAATATCTGCATGACTGCTCTCATCTCTGCCCATCACTACCTTTATTATGCGTGCTCCACCATCCCTTTTTAGGGGGTCTCCCCACCTTTGGGGATCGTAGGGAGTAAGGCTCATCATCTTCCTCGCGTGTCCTCCCAGTAGCCTCTTTGATTACACATGTGTATTAAGCCTGTATTATGTCAGTGAATACCAAATTTGAGATTTCTAGTTATTATTATATTAATTATATTAATTATTATATCACATTATTATAATATATATATTAGTTATAATAGTAATTATTATAATTTATATAATTAGCAGTTTTCCTGGAGTTCCCCCAAATCTCCTGTCTCCCAGATAATTTTAGCAACTCTTATCTTAGCTCTTGCCTGTTTTCAACTCTTCACTGAATATCTGCTGGAGAAAGGGGGGAGAACTCCCCCCTCCTTGGCGTTACTTTCTAACTAATACTTTATTCTCTTAAAATATTGATTACTGTTTCAATTTTGTCGGCATAAATCATATCTTACAGAACTTTAGAAAACCCAAAATGCACACTGCAACAATACCTGTTTACCACACTCTGTTGCTAGAGTATCTGTGATGCAAGATCATACTAAGATATCAGTTGACAGGATTTTCTCATGTAAGAGATTAGAAATATGCCTGTCATTTGAATGTTCTCAGAGGGCTTAGCACTTTGGGGGTGAAGTCACTCTTCAACATTCTTGTGGGTCTTATCCATTTCTTTAATTCTCCAATCTATATTATCTATTTTTTCCTATTACTTTCTATTTAAAAGACTCTCTAGTCACTCTGACTTAAACTTCCTATGTCATGACCAGGATGTCTCTGTTGTGCACAAACCACTTTTTTTTTTTTCTTCTAACTTAACTTTAGTTTAGCTTTTGTCAAGAAATTACTTACTTTAGCAAATGCTTTTTAAACTACTTAGCAATAGGTAAAAACACTCAGGAGTGTGAAAAAGTCTCAGAGAGACATAAAGAGCATCTACCTTATCTGATATGGTACACCCACCAATGTTTGTCATACCCATGTCTTTTGTGCAATGTGGTCTTGATGAATAAATATTTTCTTGAAGTAGTCTCTGCATATGCATAAGCTGTGGTGCCTTTGCACAGACAATTAGTTGACTGACATGATTTACAACTTATTTCTATCTTTTTTGAAAATAGAGAGAAAAGATCAGTAAAACCAGATAAAATAAAACAACTCTAGGATGCAGTCTGATCACAGTTTTCTATCAGATACAATCCAAAGCACCAAAAAGCTGAATATTCTTCTGTGTAAGAGTTAAAACACTTTTTGCTTCCTTTTTGACAGGATGAGACAGTCTTAACTGAGCATAGAAGAAGCACATCTGTCAATCATGTCTCATCCATCACAGAAGAGAAACAAAAAAGCCAAAAAAGTAAGAAGTAATGCCTATAACTAGCCATAACTGCTTCTATTGCACATCTTATATTAATATATCTATGAGAGAGAAAAGATCAGTTTTCCATTATGCATGAATGAAACATTCATTTTACCATTTAAAAAATATGCAAATATCAAAGGGAACCATGTATATTGAAATTGATTCATATAGTGCATGTATTTTTACTGTTACTCATTTTTGAGTGAATCCCATAAATGAAAAAGCAATGAAAACAGTAGTAAATAGGGAAGTTCCAATATACACACTCCATAAATTATATGCAAAAGTTATAGGCTATAAATACAGAATATATATAGTCTGAAACTATTAGACAACCAGAGAAAGTTTTGAAGTATATTTTCTTGAAAACTCTGTTGGAACATAGGCGAGGATGAAAAAATCCAGGGTAAAAAAGAAAAAAAATCTAGAGTAAAAAATAAAAATCTAAGTATGCCTAGGGAAACACATATACACACACATAAATATATATATTTTTAAACTGGTTATTTGAATCATCTTAGTTGCTTATAATGATCATCTAGGTATTCTCTCACTCTCCCTCCTTCTATATGAAAAGGAAAGAAAATAAGGTGACAAAGCTCCTAGATTGATAAGGACTGGAGAGATCACTTACCATTTATTGTAACAGGCCAAATAGACTTGACATGCGTAAAATAATAATTTACATTCATGGAGCTAGGAATAGACTTTAGGCCAGCTAGAAGCAGAAAGAAAACCTAAATTCACACTCCACATCTTCCCAGGCTCAACTTCACTCCTCTATTTTAAAGTGTTCTACCTCTGTGTTTTACCCTGAAAATTTCAGATTGGGTGGCAGGGAGGGATCATACTTTGCACCAGCTACTCTCTGCTGCTCCTTCCTTCTCCCACTTTTCCCCTGCTTCAGTGTAGGTCCTCTTTATGCTGTAGGGTGAAACTGCTCCTGCATGGGCTTCTCTCCTCACATCACAATTCCTGCCTACAGCCTGCTCCTGTAGGGGCACTCCATGGGCTGCAGCACCCTCAGGGCATATTCACATATTGCAGCAGTGGGTCTTTCCCAGGCTGCAGTGCAGATGTCTGCTCTGGCATGGTTGTTTCCATGAGCTACTGGCAAATACCTGCTCCACCATGATTCTCTTCAGGGGCTACCACTCCAACAATCTCTGCTGCAGCACTTCGAGCTCTTCTTCCCTCTCCTTCTTCAATGACCTAGGACACTCTCTGGTTTCTCACACTTCTTTCCACCCTCACTCCTTTCTCTGCTGAGCAGTGTTTTCTGCTCTTTCTTAAATATGTTTCTACAAAGGTGCCATCCTCTTGAGTGAGAGGCTCAACTCTCCCCTGCAGTTGTTTGGTTGGTGCTGACTCAAATGTGTTGTTTCCAGCATGGAGCACCTCCTGGCCTGCTTTCACAAAAGCCACTCCTGCAGAAACCCTTCTAAACAAAATCTTGGCTCCTAGACCAAATGAAAGCACGTGGCTCTTAATACAAAGAAATATACCTTCAAGTGTAAAAAAAAATAAATTATGTGGATTAAATCATTACTATTATTTAAAACAAAGGAAGTGCCTGAAGCTAAACTAGAAAAAAAACAATTACAGAGCATAAGCTTACCATGATTATTGTCATGTGCATACCTCTACATAGTCAGAAAGCCTAGCTGATCCCTATAAGAGTTGCATAGGCATGATCCATATCTGAGCAGGATGTATGAAATGATAGAACCTTTAAAATATGACACAGCATAGTGTAATTTGGGAATCATATTGCATGCAAATAGAACATCAAAAAATGAAGCCATTATTCTGACAGACTTATCTGTCAAAAGTATATGTACAATGTTTCTTCTTATGAATATCTAATCTATGCATTTTCAAACATCTCACTATGAAATATTATTATCTTTTGAATATAATTTTATGATGTTTACTACAGGTAATTTAATTTCTTGTTCTCTTCAAATGGAGAAAAGTGTGAATCATGTGTGTTTCAGAAGAAAAATATTACCCAAGGGTAGCCTGTATTAGCATTGGCAACAGCTGATAATCTATCAGATTTGCAATATCATATTTTCATATCACAATCTGCATTCTGTAGAGCTGGATTACTTATTTTCTGGCTTTTTGGTTCTGTAAAGGAGTTTGGAAACTAATATTCCAGCTAGAATTACTCCTTGCATGGGACTTTCATGGATTTTCAACACAAAAATTATGAACAATACTTTCCTTATGTAATACGACACATTTTTAGTTATATAGTACTTTAAGTTGCAAATACAAAGAAAGAAAATCCCTGTATTCATGCATAAGTTGAAAAGAAGTTTCTATAACATTTTGGAATGTTTTTTGACAATTCAGTAGTACAGTATTAGAAGCCAGATAGCCTGAAGGAAGGTTCATGCCAGTCTTTTTCGTGCCAGGTGTTCTCATGAGACCAAACGCATTTAAAAAGATCATATCCCAAGATCAGATTAAACTCTGGCAAAAATCTAAAAAAGTCAAAATCAATTCAGTACTTTCTGTAAAGTGTAGTCAATATTGTAAACTCTGTTCATTGTTCTGCAGATGTAGTCACCTTCTACAAATAGGTTTGCTGACCGTGGGAATTTGCACAGCACAGACTTATATACATGGATCCACAGTCATTGGATCATGGCATGGACATGGATCTTGTCCACAGCCATTCCCCATGAGAACATAAAACTATTAATGAACTTCAGAGGATGAAGTGAGTAGTATATTTAGTACCCCGTGGTTTTGTACCACAGAATTCTACTATCGCATGGATTTTGAAATTTAAAGACAAGTCATGCCAACTTTCAATGTAGAACTTTGCACCTTGAAGTTCGGTGCACTATTTGGTGAAGTTAGGTGCACTATTCAAATGAGACTCAAATATGCAGATTACATAATTATACTATTTATTCCAAACTGAGGGAGAGATGATATTCAGGTAATGTTAGCTTAGCTTGCAGTGGCTTTCCAGATTTATCATTCACACTTCACCTTTAAACTTCTTTCGACATTTTGTTAATGGTTTTTTCTAATGCACTGTCATGTAAGCAAAAATTATGTGCTTTTCAGAATGGATTTTAAACAACTGAATTTCTGTCATAAATTTTCAATATACTGACTTCAGAGGTTAACTAAAAAAAGATGAGTTTCAGTGATGTATTACCCTTTCCCCTATAATTAAAAAAACATTTTGAAAACATACATTAATATTTATCTCACATCTTGAGCTGGTCCATCCTGGTTCACAAGAGCATCGATAGCCATCAATGAGATCTATGCATCTGAAATACAAAAGAGTGTTATTGAGGTGAAGCTCTGTAATTCTAGATTTAGCAGCATCATTCCATGCATTTCAAAATAGTGGTCTGAGGTAGCCTACTGTAATCTATAGTACTTTTCAATCATTTTATAATGAATTTCAAATGTGTATACTATGGGTGCTGAGGCATTTTCTAAGGATTCTGATTGTCACATTAGAAGATATCTTCCCATTTCAACTGTTTTCATGTAACAGCTAAAGATTTGCTTTTAAGTATATTAAACACTAATTAATCTTCACTTACTGAATACTAGTTATGCTAATGAAAAAAAATGCATGAGAAATTGAGATAATGCCCCTGTATTACATTAGCTTAAGGAGGCAGCATCTGTCATCTTTAAGTGTGCTTGTACTCTTACTTTATGGAAGAACATAATTAAAAGTATATTTATCAAACTTCCCATATCATTAAGTCTTAAATATTGTTTGTTAGGTACATTATCGTGGAGATAATAATAGTTAAATAAAAATAGGCACCTTCCATGAAGACAAGGACTTGGCAAGCATTCATTAACGTTTATCTCGCAGTTTGTTCCGATGAAACCTCTCTTACAGTGACATTTGTAGGAACTGATGCCATCAATGCAACTTCCATTGTTGAGGCAAGGAGCAGACATACATTCGTCTATATTTGCTTCACACCTATCACCTGTTTAAAAATCCAAAAAATGCAACTAAGCTTTCAATTGTAAACTCAAGCCAATTAACAGTATAATTATTAATAATAATATTTTCACATAATTTTAGTTGCATAGATTGTCCACATAGTTCATGATATTCATCAATAAAGAATATCCAACCGGAATAACCTATAATGTAAATATCAAAAAGGATGGTTACACTGATGTATATAATGAAAAATGATAAAGTGATGACATCTGTAATTGTAGCAAAGCAAGAATGCTTTAAGAGAAATTGAAATTTCAAGATTAAATTTGTTACACAGTTATCAGGAAGTCGAATAGCACAGGTTTATAGGAAGAATGCAGAACTAAAATGATACGTCTTGGTGGTGGTCTAATTTCTCGAAACTGAAATGCAAAGGCCTTTGATAAATGATGCAAGACATAAAACCCTTTGAAATTGCCTTTTCGAAGACATTCACTAGGAATGATACACCAAAGTGTGCACTTTTATGCTTGTAAATGCCACAACTTCCATCTAAATATCTTAAAATATTAGTGTTTTGAAAATACTAATTGACAAACAACATGTGCCTAGGTCTCTCTGCAGACAGGTATGGCACACTGCCTGGGAGGGAGCTAAGCTCCACACAGCCAGTTGCTTGCATCCACAGTGGGATGGGGGAAAAAACAAAAGGTAAATGTGAGAAAACTTACTGGTTGAGATGAAAGTTTACAGGCAAAGCAAAAGCCACACAAGTAAGCAAAGCAAATCAAGGAATTTATTCCCTGCTTCGTGTGGAATTTACTGCTTCCCATTGCAGATATTTGGCCATCTCTGGGATCTTGGAGATGGCTGCTATTTAAATCCGGAATTTAAAAGAGAACACTCTGGAACGAGTTAAAGTAATCATTGTCAATTATTCCATATTCGTGTGTGCTTCTATTACAATCTAATCTGTTGAAAAATAATAAAAAATGTATTTCCTTTGCAAATTTGTGCCTAGTTTATTCAAAAAACATATATCATGAGATATAAGTAAGATTAGATTCTGCCAAGTAAGATGATTCTGTTGAAAAGAACAGGAATGCCTTGTAATGGTGTCTCCATATTTTCCCCCTTCTCAGAAAGCTTTAGCATTATTAATAGGAAAAATGAACCTTAGCCCTGCCAGTGCTAAAAGATTCAGACATCTCTAGAGGGTAAAAGTCCATTTTGTCATTCCCACCCTAGAAAGAATTTTTGAGATTTACTGTGAAAAACTATAACCTTTACAGTAATTATGGTACAATGGGTTTAAAGATGAAAATGAATACATGTATCAAAGGAAAATTAATTTAATTAAAAAAATTAAAACTTAGAAAGGGGTTTTAAAGTATAAATTCTAAAAAAAAATCACTTCTCAATATTAGGACCTCAAATGTTCTTGCTAAAATGCACAAACTCAAAATATTTTTAGTAGTTCTTACAGAAAATAATTCACATGTTAAATTTCTTCTTTAAATTCAGCATCCACATTCTAATACCTCCTGAACAATACATCCCTAATATATCAATAATACATCCCTAATACATCAATAATTCATCCCTAACAATAATCCCTACAATCAATGGATTAATCCCTCCTGATATGAATAAACATTTTCATTTAAATTATTACCATGTGCAAAATGCACTCAGTTTACAATTTGTTGCAGTGTAGACACAAAAAGGCTGGCAATTGATTATGACTGTAACTTAGACAGGCTGTCATTCTCTTCCAATGTGACTGTCATTTAATTTGAAATGTCTTCTTTTTTAATCCTTTTTCAAAGTATGAAAACTTTTAATTAAAATAATCTTGCTGAATACAACCAAATGTTCTGTAAAATTGGTATGAGACAGACTATAATACCATAGAACAAACATTTTGCTTAAAATGTCACCCGTAAACTTTTTCATAGCTCAGACTGTGCCAGATGTGTTACTGGGTTAAAAATACCTCTTTGAGCTCTGCTTTAGAGACTGTACTTACCTTGCTGGAAATAATTCCTCCACACATCAAAGAAAAAGGAAAAGTACCTCACACATACCATGTGGGAGGCTTTAATGTATTGATGGCAACCTGGAGGCTCCCCCACATGTCAGAATGCTGCAGGAGGGCAAGGAAATGCCATAGATGTGAGAAGAGTAATATAGACTAATAAGAGTGACACTAAGATGAAAAGAAGACAATTACTCTCCTACTCTTTCAAGCCATCCATTCATGGGAAGAATCAGTCTGTCTCATACCTTAATAAGGAAAACTCAACATCCTTTTCTAATTCCTGTTTTATATTCAACCAATGTCACAACTGGCGATGCCTCAGCCTTTCTTGGAGCTCATTTGCACAATTCTACAAGTGCATCCTAATCTAGAGACTTTCACATCTTCCATCAAGACTTTCACCTGCATCTTGAATCGTGTGTTCAGTGTTGGGCCCTCAACTCCAGAAAAAGGCAACAAAGCTGGTGAAGGGCCCCAAACACAAGTCCTATGAGTCACTGAGGGAGTTGGCGTTGATTAGCCTGGAGAAAAGGAGACTCTCAACTTCCTGAAAGGTGATTGTAGTGAGGTAGGGGTTTATCTCTTCTCCATGTAACAAATGGCAGAATGAGAGGAAGTGGCCTCAAGTTGCACTAGGAGGAGTTTAGATTGGATATTAGGAAAACTTTCTTTACTGAGAGGGTGATCAGACACTGAAACAGAGTGCTCAGGGAAGTGGCGGAATCACCATCCTGGCATCTGAAGTTTGAAAACAGATATATTCTGGCTTGTTTACTTCTTATCAGACTCATAAGAAGATATAATGGAACTTATAATAGAACTTATAAATATATTCTTATATAAGTTTATGTATTATAAGAATATATAAAACCTCTTTATACCAAATGTAATATTACTTTATTATTAGGGTAAAAGATTGAGGAAGATGAAGACTCCTCAATTCTGTTTCTTTTTTCTCTTTTCTTTTTGTTTTTTTATAGGAGATAATAAAAATATTTGAGTGCCATTTGAGAAGATTAAAAATTCAAGACACCAATTTATGAGAATTGACTAGTTTGACAAACGAAAAGGAATAACACAGAATTTTGTGCAACAATGAAGTTAAATATGTTTTATCTGGAAGAGAAAAACAAATGCATGATAAAAAAGCAATTGATTGCTGTGAGCATACTCAAAAATGGAAAAGAATATTAAATTAGCATGCTATACTAATTTATACGTGATATATTAAAAAAAAAGAAAGTTGGTTTTTCTCTGGTAACTGAAATATCACATCCAGAGACCTTCACATCTATCTATATATATATCAATATCAAATATATATGATCTTTATATCAATATCAAATATTATAAGACGATTGACAACTACTTGTGACTATTCCATGAGATTTCATAATAGACAGATGTGAATCAAAAGATCAGTTAATAGGTTTATCATATGTATAACCAATAATAAAGCCAATTATGTATATTTAAAAATAATCTATAGCATAAATCTAAGGAATGAAAATTAACAAACATGAGTAGAAATAATAAACCATATTGCAGAGCATATGCAAGTTAGAGAAAGAAAATCAATTATTTGTTAAATAATTTCTTACCAATCTAAAACCGTGCTTAAAAACAGTCACTGACTGCAAAGAGCAAGTACTAATTTTGTCACATTGACATTAATTTTGTGAAAAGGATATGGTCCTCTCAAAATCATTTTAGCATTGTCTCATTAAGCCTGTTATGAGTAAATAATCTGTTAACAAAAGTTTTCTATATGTAGTGATGGAAAACTAGGGATAAGGTCACTGAGTGTGTTTTTGTTGATTTCATCTTAAGTAAGATTTATTATAGCTTAGTGATTAATACCAGAGATTTAGATTTTCTATTTTCATTTTACTTTGTGTCAGTAATAGACTTATTTCAGGCACCTATATCAAGTCAAATTAAATTGGCCCTGATTGGATTGCAGTAAATTTGAAAAGTTGCCACCTATTTTGAAGTATCTTTTTCTTTGTTTAGACAAAGTTGGATTTCCGCTACAGAGAACTTTACAAGATAAGACCACAAGAAACAAAGTAAGTAAAAAAATTTTAAAAAATTAATTTCCTTGATCTGAAACTTTGACATTTGTTTTCATTAAATATCAATTTGGGAACTTAGATACATATGCATACTTCTTGAGAACTGTATCTTCCCATTTAATTTAAAAATGAATACAAGAATCAGAGGGATAAAATATAAAAACATCACCTGTAGCTTGTACTGTTATTTAGATATTTGAACTTTAGACTGGAGCATGATTTCTTTCTTCTCTTTGCTGAAGGAACATGATACTGATACTTTCTTATTCCCCTAGTCTTGAGCTCTGCTTGGGTTTCCCATTTATATGTTTTCTGCTCCCAGGCTGCCAGCAGTAGCCTGGCAGCAGTGCCCAGACACCACACCCTGTCAAAACCCCATAGTTTGTCAGGCAGTGACAGGTGGGGGTGTCACCCCCTCCCCAGCTGGGCCATCCCAGAGCCAAAGCTGGAGCAGAGCAGGCAGCAGCCACTGGCCCCAGCACAGGGCTTAAACCAGTGACCTGATCAGTTATGGCAAGGTTGAGTGTAGTAGTGTGGTTTTCGTTTTACCAGTTTTATGTATGTATTTGTTCCTTGTTTTATATTGTTTTTTGTAAGTTGTAATGGTTTGGCCCATGTCACCCATATCCAACCCTTCTTGGTTTTACCCCAACCCCAGTTATGTGTCAATCATAAGTTATACAGCCCCTGGGTCTTGTCTGTCACTTTGGGGTCTCTCCCAAAAGTCTGGAGAGTTCCAGTGAGGGCCTCAAGTGATTGGACAGGACTTTGGCTGTCTCCCCGCCCAAGTTATTGATTTGTTATAATGTGTGTCATTTGCCTGGAGAGCCATACCCACATGATCCCTGATTTGTCCCCAGTTAAACCCATCCCTGAGTTCCTCCCCCCAATAAAAGATGTTACTTCTGGGGATTTCCCGTCTTTTCTCACTGCTTCTGCTAAGGGGTCACCTCTGCTGAGGGGCGTCTGCTGAGGCAGATACCCTGAACTGAGGTTATTCCCACTGGGGGATGAATAAAGCCAGTGGTTGAACCCTGAACAGACTCCCTCTTTCTTTCCTGCTGTCGTCACTTGACTCCTTCAGGCAAACAAGAACCCAAGGGATCAGTGAGGTTCGTCCTGCTACCAACCGTGCCCTTTACTGTTGTGATGCCAGGGCTGGCCAAGGCAGAGAGACAAAGACACCTCTACACTAGAGGAGGTCATAAAAATAATCAGAGGGCTGGAACACCTGTGAAGAAAGCCTGAGAAGCTGGGGTTATTCACTCTGGAGAAGAGAAGGCTCTGAGGAGACCTTATTACAAACTGTCAATACTTTAAGCGGACTTATAAAAAAGATGGAAACATATATTTTAATAAAACTTGTTGCAATAGGACAAGGTGCAATGGTTTTAAACTAAAGGAATGCAGATTCAGACTAGATATAAGGGAGACATTTTTTACACTGAGGGTGATGACACACAGGTTGCCTAGATCTGCTAAGTACCCCATCCCTGGAAGCTTCAAATCCTTCCTGGACAGAGCTCTGAGTAACCTGATTGAATTGAAAATGTCCCTGCTCATTGCAGGGGGGTTAGACTAGGTAATCTTCAAAGGTCACTTCCAACCGAAACTGTGCTTCTCTTCATTTATCAAGGGACAACCATACCTGAATAATCTGGTTGCCTTTTATGATGTAATGACTAGGTTTGTGGAAGAAGAGCTGGAGCTCTTTGCAGTGTATGTCACTTATCATGATTTTAGCATGACTTTGACACTGTCTCCCAAAATATTCCTGTACATAAGTTAGAGCTTTAGAGTCTGGAAGGGTGGACAACTAGACTGGTAAAAGGTTGGTTGTGGAGGAGGCCTGTTAAAAAAGGAGTATCCTCAACTCTGCCAAGGCTTGGAACACTGGAAGGCTTAAGACTGGTCTTTAGTCATAAAACATGAAGAAAGAAAACTTTTCATGTTGCAGATTCTTCCATGTCTTTTGTTACAAGGTCCACCTCCCTACTGAGAAATAGGTCCACCTTTTTTATTGGCCTTCATTTTGCTCCAAATATAAATAAAAGGCTTCCTTGTGCTTTGCACATTTTCTCTATTCTCAGCTCTAGTTTAGCTTTTCGTTTCCTAATTTCAAGTCTACACACCTGGGCAATGACTTAATATTCCTCCCAAATAGCCCTTTCCTTTCACTGCTCCTTTCACTTAATGTGTGCTTCCTTTCTGCATATGAGTTCAGTCAGGTGTTTCCTGTTCATCCTGTTGGCCATACCTTGTTGAACACTCTCTTCCATGAACAAGGAGGAGCAGCAATGGAGCAAAGCTGCCACCAGACTAAGACTTAACTGTTTAAAGTATGTCTTAAAGCTCTGCTTAGTAGACCATAAATCACTTTGAGAAGAAGAATGTTTGTGTCCTGACCTTGGCTCCCAGGAGAGACAGCTAGCAGTCCAGACTTGTCACTTCAAGCCAAATACTCAATGAGTATTATAACACAATAACCTTACTGTTCTAGATTCTTTCTGGCCTAGGAAATCTTTGCTGAATAGTGTTTGAGTCCAGCAAAAGTGCTGCCTCCTTTCCTCACAAATCAGACAAGACATTATAGTACCTCTCAGGAAAAAGCATAAAGCAAATTTGTGCCCTTCTTATGGTGCATTCACCAAACCTAAAGTTTCTTAAGTTCCCCAAACTTACATAAATGCTCTAATATTTAAACTAAAAGACAGACACCACAAACTCTGCATTTAGTACAGAAATGCAGATGTCAGACTGCATTTTGAATGTGTTCTCAGTGTGGCAATCATTTTTGACCTCTTTATATAGAAGCTGCCTCTTGCTTTAACATCTCAAGGAGAATGCCATTAGATTCCTCCCCTCTGACTAAATTAGTAGTCACTTCAGTTAGTGCAATTACTCTTCTTCCACTGGATATCAATAGCAAGAAATGCAAGCAGAGGCTTGGGGAGAGCAGATGAAATCACTACCAGAGCTGACTGACAGTAGAAAGCTGTAAAAGCAGTTAGGAAGGTCAAAAAGATAAAATAAACTTCTCTTCCTTTTAACTGATTAGATTTTGTGGGACTTTTTTTTATTGGGTCAACCTATTATATGAAAAGTGGAGCAGAGTTCTCATTGTCATATAGACAAGATGAATAGGAGGTTCTGAGGCTGGTGATAAGAAAGACTGGCCCTCAAAAATGACGTACAAGATAAAATACAAGCTGAGTTATTTAAGTCAAGATTTTGACTTCATTTAACATATAACTTAAGTACACAGTCACTTCCAAATGTCAGTTTGTATGCATCTCATAGAGAACATACGACAGAAAGGGCAGATCTGTACTTAACAGAATAACTATTTAGGGCTAAGGAATAATTACTGCTCTGCAGAAATGACTGAAATCAGTGACTTCATGGTACTTAATTATTTTTTGGCATCTTTTGGATTATGGCCAGTAATTGGCAGTTTGAACGTGAATTTTGAATTTGTATAGCTCATTTTAACACACATTTTAGTCACTGAAATATTATTTTTAATATTGACTGGAAGTTAGAAAGTGTTGATAGAGGAGCTGCAAGGCACCTTCCGTGAGAAGAGACCAAGGATTGCCTTATGACAAACATAGTTCCCTCATTTAGTTTAAAGCCATTCCACCTTGTCCTATCATTATTTGACATTTAGAAAGTTCCTCTGCAGCTTTCTCTCAAGGCCCCAGTACATACTTGAAAGCTGCTATAAGGTCTCCCTGGAGCCTTCTCTTCTCCAGGTTTAACAGTCATGCCTTAAGTTTTAGCTTTCATATTTTTCAGATTCTGTGCTGTAGGTGTGTAGGTCTGAGCTCATATTAAGTGCTAGTAAGCTCTCTTCACAGGGTAGGTAGACAAAACAATCCTTTTCCAGCCTGATACCAAGGACAACTGTTAAAAGCTTCAGGTCCCAAAAGTATAAACAAAGGAAAACTGAAGAGACCAAACAAGGAGGATGGAACTTCAAAACTATAATCAGACAATTAACCCTAACATGCAAATGGACCAAAACTTGTAAAACTGTGAAACCTTGTGTGTGGTGGTGCATGTTTGAGTTCTGTTTTATTTGTTCAGGTTGTGTGGATTTGTTCTGTAAAATGTTTTGTTCCTTGTACCCCCTCCTGTTCTTCTCCCTTGGTTCATCCCTAAGTTGTTTGCCCAGAAGTTGTCCTTGTCAATTTTCAGTTTGCCCCTGCAGCTGTTAAGTGCCAGTCATTTGTTATATAACCCCTGGTCCAGTCCATCACTCCGGGGCCTCTCCCTGCATCCAGAAGGTTCCTGGAGAGGCATCAAGTGATTGGGCAGGATCCAGGCTTTTCCCTCCCAGTTTCTTATGATTTGATAAGGTATTTGTCTGTTAAGAGCCACTCCCTGCTTATTCCCTATTGGATTGTCGCTGTACCCATCCCTGAGATCCACCCCGCTTTATAAGTTGCCTCCCTCAGATACTCGAGGTCTCTCCTGAGGCAGAGCTCTGAGGTGAGGATCCCCCTGGTCCAATAAACTCGGATTGCTCAGCCTTGGGGAAGTCCTGTCTTTATCTCTTCTGTCTTTGCCGCGTTCCTCTCCTGGTCAGCCAAGAACCGCAGTGTTGCTGCGGTGCCAGAGCGGGCTGAGCCAAGGGACACAGGCACCACGACACTTGTGACTGGTCATCCATTTTGTGGTCCATCTTGGGGGTAGGCCTGGCCAAGCTCTTGTACTGCCCAAGATGTATCCTCTAAGGCCTTTAAATAAATACCTACTTTATTCTTTAACTCTGTCTAGTCTCTGTTCTAGGTCAGCCTCTGTAGATGTCACCAGCCCCAACCTTTTTGGCCTGTCTTCTCAGGAGAGGTGTTCCAACCCTCTCACCATTTTTTGTGACCCTCTGCTGGACTTATTCCAAAGGGCCTGTGTTGTTCTTGTGCTGGGAAACCTGAGCTGGACACGGTATTCCAGGTGGGGGCTCACAGGAGCAGAGCAGAGAGGGGAAATCACCTGCCCCAACCTGCTGGCCTTAGTGCTGTTGCTGCAGTCCATAGCACAGGTGGGTTTCTGGGCTGCAGGCACACAGTGCCGTGTCATGTTGACCTGACCTCCTTGTCAACCAACGGTTCCAGTTTGGGATTGTCCAGAACCACGTGCAAGACCTTGCACTTGGCCTTGTTGAGCTTCATGAGGTTCCTGTGGGCCCACCTCTCCAGTGTGGCCAGGTCCCTCTGGATGGCATCCCTTCCCTCCAGCAAATGAGCTGCACAACACAGCTTGATGTTGTCGCGCAAACTTACTGAGGGTGCACTTGATGTTACTTTCTATGTCGCTGACTCATGAGTTTTTTCATCTTTACTTTTTTTTCTTATTTTTTTGATGAGAGGGACTGAAAGAGAAGCTGGATGATCAGCTGGCAGCAGGACAAGGCCAACCCAACACATTTAAAAAGACCTAAGCACTTCAGTCTCTCAAAGAGATCTTAAAATTGTTTTCTTGACCTCAAATAAAGAAAACAATAAACTAAAGTCTTAAGAATAATCAAGTCTTTTGATGAAGACAGTTCAATTTGGTAAACCTAGAAACTTTTCAAATTAAGCAATTTAAAATTAACAAAGTTCTTGAGTCAAAAAACTTGCATTTTTATTAAATCCATTTTACAGCAGAGTTGGTGACCCAGACACTTATGGTTTATACTTGAATATAAAATAAATTTTTCATTAACATGAAAAAAATTATTTCACTTGAAGCATGTCCGAATCATCCGGGTTATATTTTGACATAAGATTGTTCAGATAGCAAGATTTAGAAGAAGTGATTAACACCTCAGTCATGAAAGTGACCTTCAGGGCAAGAAATTGTGTTTAATTACTTATTCCTTTTAAAATTTCATACTGAGCGTCTGAAGCGAAATTAATATCAATATTTAATTAATTTTTTAATATCAGGCTCAGTGAAATATTTAGATATATTTTTTTTCTAATTTTATTCTTTACATAATTGTGTAGGAGCTCACATTCAGAATGCAATGTCAGACCACTTTGTATCAATGAATTTGTACTCCTAGATTATATTTTGCTTCTAGTTTTAATTTGCTGATTAAATTCAATTTGATTTATAATTCCACAAACAGTCATGGAAGTTCCACTTGTTCACAGTGTATCTTCAGATTCCCTCACAAAAAACCTTGGTAACCTATGAAGCCAAAATAATTAATTTGATGTCCTTAGATTATGAAAAAAATTCCTGTATTTATAGAAACATTTACAAAATCAAAAGATTCTGGAAGCATGTAGAGAAAAGTAGACTCTGAATATGACATATTTCAAAGGCTATCTTAGTGTAAAGAAGTTTATGGAAGCGTGGTGTTTTCTTACTCAAAATATCTATCCTCTATGCACATTAAATCTCATAGTTAGTACATTCCGAAGCAAAATTTTTAGTTGTTTGTTTCTTTAGATTTGAACTAAAACCTCTAAACACTAACATTCATTACTCCAGCCACTAAATGGCTGTTTAGACAAAACAGGTTTTAGATTCAACGCCTCACAAGGCATTTTCCATTTTATGTTTTCCTATCTAGCACTTTGGTATCAGCAATGTACAAGTAATATGCAGTAACAGCTATGATCTTGAGTTAAGAGCTATTCTACTTAGGACTTTCAGAACTGCTTTATGAAATCACTTTACTTCTTATTTTGCTCTAGGAAAAAACCAGTTTCTTACATGCCCAGATCACCAAAGTTATATTCTCCAAAGTATCTGGTGTAAGGATTTTAACCAGGGTGCATTAATGATATTTAGAGCTTAGGAAAACCATTCTTGCTGTCAGTGAAATCATGACAGGATACACCTGTGTGTTTTTACTCTGAATAGTGATCATCTTTTTAAAGAGTCTTTGTGATGTGCGAAGCATTAGATTTTATATCAGCAGTGTGGATTAAAAGCTATATTTTAATAGTTAACAAATTATTTCTAATGTATTTTTGTTAAAAATCTATTTAAAACGAAATAAAATTATGAATAATGTAAAATAAATCCAAAATAGCATAAATTCATGGAGAACTTAAAATTTTAAGATATATATGTCAAAATTTTAGAGGCAGCAGAGCAGAGATCAGTGTCTAAAGAGTGCCTTCTCTAAGACAGTAAATTACACGATGACCAGAAAAACCATTCAGAATATCTAATAAAAGTTAGTAATTTTAAAACAAGATTTAATGAATAATTTTAAATATATTAACCTAATTTGGCCTAACTAATTCAATGTATTTTAATTTGTTTCCACTTTCCATTAATTTATAAGTGTATAATACTTTAATACTTGATTATTAAAGTTCTCAGTATATTAAAACATCTCTTTTAAATTCAACTGATCATTGAGAACAATTCACACTGTGCCCTGTCTTTAAAGGGGCCTGGTCTTTGAAAGAAAAGTTGTTCCTAAATTGCAGCTAATTGGAAAAAGAACCGCAAAAAAACCCGGCAACAAAACCCAGCATCTTACCCTTGTTGGTTAAATACGTTAGAGAAAAGAAAAAAGTCAAACTGCTTTGTCAATAATGAAGAATCAAGACAAAAGCACACCTGCAGATTGCTCGTTCCTTTTCAAGTTAGAGTCTCCTAAGTGCTCATGTTGCAGCTGTCTTGTCTTTCATAAATATAACAGAAAATTCTTACAGAAACGTGCACATAAAAGTTAATACAATTATTTTAACATTTATTAATTAAAAATTATATCTGCAGTAGCACTGCCTAATAAACAGAAGTTTCTGTGTCACCCAAGAAGTACTACTTAGAACACAGGCCAGCTGAAGAAAATATTGCAGGGGGAGGCTTTGAAAGATTTAGGCGAAAAAATTGTATTTTTTCATTTTTTTCATTTTTGTGCTGAAATGTCAAGGATAATTTTAAAGAACTGTGCACAAGTGATATGTGGAGTAAGATTTGGGGTGAATGGAAGAAGGATATACACCTATATAGAAATTCCCAAAACTGTACTTGTTCTTTGTTCTGTAGAGAATTAAATTCCTCTTAGTTCAGTGGATGCAAATTGCATCCTTTTTAATCTTGTGCATTATGTGGCATCACAGTTGGAATAGATAGGAAAAAATATTTTATGCAGAAAAAACTGCATAATGATTCAACTTGAGGAAACAACTGCAAATATTTCTGCAGACATATGATTTTGTGTGTTTTCCTGTAGCTTAAGATGGATCTATCAAAACATTGGGTATGAACTAGCTCAGCAGCACACTGAGCATTTAAATAAAAGTCAACATCATTTTAGGGAAATGTTACTGCATCTCTACTCAGTGAATATTTTGTCATGACTCTAAAAATGTAAAGATTAGCACTAAAGGCAATAGTGTCAATCCAACAGGTCAAAAAGTCAAGGTGTTTCTATGGTTCTGTACAAATTCAAAGGACAAGGTAGCATTTTATTGTTTGCGAAATTTACTCTATATCTATGGTAATAGTTTGTTTCCTGACTGGATCAAAAAGAATACACATTAATTTTCTTTGTACTATACAATAACTCATTTCAACTGAATGTATGGGTGATTAAAGAAATTATAATTCAAGTCTTAATAGAAATAATATTGAGCTACTTTGAAAGACTTAGATAAAATTCTATAAAGTTAGTATTGATTTATCCTCCAATAAGGAGAATAATTTTTATTCTCGCTATAGTATTAAAACCATGTAAAACCTGTGAAATAAGCTTCTTGGCTTTGGTAAAAAGTAGATCATACCTGTGAATCCAGGTAGACAGAGACACCTATAGCCTCCAAGTCTGTTGATGCAGCTTCCTCCGTGTAAACAAGGCAAAGTTTCACACTCATTTACGTCCATCTCACACAGAGACCCATAGTATCCAGGTGCACAATTACAAATGAATCTTTAGAAAAGGGAAAATCAGGTATGTCAATGGAAGTATGAATGAGACCTATTGCAATATTTTAAAACCATATGTATCTCTTGTTGCCAAGTTGGTGTCCCTAATCCTCATCCATATTAAAATAATTAACAGAGTTTTCTCATTTCCATGTTTCTGAAGCAAAGAGGGTGATTTGCTTTTTGTTAAATTAATAGAAAAAATGGCACAGTAATTTTAACTGAAGGTATAAGACATGACTGAAGGGTTAATGATCTTCTGGCACAAGTCTCTGAATAATTTGAGAAGTGCTGTGGAATAAACACAGGGTTTGTAACAATCTAACTCAAGATCAGTTTTCTTCTATATCAGTCTTTTTCCAAATTAAAAAAAAATGTAAAGAGGAAAAGAACAAGTTGTGCAGAAGACATTTTCCCTTCTGTCTTCTTGTAAGGTCATACAAGAAATAAAAAACTGAATCAGTAGCATTTGCTTACTCCATTTTAATTTGTAGTAGGGTGAAGGTCCCATCCTTGTTCCAGTCAAATAGTTGAATGGAATTAACAGAATTAACATAAGGAAATCAGGGAAGCTTTTCATTTTGTAATAACTAACCTGTTTATGAGATCCAGGCAAGTTCCATTGTTCTTACATGGTCTTGATAAGCATTCATCAATCTCCACTTCACACAGGGTCCCTGTAAAGCCATGTTGGCAGGAGCACCTAGCAAAAAGGTTGTCACTACATTACATTTTTAGGTCATTATAAAGATTCTGGAAAAATATGGCAGATGTTGAGAGGTATTAATTAAATGGTACCAAAATCATGTTTGCTTTTCACTGGTAATTGCAAAGGGCAATACTTTAACAAGTCTCAAAAGTTACAGTGCCTGAAGCCCAGTAAATAAGACTTTTGTTACCATTAGCTGAAGGCCACAGGCATTGTGCTGACTCCACTGTACAAGAGTTTACTTAGAATTTGCCTTGGCCTGAGCTGCTTTTCACTTGTTTTGACATCTGCCCTGCAGCCAACTGACTGATGCCTCTCATGCTATAACTTCAGCTCTGGAATAGCATCTATGGTGAGGTTGTGAGACACTGATATGACCATGGTGTTACAAATAATAGCCTTTTATGTTCCACTCCTGAAGGATGGGATGACATCCAGAGGGCCCTGGACAACCTTGAGAAGTGGGCCCTTGGGAATTACCTGAGATTTAACAAGACCAAGTGCGAGGTGCTGCACCTGGGTCAAAGCAACTCTGATATCAGCACAGGCTGGGGGATGAACAGATTGAGAGCAGCCCTGCTGAGAAGGACTCTGGGTTGCTGGTGAGTGAGAGGCTCCAAGAAGGCCTGAGACTGAAGATGAGAAAAAACTCATTGTGAACATCATGGTTCTCCTGACAAAGACTTCCAGATGCCAGTGACTTGCAGTAAGACTGCCAGTTCTTCAGGAAGAACAAAATCACTGATTACTGGATGCACACAGATATTGTGAGGGAAATCATAATCAAAAAGACATAATTGCAAGATTTCTTATATAACAGCTAAAACCACATAGGTTTTCCTATTAACTCAAATTGTCTGTACTATTGTAACTGGACTAACAACAACTTGGCTTTGTTAAATTAGATCCTTATGATTTTAATTAGCCCAGCAATAAATTATTGGCATCATATTTATGGTATATATGTATTACTTTTTCACACAAGAAGGTTTAGACTATAAGTAACTGTCAAACACATTACACCCCACCCCCCCTTCTCTGAAGGTCAGCAAACATTAGATGGCCAAGTACCAAAGGGAAAGCTAAACGATAACAATCCGTGTATCATGTTTGTCAGTCAAGTAATTTTCCTGACCTGTAGTGGTTGACCCCATCCACACAGAGACCTCCATTCTGGCATGGATGGGAGATGCACTCATCACTGTTAATTTCGCAGTAAGTTCCCTCAAATCCTGAAACACAGATTTTATTAACTGTGAATGAATGAACTCTACTATTCAATGTGAACAAATGTGTCACAGATTCTCATGGAGATTTGGCTATCTGAGCCCAGGACTAACTCAGACAATGAAAGTGGCCAGCCTGTGAAACCTCAGCTGCACTCAAAGCTGTTTAAGAAAAGCCCATGAGAAGCAGCAGCAATGGCTACCTTGTTGGAGCATTTAAGCTGAAGATCGTTGCCCTTGGTATCTGACTGAGTTGTGTTGCAGCATTGGCCAATGCCAGCTGTGTAGTATGCTGACTTTGGCCTACAGACAGGCTCTCTGGCTTTGCCTTGGATCTGCCCCATTCCTTGTAGCTTTCAGTAGGAGAATATCATCCTCTGCTGTTCCTGGACACAGTCACTGGAGCTGCCTTGCCTGCCTCACTGATACATTGTTAGTCTGACCTTTTCTTCTGAAGGAGCCAGCCCTTACTGCTCACTGACCCTAACATCAGGACTACAAGTAGAAGTAACTCTGAAAGAACTTTCTCCAACTATTTTTGTTCCTTAGCTTAAGCAAGTAAATTTCCAGACAGTATATGAAGTTGTCGCTATTGTACACCGCAACGACACAAAGACTCTGACTTCAGAAGGCTGAAAAAGTGACTCCTTTATTCTCAGAAAATGTCTCTTTATAGTATTTTACACAAACCAATTCAATTGGTGACAAGAAGACAAACCTCTTCAATCACATTGGTCAGACTAGAGGAACATCAAAAAGAAGTCCCTCCTAGTGGAAATATGTAAACATTCTTGCTGTTACCAAAACATGTCTCTTGTTTACAGAAGGTTCCCTGGCAAAGGAATTTCAGAAACCAAAACATGTCAGGCACAAACCAGGGCTGCATGAAGTCTCAACATACTTTAATGAACCACAGAGAACAGATTTGGATAGAGCATCTGAATAAATATACTGGGGAAATGTAACCCATTTTAAAGGACTGAAAAAGCTTTTTTGGAGAGTGTGGGATAAAATCAGAAACTAAAGCTAATTCAGTAATTAATATATTAGAGAGAGTAGTGGAAGTCAGAGGAGTCATATTTATTCAAAGAATTCAGTAGCTGAGAAAAAAAACCCCAATTGATTTTAATATTTAAATGAAGAAAAAATATTACTAAGATCTTATTTGCACAGTACATCACTTGCATAATACATTTGCCTGTGTAAATGTTCCGCAATATGTACTAAAACAAAATAAGACACTTACGTGTCTTAAGCGATACATGAACCCTGTTTCTTCTCTTAGACAGCATACTATGTCTTCTAACATTTGCATAAATAGGTGTTCTGCTAAATGCATACTTGTGTTAAAATTGTATACATATGGTGGAGAAACTATAGCTACTTAGTTGAGTTTTGCACAAATTCAATATAATTGTTTTCAATTGATGGAGAAATAAAACCTGGAACATTTTTCAAACTAGCCTTTCAATTATAGTCACACTATTATGATGTTATTCTTTCTTTTCAGAAATTTCTTGAGCATGAAGGATACCCTCATTTATTTCCTATTTGTCTGTGTCACCAAAAAACCCCAACAAAACCAAATCAAAACAAAAAAAGGACAAAACAAACCACCAAAAAACCCTCACCAATCGCCCTAAAACAATGTAAAAGAATTGTCAAAATAGCAAGAAAAACTGTCTCAGTGTACTGTTTTTGAAGTATCTCCCTCAGCACAGGCAAATTTGTATTCTGAATGTCTTAGTTTATTATGTGCAAAAGGGCCTGAACCAGAGCAAACCATCCAAATACTTTCCTTATCTGTAGCATGTGCAATCTGCATCTTAATGCTGCTGAACCTTCATCAATGCCTACCTGTAATCTGATTAAGGAAAAAAGACAGGTAGAAGAACAGTAAGCTAGTAACCACAGACCAAGCTAAGTACTAGGTTGTGTGAGTAGCAGGAAGTCACTGACACACAAAATATTCAGGAGGTGTTTGATACATGCCATTCAGTGCCACTGAGTTAGAGCAAATAAGATGACAACACGTTTCTCTAACTCTGGTTTAATTAAGAAATTGGAGGGCATGGTAATGTAAGATACTAGGACTCAGGACTATTTGTGTCAACTGCCTCATCTGTAATTTCTCATTAATTTTGTAATGTTTGAAATTCTTAAAACTAAATTTGATTACTGAGTGGAAGGCTGTCAATGGGCAGGGAAAATAGAACTTCACTGAAAAGGAAATACTGAAGGTAACCCAATGTAACTTTATAAATAACTCACAGATATATAGATATATTTTAGCTTTATAATGCTATTGCAGAAGAGTTGTGAAGATAACAAAGCAAAACTGAAAAAAGTTTGAGAACTTTTACACAGAATAACATCTTGCTTTTTGTGTTGCTATAGAGTATTTAAGCAAGCATCTTGAAAAAAATACCACAGTTACCAGATTAGAATATATAAAACGAAAAATGGAGGCATTGCTCATTCTGCTTTTGCCTGTCATCCTCTCTGGTTATGGAAGTTTTATGGTCTTTTTGAAGTAAATAGTACAGAAATGGATATACAAAGCATTATTTAAACACATTTTTTGAATTTAGTAGTACATCTTTTTCTAGCCCATAGCAATATATCAATTGATATTGATATATCAATATCAATAGCAATGAAAAGACATAAAATAAGCAAACATATAGCAGGCATTCTACTTTAGCTATTTTTCCTGCAAATGGAGAAAAAAAACCCATTTTCATCACAAAATTTTACTATCTACTACATTATGAAATGAGCAATCTAAGTATTCAATTTACTGTGTTTTCTTATGCTTACTAACAAGTTATCTCAGTATGGTTTTATTAAAGAAGTAATTATTTTTTCATAATGATTTATACTATTAAAATTGCAGCCAACTACTTAGATGATATTTTGATCTGTGATGAAAACTTGTGAACTAATGCAGTAACTTTTTTTAAGGAATTTTTAGCATTTCTAGCAATTTTGCAATAGAATCAATGAAAGCCTGCTTTCAACTCAAATGTTTATTCAGAAACACACAAATCTGCTTAAATGTATCCCAAAATATTATTTCATTCGTGTTTTCTGCATGTCTGTCTTCTAGTATATTTAGAATTTATCAAGCTTTTTATAAAGGATGTTTCAATAAAATCATATGACAATAAGCCAATTTTAATTCAGCCCTTAAATATGTTTTCAGAGTTAATTACAAAAAGAAAGCTGTGCAACACTGTGCGCATTACTTATACAAACAGGAGAGGTCAAACTTCAAAATAAATACAGTAGATATTAATAAAATATTTATTTTAGGAATATTCTTGAACTGGTACCAGTTATATTACCTCCTAATTCAAAAGACTAGTTAAAACTCTCATACCTAAGTGGAACTGGTTTAAAGAATTTGTAGTTTATTTGCATTGAAAATGAGATTCCTCATGAGTCTAACATGTAAGAACTCTTGTATTTTACATGATAGTCATACACAATTTACAGGGTATTTTAATACATTAGGTTATTTTGTATAAGTTACAACTGCTGCCACACATATTTTTGGTCTTCTGGGATACTTAAACTAAAATATATGTGGGGATGTAATTTTTAGAGAAATGCATACATGTTTCCAAATTATTTAATGTGTTTCAAGAGAAAATAAAAAGGACAATGAGGGGAACTGCTCCAAAACATTTAATATGTCAAATATATTACTGCATAAAACTCTTATGTAAATCGTGACAGTACTGATGTGTTAACAGGCTTGCTATTGTAAAATGGTCTTTATTTGTCAAGCATATTTTACTGTATTTTTTATGTCACATTAGAAAAACTGAAGCTGTAAACAGAATCTCATAAGTATTGCTGGAATTGACATAGTTTTTTTAAAATCAAAGGGATTCAGCAATTAGTTTAAAACATTTATTTGTGAACATATTGAATATGTATAGATATATTTGATGATGTGTCTTAGAAAGGTTAACAATTTTTGTAGTAACATAACATATTCAAGACTTTCAGAAATTAACAGAGATGAAAAACTGAAAGTTATTACAGTTCATTGTGTTAGAAAATATAGTCTTATTTCTCTCTATTTTTAATTGTTCAGGTGGCATGAAAGTAACTAATGATATGATGCCTGAAAATATCTGGAAAGCTGTTACTTAAGATGAGACACATACCGTTTTAACTTCAGTTTCTCTGAAATATAGGAAATCCTGCATTTCTCAACTCTGTCTATGGGCCTTCTGGGAGCTGCAAAGTGATGGAATATGCAGAATATAGAAGCTAAATATCTGCTGTCACAGTTATGCTCATTTTCATTTCCCTATTCCATTGCAGAGAAGCATTACAGAATTGACCTCTGCTGGTAACAGGATTCTAACAGGATTCTTTTGCCATAAGCTCTCTACTGTTTTGCTCATCAGAACAGTATCATAGATATTTGTCTCCTTACCATGAACTATTTATGAACCAATGTTTGCAAACAGCAGAGATATCACAGCAGTCCCATAATCATTAGTTCAGGTACTTAGATTGTTCAGCATAAGTAAGTACATAAATCAAAATTAAAGGTGTGTAAAATATTAGGCACTGTAAAAAGACTATTTCCCTCTGTAAAATTATGACTGTGTGTATCTAAACAAAAATGGCACTGAAGGGCTCAGAAATCTGACAATGGAAAACTCCAATTTAAATAACTTGTTTTTCATAGTCTATTTATTATTTCTGCTTGGTATTATAAGTTTTGTACATTATGATAATTTTCACTTAGCCTTGTTTCAGACATTGGCTGAAAAATATTTTGCCTCAGTTCGAATTTGTGGCTGTAAGATGTTATAGACCAAATAAAAATAATCACTAGCATCTGGAACAAAGAGTAGGTGTCAAGGGAAAGCTATTGACAGGAGACTGATAAAAGAGGTGAAAAAGTCCTGGGAAAAATCTGTTTAAAAAAAGGACTTCAGAAATTACCTTGAAGCATCAAGAAACTACTGCTTTTAGAAAGGATAAAGAAAAAATAGAACGTCTAATTCCAGTAAAAACTGTAGCTATTGCTTCTCCTTAGAGATGAGTCCTTTTCATAGATTTCTCTGGAACAATACACATAATTTCCCTACACCCTAAATTTGATGGCTTTAGCCCTAAACCCTATGCACAAACCAGTTTTTCAATTTCTCAATGCTGAGTTTTATATCTTTAAAACTGCAATGGGCACAAATAAGATGACAAAGCTTTTGTGTACTTGTGTGCTGTAATGACATATGTTGCCACTCCCTGTTCTTTTTACTCCTCTCTAAAACTGTGTGCTTCCCAGAACTATGAAATAGATAAATAATTTTTTTAAAAGCCTTTACAGCAATAATAAAACAGCAAGAGGCAAGTGGTCAAGAATTCAGCCTGTCTACCACCTGAAAGATTTTCCTAAGCTGCCTAAATAATCAGCAGAGTGACATAAATATTTCTATAGCAGTAGCCATTTGACTTTGTATGTCTGCTTTTGCGTGAAACTAAGTAAATCAGGGAATAACACCTCCTCAGTGTAATACTGTGGACATCCACATCCACAATCCAGACATTTCCAGTTTATTTCTTTCAACAATACATATATTATTCTATTGCTCTAATTTCCCTTCTACTATAACTCGTTAAAATGGCACTGAGTTAACCCAAATGTTGGCCAGGTAATCCATATTTCTGAAAAAAGTAGGTAAATCTTTGATATGAACTCTCTTCATATGCATGCAATACCTAATATATAATATGTAACATTTCCTGATAATTTTTCTGTCACAACCTAAAATGTATAGGGAAAATTGCTTCCATTGTAATACGAAGGCTGCATGAACATCCTGAGCTCATCCCATCCATATTACTTGGACTAGTGAGGGAAGTTCTACATCTAATTTTAAAGAGAGATTAATTTCTATCTTCTAAGAAGCAGGAATTCTAGGAACCATCTTAATTCAATGATCTTGCCTTTCCCTCCCTGTGTTTGTGTCAGCAACAACTCTGTCTGCCATTCCGACTAGCTTGCCTTGCTACTATACGTATATCTACTAATAGTTCCCATAAAAGAATAAATCACTGTTAAAAACAGTCTTTTTAGAAAACACTAAATATTTTCTGGCCTGTAGTTTATGATTTCAAATTATTTTTCTATCCTATTCTCTGCAATATTTTTGTGCTTGCAATTATACAGGTTTCTCACCTTGTGAAAACTGTTACCTGTTATCTCCCATTTCATCATAAATTAAACTTGTTGTTCCTCAGTCCCAGCCAGAGAGCTCATTATGCACTCAGTAGTTTTATGCCCTGTCATAGTTTTCATTGATTTTGAATACATTCTTTCAGTATTTTTTTGTTTTTTGGCTTGGAACACATTTGTTCTCAGAAAGCATCACTCACTATTTTTACCAAACTCCCCTCTCTTTCTTTTGAGTTGCCTCTACAAAACTAACAGTTTCATGCTTGCAATTATCTGGAAGAGCATGGTCCAATGCCTGCACTCTTGTTCATTTACCCTCCATTTTACTTATATATGCAGTTAAATTGCTCTTTGGATCTTTTTCATGTATACCTTTGGGGAATTTACGAGCAGCAGTCAAGGCTCAGCTAGGAATATTTCAACATTATTTAAATTCTATAGTTTTGTTTACATGTCCTGACTTGCTCTTCTGTTACACTAAATTTTCATTTCCATTATTAAGATTAATTCTAAGAGTGGAATTCTCCAGTACTGTAAATGCATGTTGATAAATCAGGCAATAAAAATTCTGCTATTTGCCCTAAGTTTTCCATTCTTCCTGTTTTCTTTGCATTTAGTGTGTAGTATTTAAAGCGATTCAGTGCTGGCTATATGATTAACAGCTCAAACCCCTGTGTCCTCCCAATCGTCTTGATCAAACTCTTGCTTATTAATTACTGGCAAATATTTGAGATGGGTTTTCTGTACACCTCTTGGGAAACTTGTTCTACAGAAGTGATCCTTAAGCTTTTGCAATAATGGCCCTCCCTACAACATTCTTGCAACCTTGAATATACCATCATGCAATTGTAGCGATCATAATTTTTTTTAACTGTTTAACCTGCTTGTGTAGACATTTAATTTAAAGTCATGGTCTAACACTGTTCCATGATCTATGATATGAGAACCCAGTTTTGTTACACAAATATTATAATCTATCTCCTTGCAGGAAGAAAACCTTTGTATCTAAGGCAAACAGCTCAAGAGGAAGTTTTACATCAATGCTATTTATAGAATTTTAGAACTCTTTATAGCAACATCAGACAACTGTAGTTCCCCAGTGTACATAAAATGCAGCTTTGTTTTATACTACAGCTAATCATGACTTTACCACCTTCCTACCAATTTGCTGTGGTAATTCTGTCCTAAACTAACATCATACATTAACTTTGATTCTGCCCAATTCACAGTCTATCACCTTTTGTCTTCTTTGACCTAGCCAATGAGTATTCTCTTTTTCTTCTGAATATGACCACTGTCAATGGTATAATTTATGGTCCTGTTTTACTCATCTCAGATTGGTGTTCTAAGGATAGTTTTTAGAATTTGGTAAGCACTGCTACATTTTGTGATTTCTGTTATACCAGGCTCAAACTTTCTAATGACCGGAGTGTTAAATACTGGCAAGTTAGTCCACATGCCATCTACTACTAAGTCATGTGTCTTGGAGTAATCTACCTATGTCAGTGTGATTGCCCTTTGTGATCAGGTCTATAATACTGACAAGTTTATTAGGAGAAAAAGGGAGGAACATGCAAAACAAAAGGAGAGAAATAATAGAAAAGAAGACAACAGAGGAATTAGATTTCCTCAAATTGCTTTCAGCTGAAATTCTGTATTTTTCCGTCTATCCTTCTTTTGATAAGAGTCCTGAATAACTGGCTGCATTTTTCTTAGCATGAGTGATCAACTCACTTTATGAATTATGCTTTTTACCCCTTTTCAATTCTGAATTTTTCACTTTCCAAAATTTGTTAGCAATGTATGCTACTGATTCACATAACTGCCCTATGACTTCCCCAAGGATTCCTAGCTGCAAGTGTCAAGAGTTCTTAAAAATTCCATTGAATCTCCCAGAGAATCCTGGCTGCATGTTTCTTTTATTCTGCAGAAATGGTGCACGAAAGTTTTTAGAAAATACGACTCTTTCTTGGGAATGTTAAGAAAAGACTTGAGTTACATGTCTCTCTAGAGATCATTTCTGAAGAAGGTTCCAAAAATCAATATCTTGTGTCAAAAGCTGTTTTCGAAAAACTGCTTTTCTTAAAGATGCTTCACTAAGCAACTTGCATACCTTCCCAGTGATGTTTGAGTTTTTTACCTCAGCAGCTTGCAGTAACCTTTACCTTAATAGTGAAAAAGCCCAAGGTGTAATATGCTCCTGATTCCTAGGTATTATATCCATACCTTTGTAGCTTAGTAAATGACAAATAATAGTATTGTCATGTAACAATGCAGTTATCTGCTATCCTTTTGCCCTAAGAGACCCCTACCTTTATAGGCATAACTGAAGACTTCAAAATCCTGCTCCAATTCCAGTTTCAGTAGTTGTACTCCCCTGTTACTTAAATTTTGTAAATTTTCAGTGCAGTTGTTAGTTAGTTAATGTATTCTTCAATTCCTACATGGAAGTGTATAGCAATGTTCTGCGCAGTTAAACTGTTGCTCCGTTCCACCTTAGCAGTTCTTGTACGTTGTGGGAGAGATTGTGTCTTTTGAGCCATGGCCCAGGGAAGCTCTCAGCACCTGCTGTGATTTGGTTTGTTGTGCATACAGGGAGCAACCCGCTGTACCCATTAAGCAAGGGAAGATTACTTCCCTGATGTGCCAGGCCTTCCTGACAGCTCAGCAGGAAAAGAAACAATTTCCAACTTGCTCCAATTTTTGTACTTTCACCAATTTGCATATATTTTTTCTAAATTTGCCTGTCTATTTTGTCAATTTAGTTTGTCTCTGCTGGCCAGGTGCATGTGTATCTCTTTGTCATGGTAACAATTGACTGCGAAATACTAATTCTGAGTGTTGAATCCAAGCCACCATAGATTTAATAAGTATTGTAAAATAAGAAACTAATAATAGGTAAACTGACAGCTATCTTTCCAGTCTTTTAACACAACTGATAGACCTGCTGCAATTCATTATGGTTTTATGTTCTTTGAAACATATTCTTTTCTACTTAAAATAAAGATGGCAATAAATTCAACATATATTTGCAATTTTTCTGGAGCAAGACAGAAAATGAAAGAAATTAGCTATTCCAGTACTCACCTGTTTTGCAAATGCACATTGGATTTCCATTTACTTGTGCCAAGCAGGTTGAATTGTTCATACATGGATTGTAAGGCAGCTCACAGGGACTGAAGCGCTGGTGGCAGAAGTCACCAGTATAAAATGGAGGACAAATGCATACAAACTGCCCCGGCTTCACAGATTCAAAACATGTGGCTCCATTCAAGCATGGTTCAGATTCACATTCATTTATATCTTCACTGCAGTCTGGCCCTGTCCACCCTACTGTACATGTGCATCTGGAGGGGCAAAAAACCAGAAAATGAACCAGAAAATGACAAGGCAGAATAAAAATTAACAGCTTATTTCAATCACTTCCAACCCTTTCAATTTAAAAAAAAATTAAAAAACCCAAGAGAAGCAATAATATTTTTTTGTGAATACCTTTTCTTTTCCTAAAAATCGTATCAAAATGCATTATGAATAAAATTTATATTCAGGTTATTATCCCAGAATTTATCTGAGCAAAAGCAAAAGGACTAATTCTAAGTCACAATATTACTTGGAGAACCGTGTGGTTTAGGAAATGCAGACAGAATCGTATTTAGACCATTTTTAAGATGAAACAACAGCACAAATTATCAAATATGAAAAATAAATTTTCTAAATGTTAAGGATTAGGACATCTTTTCATGCTGCGGTGTGCATTTTCAGTTTCCTAAAATTTCTGTATAATTTTTGTTATTAAGCTTCTATACTGGTTTCATTCCTATCCCCACACCCCTTTTCCTTCATCACTGTTGTTAATTCACATAATAGGCCTGGCCCTCTCCATTTTATCTTCTTAATAGCCCTGGCCTAGCCCATTGTATAGCTTTCCATCTTATCTGTGAACACACCCCTGGTATTTGATGGCCCTAGGTGAGCCAGGTGGGTCGGCCAAGGCTTCAGGTATCCCCATACCCCTTTTACCCCTAAATGGCAATGTCAAGCCCCCCTCTACCTTTGTCACTCCTCCTCATTTCCATCAGTAACGCCCATGTTCATAAAGGCAAGTAAGAGCCAACTCAGACACTGATGCTTTGACCACCTGGGCCTTGGCCCTGAATAAACACCTTCCTAAGTAACACCAAGTGTGAGCCGCTCCTTCTTCCAAGCAAGGTCACATCTCCTGGATGAAATCTGGACCCAAAGGAATAACTCATTTTTATGGTATCTGAAGAGCAGAGCTAGCCGGAGAGACAAGCTTGGAAGGACCATATTTTCATATGTGGGAAACTGTTAAGTACTTCAATGTTTGGGATGAAATGCATTAGGTAGTATATCCAGTATGCTTAAGAAAGAAAGTAGGAGTCATGAAGGATCCAAATTTCATTGTTTTCTTTCTCTTTTTTGAATGCTTTCATGAAGATCTGTTAGTGATAACACAAAAGAGGAAACTTGGACCAAAATCTAAATAACATTATAAGGAACGTATCTTCATGATTTAGATAAATATATTTTTCTATTCACAAATAAATATAATGAAGTTCTGTAAATTCAAAGAAAGTGATTTGTTAAGGTTTTTAAAGCTTGCAGAGCCAAATTTCTTCACTAGCTGCAGTAAGAGAGGCTTCTATGTACTTTATATATTTCTATTATTTGCACTGTAAATAAAAATTAATTTAATTTAATTTTTGCCGCTATTTGGCAGGACAAGAGAAAATATGAAAGATTAACTATTCCAGCTCTTGTCTACTTTGATCAATATTGATTTCAGGTATCAAATCATTCAAATATATCTTCATAGTTGTAATTTGATAAGAGAAATTGTTCTTAAGTAAGAAACAGGTCACTTAATGGAGAATCTGTTATGTAGTTCTGTTCTGTAAAGTACAAGCCTTTCATGCTTGCCACATGAAAGGCAAATTTCACCCCTTAAGAAACCCCAGTCTTTTCTTTCAAATTTTTTGTGTTCTGTGTTATTTATTTGTGGGATACAACAACTGTGACACATGAAATAAAATGGATATTGCAAAAAAATTTATAATTTTAAAGGCCTGAGTATTTTATCATTAAGGATTCAAGAATCAGGATATTGTATTTTTCTCATGTTAAAAACTAATAGTCATTACTATCAAAAAGCATTCAGACATTCTTAAAATAACTGACAAAGATCACATTTCAAGACTCATAATTTACAATACTCAAAACATACTTTTGGAAATATGGTTAAAAATAAATACTTTTTTTATTCTCTGCTTATGCACAACAAACATACCTGCTTTTGCTATACGTGGCAGAATGCATTCATTATCTAGAAGCAACATCCACTGAATAACACTGCATGCCCAATCAGTGCTTTACTGAATTTTCTCTTACGTAGTCAATATATAAAAACATCAGACTCTTACAAATTAGGCATCTCCAAATGTCTCATACTGAACACAGGAGAACACTCTGACCCAACAGATCAGAACACAGATGTTAATTGGTTTACAGCTGCTCTTTTTTTTTTTTTGTTGACTTTTATGAAGTTGTGAATAAATTACTACTGATGCACCACTACAAATTGGTATGTAGCACTTGGCTATGCTCCATTTTTAGCTTAAAAAGCTCATTAAATGGAGAGCCTTTCACTTCATATTAGGAGAACACGGTTCAGTTCTGACCTGGTCCGACTTTATGGACATAACTGAGGTGCAGAGGAGCAAACATTAAACAAATTTCATTCCCTTTTTTTCCCCTAATGAGTTTCATAACTGCCTTTGAGTTATCAAAACTATTCTGTATGACTACAGGGAACACTAGGTCACTGAAACACAGCAGTTATTACACTACATAACTAGCCAGTCCTACCCTGGCTTCATGCCAGCTACCAGCTGAGACGTAACTGTCAATATTAATGCAAAGGAGACAATTAATAACAGAGCTTTTTGTACTCCTTTCTGGATTATTAAAAAAAGTTATGGGAGTCCTCATTAAATATGGAACAAAAAGTACATAG
Organism: Sterrhoptilus dennistouni; assembly: GCA_013397095.1. Taxonomy (NCBI): domain Eukaryota; kingdom Metazoa; phylum Chordata; class Aves; order Passeriformes; family Zosteropidae; genus Sterrhoptilus; species Sterrhoptilus dennistouni. The sequence continues at coordinate 492,027 of VWZU01007203.1, read as the reverse complement.
AAGCATCTATCCTGAGGCCCAGTTATAAGAATGAAGACAAAATTTTGTGTTAATGAGAACTGTTATTTAGAAAAAGGTAAGGAGGTGTTATGACTATTAAAAGCAAATTATAAATGAAGCTATTGTTGCTGGTATTCTTGGAAATTAACTGATCAAAAGACAAAAACCCAAACAGACTTTTTCAGAATGCATAATTTTTTTTTACTCCATTAGCAAAATCAAGATGATTTCTAGAATTCTCAGGGGGAAAAATAAAAAAAGCTGATATATGGTTTTAAGAGCTCATATAAAGATAGTAAATGCTGAATTTCTTTCTATTGTTTTACCAACTTGCCAATATAAATATTTTTCTTTCAAATAACTAAATCCAAATACACTCATTGATATTAGAAAACCAAATCATTACTCTTTTATGTAAACTATTCATTTTAATAGTATACACCCCACATACTGCTTAGACTGTGACATGTATAGAAATCCTCCAACATACATTAATCAGCCTCATAAGTATTATCCATTTACTTTTCACACATCTCTCCATAATTTGAAAGATTTCTATAGAAACACAAACAAAAGGAGAGGGCAATGAAAATACACAAGCTGTATTCATGGTTTTGTATTCTACCACCTGTTTTAACATTAAAGTAAAAAATTAAAAATTGCAAACTATAGTCATGAATTCTATCCAGAGAAGTAATGTTAATAAGTTCCTCTGTCTCTATATGATGAGTTAAGTATTAAATTTTGTTCTTACCTGCTTGAAAACTCCCTTTCTACTTCTCACATTCCAGTGAAATATATCTATATCACCTGCCTTATATTCTACCTTAAAGGTCTTAAGGAATTAAGTATCAGGGAAGTCTTAAGAATAACTGAACTGTTGATTTTAGAAAAGTTTCTGAGGTTCATCTAGATTCCCTTGCTCAAAACAAGTACAACTAGAATTTTCTCATGTCTGTGTCCAGCCTGGTTTTGAGTATCTCAAAGATGTAGACTTCACAGCCTCTCTGGGCAGTCTATTCCAGCAGCTAGCCACCCTCCCATTAAAAAAAAAAAAAGGAGTCATTTTTTAACTTCATGTGGAATTTCATATACTTTTCCTTCTGCCCACTACACATTTTCCTGTCACTGGATAGCCCTGAGAAGAGTCTGCCTCCTTGTTTTCTCCCCCCCTTTCATCAATTATTTGTACACATTTGCAAGAGATTTTCTGAGCCAAAACCATTTTTCAGCATGCTAAATGGAGAGGCAGTCTCTCCTGAATCTTAAGAGTTCTAAACTGGCTGTCTATCAATTAGAAAACCATATTGGTGGGTTTATTCCAACCTACTTCAGCTAGAAGGTCTGGAAAAATGCCAAAATTTAACAAAAGCACATGGTGTGACTCTTAGGGCTGGTCCTATGCAGGGACAGGAGTTGGACACAATGATCCTCGTTGGGTCCTTCCAACTCAGTGTATTCTGTGATAAGTGGTAATATAGATGAATATTCCAGAACAGAACATCTCGAGTTTGGTTTCCTTTTCACCCGAGATTCAGGTGGTGGTTCAAGATAGTCTTTTGCCCTCTGAAAGCTTTGAGCCAGACATGAGAATGAAACATAGTCTTCAAGGTCTTGTTTTTCAAGGATTCTTGCCTGTTTATTGTTTCTTATCTTACAATTTTCTCTGTGCTTGGCCGAGATGTTCACAGCTGCTCGGACACAGGACGACTCCTCCTGTGATGGGAAGTCGCTACCTTCTTATACAGATAATTACATGTATATTATTTACAGTTCCATGCCAATGCCTATTACCTGTGCTAAAATGGTCACCTCTACTCTGGCCCAATCTCCTTGAACTACTTTGTGCCCCCGTCACTGCAGAAGATGGATGCCAAGGGAGAAGGAGAAGAACCCAGGGTACCGCCCTAAATCCTACCTCTTGTCTCCCATTCTAAGAACCCCAAAACTACAGAATTTTCCACTCACTGATAAATTACACCACTGTCTGTCACACCTTTGTGACTTGTAATTCCTCTCTGTGTTGGAAGTTTTTCTCATGGACTGAAATCAAAGCCTGTGTCCTCCTGGGCTCTGTGCCAGGGTCTGCAACCCCCCTGGACAGACCCCCCTGTCCAGGATTCAAACTCCTTTTCTCGGGTCCCAGGGCGTCCAGAGGAACTCTGACAAGAACAAATTTCAGAAGCAGCCTTTTTTTGCTTTTAAGCCTCTTTCTTTACAATAGAAAAATACAAAAAATCAGTCTTTTTAGTCTTCTGTATAAAAAACATTTCAGAAAATATCAATCAGAGCACTTATCTGTGCCACGGGTAAAGGTGGTTTTGCAGACAAAATTGTAATATTTAAGAAACAGCAGAATTGTTTTTTCCTCAGTGGTTCAGTCAAAGCAACAGGAATCCTAAACTGAACTCTCAGCTACAGTGTGCCCATCATTCAACTGTCACTTTGACAGATTCTTGATGAGAAATGGAAGGACATTCAGTGAAGTTTAGGTCAGCCTGATAGCCATACAATACATACAACAATAGGCCATTCTACACTAAGGATTTATGTCGTTTAGTGCATTCAATCAAATCAAGTAACAGCCTGAGAAAACACAGTGCTCAGTGACAAATTCCTTGTAAGCTAGAGGCTATTGGATCATCTGAAGTAGGGAAATAAGAGCTTACTTTTAATATATGCACAGGTTGAAATTTAGGGTACCAACACACACCATAAAGCTCCAAGGACATATACTTCCAGTCACTACAAAGGCTTCAAACACTCATGTTTCTATCTCTTCTTTCCTCCTACAAACATACTTTTTTTTCCTTTCATACTCTGAAAGTTTAATATGTTCTTTGTTCCACAGACAACTGCCAGACCTGTTTTACCAGCTGCGACCTGCATAAGCTGTCACCAGTTTATCTCTGAGGTTCTTCTTGTGCTCCTAGTTTTCTGCTCTCATATGCCATCCCTAGATGGTCTCCTCAAATTTTCACCTATGCCTCTCCTTTTCTCCCCTAAATTCATTTGAGCCTGCCTTTACTATCATTACCATTATTCATTCCCTACTTTATTCCTAGAGCTTTCCATTTGTAACCAATCAAATGTGAAACCAATTAACTAATTGGAGAAAGCATTTACCTGGGCTGCAGTGCTTATGATCTGATGGAATTAACAATCTTGAGGGATATAAGACAGCAGTGGAGTAGTCAGGACTCTGAATTTTAGGAGAGGAAACTTTCTGTTGATTTGTAGTTTAGATTAGATTTCAGTATTTGGGTCCATGGGATCTCCTAGGAAACTTCAGGAAAAAGGGATCTGAATAAAGCTGGCAGCTGTTTAAAGACTTTTTTTAGAGCAAAGTTCTTGATTTCCACACATAAGAAATCAGATAAAGAAGGCAGAAGACCAGCAAGCCTTAATAAGTATCTCCTGGATAAAGTGAAGTGTAAGAAGGAGATACACAGGTGAGAAATTAGGGACATTTATCCTGGGAAGAATATGGGATATTGTCTGCATGTGCAGGAGTGGCATTAGGAAAGCTAAGGCCCATTTGGAGCTTAATTTGACAAGAGCTGCAAAGAATAAGAAGGGATTTACAGGTATGTTTGCCACAAAAGTAAGGTTAAAGAAAATGTACTTCTGCAACAAATAAGGCAGGAGAAGTGGCAACAACCAACAGCGAGAAGACTGAGATATTCAACATTTTTATTTGCCTCAGATTTTACTTTTAATCTCACTTCCCGTATCTCTGAAGATCATGCTAGGTACTGAGGGTCTGAAGTCCTTCCCATCCTAGGAGAAGGTCAGTTTTGAGGAACCTGAATATATCTAACTATGTGGAACTCCATGACATGCATCCCAGGGGCCTGAGGGAATTGGCTGATTTAGCTTGCTCCAAAGCATGAATCAGTAAGTAAGCAAAGATCAGTTTGTCCATCACAGAGTAAATTGATAGGTGAACATAAATTGCAAAAAATATAATTAAAGTCCACCTGCCTTTATCAGCTATTAGAACATGGATATGAAGCTAAAACTGGGGGGAAAAAACCCATTGTTTTTCATACACACGCATGCCATTTTTTAATTACTGAGATGTAGATACTGGCTTATGGGGAGTGTATACATCACCTGCAATCTACAAGTTGAATCTGAAGTGGTGGCTAAGAAAACAAAGATAAAGTACTTGGGGAATGGTACCAGGTAATAACAGCCATGCACGGATGTTGACCCCAAATTGGAGAAAAATAATTTGGGAGGTATATTGTTGGGAAGAGATAAAAAGATTAAGATTCTGCTACTGTAATAGTGTCTAAGCGTATCTTTTGCATTTTTGATGCATATGCAAAGCTTTTAAAGGGCTTATGTAGTTTTCATTCCCTTCCAGTTCAATTGCTTCAGACTTCTAATCATTGTTATTTTTCTCATTTTTAAGATATACTTTTTTTGTTCTGTATATTTTCCTCCCATAACTCTCTGCTCATATTCTTCCCTTTGGTAACACTAGCTGAAATTTATTCCTGATATTCTGTGTATTCTGTAGCATTAAACTACAAAAAAAAAAAAAAAAAAAGACAAAAAAACCCCAAAACCCCAAACAACTATATTTTAGAGGAACAGATAGAGAAAGTTGTATTTGTTTGTTTTCCATATATTTCTTCCTTAATCCTCTATTTGAAGCTATGACTTCACACAATCACAAGGTAACATTCAACTCAATGAGACAGCAAGCTATATTTCAGCTTCTGCTTTAAGCTCTGTTTCAAATGCAATGGACACATTTGTGTTGCAGGGAACAGAATTTTACATGCTAAAAAGGGTATTTATACTTTCTACTACAAATTTTTTTTCATGCTGCTATTTTCTTTTTTTCATTTTCCTGAACCAGAATACATGATACATCTTATATCAGTCTGGATGCAACTTTCAGACTACTGGACCCCAGAGATGAGGTACACACTCCTTTTCTTTTCAGATCAAACTATTTCCTTATATATCTCAAGAAGAATAACAGCAACTTGTCCTACCTACAAGGCCAGATGAAATTACATTTATTTCTGTTTCAGCCACTAAACATTAAAATAATTAAAAATCACTACTAAAACTGTCTCATTAGAAGGAATGTTTATGCTTTAAAAGCACGAGTACTGAATACTTTGAATATGTTTAATTAAGAAAGACAACTAAATAAGTAAAAACTGTAATAAGTAAAACTGGAGATTATTGCTGTCATATGGGAGGATTGCTTGGACAATATGGCTTGGAACCAGAAAATAGAACATGGTTTGGTATCAACAGTCTAGTTCATAGATCATGACCATGGGGAAAACAATTGTTGAAGTTCCTTCCCATCAGTCTTGCCTACTTAAATTCCTGTTTTAGGTGCAGGAGAAAATCATTTAAAAATACAAAAAAATTACTCCAATGTTTTGGGTGCATTTTTTACTCTCGCTTTACAGTTTTGGTTTTTATCCAAGGTGCTGGAAAAACTGTTCACTGTGTTAAAGTTTTTAAAAATAAATTCTAACAATATTTTAAAATACTGAATCATTTCTTAAAATTTGGGAACTCCTGTCTCCCAAACTTACTAAGATACCCTTACAAAAAAGGTATCATAGTGTTAGCAGAGGAGAGAACACACAATCACGAAATTGTGTGTGGTGCTTTATTTCAGAGCTCTGGAAGCCGGGTTCCGGATGGACGACCCAAATCAGCTTTGTCGAACATGCTAAATGGATACGATTTTATACCTTTCTTGTTACATAAGGATTCGTGTTAATCATTAAACCCCATTGTTCCATTGATTCTACCCCGAGTAATGATGGTCTGTGTTATTCTTGCTCAAGATTCTGGTTTGAGAAAATAATCATATTTAGTTACCAAACTAATACCACAATTGACAATTCTAGCATGCATCATACTAATGATTATACAGGTACAGATCCTCCTGACCTAACTTTATTCTTAAGGACTATGTGTTCTACCAGTGTTCCTCCCTTTCTCCCCCCACCACCTGAGCAAAGTTATACTTGATTTGGTTAAAACAATAGCATGGAATAACCTCCTGGTTACAGTGGAGCCGATCCCCTGTTCTCGGGCCCTTGCTACTTCAGAAATTAATTTAACCCTATGCTATCAACAGTAATATGAAAATTTTGGAATACAGCTTAGCAAATTATCATGCAGCACAGGGTGAAGACAAAGAAAGGTCTTTTTAAATTTGTGTTCAATGTGTCAAATGATTTTCTGAGTAGCAGCATTAATTTCTTGAATTACTGCAGACCCCCATAGAGAATGTATATGCATTTTGGCATGTGAAGCTGCCCTTTTGAATAACATCCTCTATTAACTAAACCAATGTTAGGCTTCCTTTTGCTCCTGATAAAATGCAAAGGGAAAAGGACATAAAGTTCTTTTTATCTTACCATCTCTTTTCACTAACACCGAGTTGCATTCTTTGCCTATGTACCCTTCATCCCTCACTGGAACAACAGTCAGTACAGCAGCAACAAGGTAATTCAAGATTTCACCATGCAATCTGAAAGAAAATTTGTAATTTGCAGCCTTTTTAAACAGGCATCACCTCTCCAAAGGTTTGTCAAAGAGAAAACCCTTAATTTGTGAAAACAGAGCATCAGTAAGTCAATGCTACCATGAACAGTAAGTAAATGATCTGTCTCCAATATCTTGGGTGGTACTGATTCACTTTGGCAGAGAAAAGAAAGAAGTATTATTTTATTCTTTCAAGAATCAGAGGGAATCAGTTGTCCTGTGGCTTCCAAGAGTTACAGCAAGTTAATCTGTTAAAGTTGGATGTTAAATAGTTGAATAAATCAGCTATCTGGATGATTCTCCATCTTTCAAGGATTTTGAATAAAAGGCTTCCATCTCCCTCATTGCCTGTTTACTTGTGCTCCTCTCTCTTAATTTAATGCTGGTTTTTGATGACAACAAGTTTTATTGCTGCACCTGTGGAAATTGGTATCTTCAGCACTATTCCCCTTGGAAATATCTTCCTCTGCTCAAGATTGCAGTGTAAAGAGCCTAGTTGTTATGGAAAGAAGCTCAATGCCTTTTCTCAGTTTTTATTGCTCTGATATTTTCTGAGAGTTACAGGTAACTCTTACAGTATTTTAGTATCGATTTTGCAACAAGTCCTCTTTGACCTGAGAAATCTGAAAGGAAGAAAAACGTTGCACTGAAAAAGTAGAAGCTATCACCTGAATGCAGGTAACAGCCCCTCCAGGAGAAACATTTGTTAAATTTGGGAAGTTTAGCAATGCAGCAGTAGTTCTGTCAATTGACCTCAGAGCTCTTCACCCCATATACAGACATGGCACTGATTACAGAAAAGAAAAATGAAATCTTTGGTTAGAGTGCTCACAGTGGAAGGGACTTTTACTCAGGGGAAGTAAAGGGGATTTTTCCTGGTCTGTCCCTTCCATCACAGGCAATCAAAAAAGGCTAAATAAAGGTGATTATAATTGTGATTTTATTAGCAATAACTATCATGGCAACATGAAGTGCTAGGTGGCATGCTCCAGCTCTGAAATTTTATGAAGCCTGAACAATACAATTCTAACCGTGAAGAGAGATTACCTTGACATTTGGAGAATTTGACATGAGAAATAATTTAACATAATGCACACCAATTCAGAAGTCTGCACAAATGACCTCTGAATAATTTGAGTGGATGAGCAAAGAAATGTTTATCTCCTTCCTATTGCAGGTTTTGAACTCTGTAAATCATTTAAGCAAGATGTCTCTATCAGTTTTGCAGGGGGGGACTGTTTCCAACTTTCTATGGAAAATTTTTCAGAATTGATTGATCTTTACCTAGGGTCTACTCAAGTTCCAAAGAAGAGAATCAAAGAACGAACAATATTTCTATGTCTCAGTCTGACATCAAAGCACTCTCTGATCCAAGAATAGAATCAAGAGTATAAGAAAACATTTATTTGAACAAATGTATTAATGTATTATTTTTTCTTTTTTAAAAAAAAAAATATTCCTAATGTAGAAGTCATTGAATACTTTATGCCTAGAACCAATTAGGTGCCTATAAAAAACTGATAACCAAGGATAGATATGGTATTTAGTATGGCAGAATATATCAGGTCATCATTTGACAATATAGTATCTGTATTTATATATTTGAAGATAACTGTTGAAATATTTTCAATACTCAGCAGCAGTCACACTAACTTCAACATTATAAACTCAGACTTTCTGAAGAGCCTATAAAAAATAAAACTTTTGGGAAGGCTAGAGAGTGTCATGATTAATACTGATAGTCTAGAAAATACTTTGTAAATAGATTAAGAAGCAGAGATATCTCTGTTTTCATGTTTGCTATTAGAATAAGAGTAAAAAAAGAAAAGAAGAAAGGATTTGCACAAACTGACCTTCAGTAATATGCCAAATTAAAATCTCTTACCATTCACGTAATAGTGCGAGAGGATTGTAACCTCAAAAAAAATAACAGAGGTAGTAATATTTCCTCTTTCAAGACTAAATTTACAAAAGATTACCTTACACAGATCTTGATTAGGTGAGCCAAAGAATTTTTATATGAGTAAACCCTTGAAAATTTTTTTCATGGAGTGTTAAAATTTCCAAGAATATAAATAGTAAAAAAAGAAAATTATGCATCTTCAAGTCGGACAGTATTTCTCAAAGTTATAAAAAACCCAACAAGCAAACAAACAAATAATGTCTGCACTGTTCAAATACTGCAGCCACGCATAAGGCAGTTTTTTCTCTGTAGATTCTGTTACAAAACCAAATTCGACTTGTCATGTCCTGGCAAACAGTAGTTCAAGAAATAGCTTTGTCCTTATAAAGATTATTGTTCTGATATAAGCTATAAAAGCAAGCAACAAAAATTATTTTCAGTTCATCTCCAAGAATCAGTTATGTCTTTATCTACCTTTGATATCTACTGTAATATAAACAATCCAGCTTTCTTCTATGGGTGTCTCACTGAGTTATTTCAATAGAATGAACCTATGAAAATTTTATGACTGTCCCTTCCAGACAGGGAATGAACAAATCCAAGAGACCTACATATAACAATGCTTATGGATGCTCATAGAGAGCTGTGATTTTTGTATTTGTGGTCCCTTTACTCCACCTGTGACCTTCAAAGATAAAGGCTCACTTTTATAACTCTGATAGATTTTTTTCATATATCCAAACTGACATTAAGTAGAAGAAATAATGATGGTTACTGTTCCTGCATTAGTCTGCTTGCTATTGCTGAAGAGTGAGCACTGGTTTACAGAGGACCTCTGACAAAGTCTGTAACTGCAGTCTAAATAAACTCCTATGATGCTTCTATTGATCTAACAGAGCACACACTGTAAATCCCAGACAAATCCAAAAAGACAATTAACTAAAATTTTATTACCCATAGAAACTAGTGAATTTCTAATTGTATTGTTTACTATAGTCTACTTGTACTAGAATAATTTAACGTATAATTTTTACATGTGTATATATGTTTCATATTGTACTGTCATATATGAGCAATTATTTCTAAGATGCAACCATTTTAGCTGAATAACTCATACTTTTTAAAAATTGTTTTTTCTAAATACACAATAATGCTCTTCTCCAAACCCAATTTCGTAATTCCTATCCCATTCTAATTTTTTTAAAAGATATTGTGACTGTTATGCTCCTAAAATAATTCTCTACTTCAAAAGAAAATGCCTCATAATTGAAGATGAAACCTTGGTATTCTTTTGGCTCTGAAGTAATTTCAAGACAAACACATATAACATCTTGACATTAAAACGGACGCATTTAATTTACAAAAATTTCGACCCTTGACCACTTTAGAATTGCTTTAAGAACATAGGAAAAAGGAACAATGCCTGTGAAACCAATGAAATCTCTTCCAAGAAGTGAAATGTAGATTTTACTAATGACTTTTCAAATCAAAGGAAAAAGTACAGTTTTCATAGTAATGAGAATGAGATCTATGCCCTGTCCTTTTATGTAGAACTGTTTATTACTGATTCTTCGTGGTTCAGAAGGATATAATGTCAGCACCAATGCCCATAATGCTAGAAAAATTTTGTTCTTTTTTGTGCATATATTAGACACTGCTGATGCATGAAATATCTAATCTGTAGCTAACAAAGACAGATGGTTTTCCTATTCATTTCTAATGAACCATTTTTAAAGTGTCAGCAGCATTTTTTGTTTATTTGCTTGTTTAAACTTCCTATTTTATTAAGGTTTTCCAAAATAAAAATGTGAATGTTCTTTAAAGGAGCAGTTAAACGAAGGGCAAAAGAACAAGGAGGAACGATTCTATCATGAATTATTTGCAACAAAAGCATTATAATATTAGGATTAGAAATAATGAGGTAGTGAAATCTGTCTTGAAAACTTTTTTCAGACATTCTTTGTGTGCATTGCCTATCTTATTTCTATCCATTCTAGTTTTAATTCTCACCCTCACACACATCGTCGCGTCCCACCCAAGATTACTTTGTGGCAGCAGCATTTTTGTTATTGACCAGAACTGTAGCTACAAAAGACAAGTCATTGAATTTCTGTTTTAATATCATTGCTACATAACATGATGAGGGGCTGAATTATGTTGACTATGGTCTTCTTTCCAGCAATTCAGTGAGTTTTATCTATGAGGATGTTATTGTAGCATCTGAAGTCTTGCTGAGGTCAAGAGAAACAGAATCCACAGTCCTCTCATTATCTTTCAAGCCAGTCATCTCATTGAATGTTATCATCAGGAATGCTTTCCCCTTTGTGAAACCATTCTCCTGAGCACCTTCTTTTTTCATCGTGTATGGAAACAGTTTCAAGGGTTATTTGCTCCATCACCTTTCCAGGGACCAGGTTAAGGCTGTCTGGTCCACAGTTGCCCAGATCCTCCTTCTTGCCTTTCTTGAAAGTAGCAGTCACATTCTCCATTCCTAGCTGCCTTTTTTTCTGCCTGTATCCATTTCGTTCTCTGATGTATTTCCATAACCTTTCTTCTGATCCTTAGGAACCTCTCCTTGTCACCAAGATTTTTTAGAGATAAGAGTGGCCTCACAAGGACTTGAGCCATTTCCCTCAGGACTCATGATGTCTCCTATCAAGAGCCTGCAGCAAGGAGTCTCCCAGTGTTTGCCATCACTCATCCTTCCTTCTAATGTTGCCTCATGACTCAGGTTTAGCTGATTTAGATGCTTCACTGGACAGAGCTTCTAGTTCATCCTCTGGTACCAGGTCGCTGACCCTACTTTGTAGTGGCAGAGCTCAGATACGACAGGAACCCCCGTCCTGTTGTCAAGGTTACAAGCTTCTAGCCTTCATCGTAACTGAAGTCTCCATTTCCAAAATCTTATGCGAAGACTCTTTCTGGTTCTCCTTCACTGTGTCTGGGAGTTCAGTTTCTTGTATTTGTAGGGTCTTGGGAGAGCATGATATTGTCCCCATCTCAACTTCAAAGAGTGCTACCTGCCTCCTGAAGCTCCTTTATGTGGCAACACAGACCCTCCTCCAGCATACAAGTGCTTCCTCCAGGCGGGGACACTATCATGTGATCACAGCCTCAGCAAGAGGTTCCAGACATTTCTGCAGCTCCAGCTCTACAGAACTACATCCTCCCTGAGGAGCTCAGTTTAGTTTGAGGTCTCTAATGGGCTGATCTAGTTAGTCCTGTGGATGGATAGTCAGTGATAGTGCCCTGCAGCACCTCACTACTAAAGCACACAGTGTCCTCAATGGAATTTCTAGCCCCTTCTACTCTGTTGGATGTGCTCTGGGCCTGGCAGTTACATACACTCTTTGCTGAAAGCATGCTTGGCTGTCCTTAATGTGGAGTCAGCCGGAAAAAAAAAGCTTGAAGTCCCCATAAATTAAGAAAAGTTGGCAACAAAGCCTGTGGGACACTGCTACAGCTTGTTAGCAGTCACAGCCTTTGGTGGCTATCCCTTCTGAGGAGCACCAGGCACCCTGAAGCTCTTCCAAGATTCACAGCACTCTGATGACCCCAGGAGTTCCCAGGAACCTTAGCCTATCATAAGCCAGAGCCCATAAACTGCTGTACAAACTGCTTTGTTTGTTAGCTCTCCTCATGTATTAGTACATTATTTGTAATGAAAGTGTTTAACTGCCCTACAGCAATGATGAATTTGGGTAACTTATATTACATTTTGTACACTCTTAAAGCTATGCTTGAGGTACCTTATTGTTTTAGAAACTGGTTTACACTCTCTCCATTTAACCTGTGAGTTCATCAAATGATCATTTTATGTCTCTTTGGGTGTTTGTAAACAAAATAGAGTATAAAACATTTATTTAAGATATGTCACCTAATGATTAAATATACCAGGTGGAACAATTCTACTTTCAGGAAGAATAAGTTGATGAGCTAATTTTGGAGGAGGGGAGGTATTTTCCATGTACTTACTGTGTTTTGCTTGAAATTCTAATGTTTTCTTGGGATTTTGAATAAAAATATTCTTATTCCTTGAGAAGATTGTTGAATCACGGCTAAAATATTCCCTAAGGAGTGCAGAGTGTCAGTGACTGTTAGATGCTGTTGAGGTGACACAGCAATATTTTCTTGTTTGCTAAAGGCCATAGAAACCCTAAAGCTCATTTCACTGCAGTATAGCAAGAAGCACACTACACATTTCCAGTTGTTAGTAGAATTACCAGAGAGGAACTATAAAACACTTGCTAGCTGTGGAGGAAACACTTGTTTGTGCTTTCACACATTTCTTTAGCCTAATTCATTAGTAAATCTCCTGACTGTCCATATAAATTTTTTAAAGATGGTTTTGAGTAAGAAATACATACATAACATGGTACTAGGATGAAAAAACCCTACAACACTTAATGAAAGATAAGTCAGAAATGCAACAGACAAATGTTGTGGGAAATGTTGCTATAGCAAGAGAGGAAGAGTTGGCCAGAGAACCCTGAAGAAATGACAGATAAGAGATGCTGATTGCAATAAAATGCTTCACTATTTGGCATCTGGGATCATTAAATACCAAAGTGATATCCATCTATAGGAAAAGCTGCTTCTTGCTTTTGAGAAAAAAAAATAAATTGAGGAGTATAGCAGTAGTGAAAAGGAATGTAAGTAAAACCAGAAAGCACATTGAACACAGCATTAAAATTATAATCATGTCGTGACTTCCTTTAGAATTCCATGATAGTTTAAAACTCACTCATTTAGAGATGAGCATATCTTTAAAATACACTGTGTAAATAGGCATGCTTTTATTCATAGATCTTTCAGATATTTACACATCCCAAACTTAGGAGTCACCTCCTTCTACAGCTTGGCACAGAGCAATTCTTGCATATTTCTGAGAAAATGCAGAGGCTGATTTTGACTTTGCTTTTCCAAATAAATCCTTTCCAGAAGGGGAAAAAGAGGCAAAACAATATGCTGATTTTCTGTAGCCATACTGCAGTTAAAGTATGCATGAGACTGAATATATCCTAATGACTTAAGACTGGTCTTTAAGAGTTTAGCACAGGTTACATTAATAAAAAACTGTTTTATTATTCAGAAAAGATGTGGCTTCAAATGCTAAGGACTAAAGAGGGAAGCAATAGGGCAAGATGTACTTGAAAATGTACTGAGAAAATAGCAAGGAGGCAGGAGAAGTATAACTCTAGTTGACAGTATAGTTATCTAAATTGTCAGCTGGCATAAATCATTATCTAAGTAAAGACAAAGAAAGATGATCATGGCATGGTTGCTAATTGAAGAAGCATTGCTAAGGAAGACTAGCACAGTTTGAGATGAGTTCTGAAATCACTCAAAATACCCTCCTCCATGAACACAAATTATTCTTTCAAATGGAATCTAAAGTGGGGTAGAAAAACCATGGCCTCTTACAGGACAGGCTGAAATACAAAAAAGTTTAAATTGAGAGCATTTAAATACAGACAAATTTTTTGCACACATTAGTAATTGTTTCTCAGAAGTGCTTAAGGATATTGAACTTCAAATTTTAAGGTGACATTGGAAGTTACCAACGTTCATCCTTGCAGAACTTAGTGGGAAGGAGAGGTTCCAGCATTTTATAAAACAGCCAAATTTATAATATTCATAACTGTGAAGGATTAAATGGAGACTCATGATATAGCTGCACAAACAGGATGTAAGAAAATATCCCAAAAGGAAAATATCAAGGCTATGAATGAGCAGGCAAGAAAAACGTCTGTCTTCAAATCAAAACAAACAAACAAAATAACAAGGGGTCCTGATTTGTAAAGTAAGATATCAAGAGTGGATAAGCTGGCATGAAGAACTGGACTTCAGTTTACACTGAGATTATAAAATGGTGTCTTAGTGGATGGATTCAAGTGCTGACGAAGGATAACTTTTTTGTACTCAACTGAAGCAAACACTTAACGTGTCATTAAACATAAAAGATAGATAAATGACATAAGAAAATATACTTAGGTAGATCTAATTTTCTGTTCAATATGAAGAAGTCTGTTTGTATGTCATAGACAGAAAAGCAGCAGCAAGTCACCATTTTTATTCTTCATGAAAAACAACAAGTATTGACAAAATGAATCTGTGGATTTCAATGTGAATATACAGAAAGAACTGAGTACTTTGGAAATGCTACTTGATTAATTCTCCAAGTTCTAATATAATGATTACAGACACGTTTCAAACTATTCTACATCCTTAGAGACTCCAGTTCATCCATAAAATTGTTGCCTGTTATTTGATAAGAAGAGTTGAATAGATTTTCACTCAAAAGTTGGTACCAGCAAAGGAGACACAGGCGCTTTAATTAGGGTTTGATGTTACTAGGGCTAAACCTCAGAATTATCAATACAATAGAGAAGAAATAAGGAATTCAGCTGATACTAGATGAATCTGTCCATAAATATTCAGAGCCATAATTTGAGATTTCATGTTATCATGAGAATTAAAGTCACATGGTATTGGAAATATATACATGAAATTTTTCTAAATTAATTTATTTGCCATGTGCCAAACTGAAAACTGAGAAGGAGGAAAAAGACATTTCTCATTTTATCAGTTGAACATAAAAATTAAGTTAAATTAAAGGGGACATATTGAACACTATTCACATCCAACAGTTCGAACTTGATTGCTGGTTCAATATCTTTAATACCTGATTTTTTAAAATAAAAATATGCATCTGAGATGGCTTTATTTTTATTTTTTTTCCTTTTCGGATGTAATTTATTTTTCTATGATAGAATAAAAAAAGAAAGGTATTCAGTGTTCCAGATTTGTTGATACTTCAGTTTTGCCAGATAGTTTTAATTTCAAGTTTCAAAACTGAATAGACACAGATAAAGAAAATTAAGTCAAAATTGAAGTTTTTAATTAGTAATTGTGTTTTGTATAATTATTTTCTTATCAAAGATATGAATTTGATAGGAAAATATTTAGTTTTGCATTATATTCACTTTTTTCCCTCTATACAAAAATATATTTTTTAAGCTGTTGCACAATAAATTACTTCATTTTTAAGTAACTGATATTTTCAGCTGGACTTGCAAATATTTAAGAGAAAGTAAACTAATGAAGGTTATCAAAGCATAAAAGAAAGCTACATTATCTATCGCTTACATTAATTTAAGTTGTAAATGGTATCAAATACTAGTCATGATGTGGCCAATTTCAAAGAAATTCAGAAATTGCTGCCAGTAGCTCCACTTACAGCAGGAAAACAAACAGTGCCAAAACATGGCCACAGGCAAGAAAGCTTCATTGCCTATCATTGATGCATTCTCAGAGCACTTGCTGGCCTGACTTTGGTCCAGACTAATGCCTGTCCAAAACAGTTCAAGAACTGCAATGATCTCTTCTGTTAGAAAATTATAATCCAGTTATCCTGTTTTAAAAACTACATTTAAGTTTAAAGGCGTGGCTGGATGTCCTCAGGTTCAGGTACCAGTTACTGCCACTGCTTAGCTACCATAATACAAACACTTTGTCTTGTTGAAGTAGATTTTAAGAGAAAAATATTAGCAAAAGTAATAAAAAACAACACATTTTTTAAAATTAAGAGTAATTATGGTCTTTTAGCATCTCTGACTACAAACAAGGACAGCTCTAATGGTTGAAATTGAAATTGCTTTATGGTATAAAAATAAAACATTTGGCTATACTAATTTTCCTTTGTGTTGCCAAGTCTCAGAGTCACTTTCAATTCTAGGTTTCTCTGAAGATGTTGTTTTGTTTGGTGTAACCTGCCCCCTGTCTATGATGATTCAATGGTATGTCTAATTTTCCTGTTCTGCTATTTCAACTAGGACAAATAGCTCTGAGAAAAAATATGCCTGGTGCTTACACTTCAAACCAATTTTCTTGTAAACATTTTCTGTAACAGTTCAGTATTTGTCAAATCCAGAAAAAGTACTTCTTGAGCATTTTTATTCTCAATAAAAATTAGGAAGACTTTGGATTTGTGCATAAGTAGCTGACCTAGACATGAGCAAAACCAGAAGAAGCCCTATTACCTTCTACAGTACATATAATATTCTAGAGGCTGGAGAAACAGGGAAAATGTAAGGTGAGGATTCATGGCTGCAAAATACCTGTTCACCTAGAATTGTCCTTGAGAGTTGTAGACTACAAAGAACTACAAGCATCAAAAAAATAAGAACCACAAAAATGAAAATATTTAACAATGATTTTTACATTCCAACAGACTTTAAAAAGTGGGAAAAAACAATTAAAAAGATTTTCACAGGTTTTCTCAACATTGCTACACTTTCTGTTATTAGAATAAAAATATTTTACCAAAAAAGGAAGTTTAGTGCTGCATAAAAGTATAGCTCTAAGACATAATAAACCCTTTTAATTAAATTCTGAACCTGAAACACCACAAAAAAACCTCTACAACCAATAATACTTGTTAGTGTGGTATGTATTTTTCGACCTCGAGATGCGTGGGGAATAATTTCACTAAAGACAGTCATACCCATCAGGGAACTTGCCCCCCTTATTATTCCCTGAGGTCTTACATATGCATGACCTTCCATGGTCCCCCTTCCTACATATTCATTCCCTGACCCTGCCTGTCCTTGCTTGGTGGGGTAATTACTCCACACCCTTCTGGGTGTGCTCAGTCCTTAGTGGTGGTGGTCTCCAGGCTGGGTGGTGGTCTTCAGGCATTCACTTCTTCACTTTTATTTTTCCCATGTGTGCTTTGGCCCTCTTGGCATGGTTTCATATCATGTTAGAGTCTGTATTTTTTTATTTGTCTGCGCTTTTAGCCCCTATTCTGCTGTTTAGGCTAGTTCTTTTTTTGATTATGCTGAAGGTTTCCCATACTTGTGAGGGTTAAAAATATGCAAAATGGTAACAGACACAGCATTCAGTGTTCACTAAATGCCATCTCATAGATTCTAAAATACTAATTGGAATCTAACATACAGTATATGTTCTTTAATCTACTATAAAGGATCAGCTGGGATTTTTTCAATCTATGTCTCAGAACCTAAATTAATTTTTAAAAAATATTATATATATTATGTTATTTAACTTAATTATGTTTGGCTATTTGGGGAATCATTTCTCCATTGTCAACTGTGGTTAGTTTCCTTTCTCACTGTTGTGTGTATTACCAGGAATATAATCATTGTACAACAACTAGACTATGTACCATGTTCAGTTATTACACTGAACTCCATATGCAGCCACATCAGTGTCAATTAAGAATTTACAGGAATCTTCTACTATTGACATCATAATATGATGAAATCCTGGCTTCATGGAGCAGAAACTGATTACTAATTGTTTATGGAATCCTAATCCTGATACTACTGAAATAAAATAATTTTTGCACCATAAATGTATGAATGAAATAAAGATTGGGGTTTAAAGTTAAAAGTAATATGGGTGATGTCAAATAGTCATGCTTTGTCTGAGGAGATTAAATTTTAGCTAAAGTACCATTTTGTCGGTATTTTAAGCCACAAGGTGGCAGCAATGATATGATCTCCTCATCCAACTGCCCACTACCACTATTTTTACTCTTTAAAACATCTCTTGTGTTTATAGGGCAAATATGACAGAAAGAGAAACTATATTTTATTTGAAAAAATACAGTTTCAAACTAGGTTACTTGCTAAATGTTTTTTTAAATCATATCTTTTTCTTTTCCTTTTTTTCTTTTTTAATTTTATGTTTACCATTAATTGTATCTGCTGGCTTCACATGAAAGTACAGTGAAGCACTGTATCCATGACACAAGTCTTTTGCCCATTTGTGTAATAACATTTCTTTCCAAAGCTGGGAAACACAACAATGGCTGGATGCATAAGCCTGGCCTTCCTGGAACATGACCATGTAGTGAGGAGGTGCAATGCTTACCGATAGCTGTTGAAAAGGTCTGTGCAGGTGCCATTGTTTCTACAAGGCTCTGAATTACATTCATTTGACTCCTTTTCACAAAATTTTCCTTCCCATCCAGGCAAGCAATCACACTGGTATCTCTGTAATACATTAAATAAAATAAACAATCTGTTACTTTTTGCATTTTTATGCAATTACAAAAGTATTATTACTAATTGTTGGAAGACATTAACAGACAGCAAAACACCTTTAGGAGTTTTTTAAAACATGAGTGTGTAAATAAATTGGCACAGCATGTTGGTGAAATGTGTAGTGCACCAGCATTGTGGTATTTACTGCAAATAACTTTGTTGCATTTTAGGTTTTTTGTTATTGGTATTTGGGAACAGACAAAGACTATTATGCTTCAAAGATATATTGGCTATGATCTTCATATAAAGAGCAAAGGGAAATGATTTAATTTTCTAATACACTTAAAAAATATAATAAATTAAAAGTCAGAATTCTGAAGGGACTCCAGATTGAGCAGTTGACCCAGACCTTTCTGTAATGATACTCTAACACTCTCCTGACAAATTAAAAGCTTGAAATATTTTATTGGAGCAAAGATAACAAAAAAGAAAGGAAGTTAACAATTTAAAGTCACACTCAGTATAATTGCACTGGGGTGTGGAACAGCTCCACTGACACCAGTACTTCAAATGAAATTTACATGTACCTTCTATTATATCTGGTAAAATCAACTTTTGCATCAACAAACTGGTACATAGCGTATTTGTGGATTTTTGTTTTCCTAATTGCATTCTGCTTGTTTTGTGCTCACATTGGTGCACATCATTGCTATGCTTGCTTGGGACACACCCATGATTTCTGTGACATGGATGTTCTAAATCCACTGAGATAAACTTTGAAAGTCAGGAAAGAAAATTGAAGGGTATCTTTCTGAGTTAAGATAGGGCATGGAACGTGGGCACACAAAACCAAGTTGGGTGGGAATGTAGGTCTGCTGCAGAGTAGGAAGGCTTTTCAGAGGGATCTGGACAGGTTGGATTGATGGGCCAAGACCAGTTGTGTAAGGTTCAACAAGGCCAAGTGTTGGTTCCTGCTCTTGGCTGTAACACCCCCAGGCAGTGCCACGGGCTGGGGACAGAGTGGCTGGAAATCTGCCCTATGAAGAAGGACCTGGGGTTGTTGCTTGACAGCAGCTGAACATGACCAGTGTGTGCCCAGGTGGCCAGAAAGGCCAGTGGCATCCTGGCCTTTATCAACAATAGTGTGGCCAGCAGGAGCAGGGCAGAGATTGTCTCCCTGTACTCAGCACTGAGGTGAGGCCACATCTCAAATCCTGTGTGCAGTTCTGGGCCTCTCACTGCAGGAAGGATATTGAGGTGCTAGACTGAATCCAGAGAAGGGTAGCAGAGCTATTGAACAGTCTGGAAAATGAGTCCTAGAGGGAGTGGATGAAGGAGCAGAGGTGGTTTGTTCTGTAGAAAAGGAGGCTCAGGGGAGACCTTACGTGTGTCTACTACTACCTGAAAGGAGGTTGTAGCAAGATGGGGGTCGGTCTTTTCTCCCAAGTAAGAAGTGACAAAACAAGAAGAAATGGCCTGAAGTTGCACCAGGGGAGGTTTAGGTTGGATACTAGGAAAATATATATTAACTGAAAGAATAGTCGAGCTTCAGAACAGGGTGCTTTGGGAAGTAGTTGAGTTACCATTCTTGTAAGTGTTCAAAAAACATGGATGTGGCACCTGGGGACATGGTTTGGTGGTGAACATGGTGGTGTTACACTGACAGCACCTTGGACTTGATGATCTTAAAGTTTTTTCCAATATTAATAACTTTATGATAGGAAACAAAGGTTTTGTAAAAATATTTTATTTTAAAATGTAATACAGAGAGATGAACTTGGAAAGAAAATAATTTGCTGTGAATTGTGCCAAAGAAAGAAAGAAGAAAATATATTTGAGACAAATTACATTACTAGTTCACATGTTGGTGTTTCCTATTACATATTAACCCCAAGATTAGCTCAGTTGTTTACAGCATGATGCTAATAATACCAAGGTTCAATTCCCATATGGGCTAGTTGCTTTGGAGTTGGACTTGATGATCCTTGTATGCTCCTTTCAACTCAGAATATTCTGTGACCTGTGATAATAGCCACACCCAAATATCTCAGTTCTCTGCATATTTATCAGTGTCAAAAGGGAAAAAAACAGACACTACTAATCCATATGCATAAGTAACAATCAGACACCTCTTAAAAACTGTTGTATTATCAGGTTAGGTTTACATTTATTCTAGGACTATGAGATAACTTGTTTTCAAAAATCTCTTCAAGAAATAGATTACAAAATGAGAAATGAAAGGAGGCTTGCAAACAGTTTTGTTTAGAAAGCAGCAGTATTTTTCTAGTCTCACTAAATTTATCTGTCAATCAAATGCTGAAATTCTGTTCTTCGTAGATTTTTCATTACATGAGGATTGTCACATCAAGCACAAAACATTGCTCATATTTATATATATAATGCATATGTGCAGAAAAAACCTAAAAGTTCTTACACATTATTACACCTCTGTGTAGTTTTACAACAATTGGAAGTGCAATGTTGCAATAAACTACATGTAAGCAGATAGAAAGGGTTTTGATAGATACAAGTCTTTACAGAGAAGGACCTGAGAGGCCTGGTGGACCCCAAGTTGGACAAGAGTCAGCAATATGCCCTTGTGTCTAAAAAGGCCAAGAGCATCCTGGGCTGCATTAGGAGGAATGCTGCCAGCAGTTGAGGGAGGTGATCCTTCCCCTCTACTCAGCCCTGGGGAGGCCACACACCTTAAGTGCTGTGTCAGTTGTGGACTCTCCCAAGAGAGATATGGAGCTGTTGGAAAGAGTTCAGCCAGTACCGTGATTAAGAGATTCACATATCTCTCAAATGAGGAAAGGCTGAGAGAGCTGGGATTGTCAGTCAGGGCATAGCATACACCAATAACACAAAATTGCAAGAAGCTGCATAGTAGAAAGCATGCAGTGGATCAAGTAAGAGACTGAAGGAATAGAATTTGATAGCTATTTAAATGTAGTTCCACTTTATTTACTGTAAATATGTATTACTTTCCATTGGAGACAGGTTAAAATAAGTGGTACCTAGTGGTACCTTTGAGTACCTGCAAATTGTCTTTTTGTCCTCTAAAGAACACAATAAATGCATGAATAACACTATAGTTATTCCTTCTACATAGCTCTCCCTTGTACAATATGCTTAACAAGAGTGTTACGTACAATATGCTTAAGAATTGATTTTACCAGCTAGGGTAAAAATTTCTGATGCCTTGCATGTGTACCCAGAACCACATATGCACGTGAGCCTGACTTTGTCCAATTAACTCTGTGTAATTTAAGTGCCATTTAAGAGTATTTGCATATTCTCCCTTCTCCAACACTGTAAATGAAGAATTAATAATTTCCTTAGGTCCTAGTCAATGTTACTTCTCTAGGAAATGCCAGCTGAACATCTGGTAAACAGAAACTGCAATGAACAAGGTTCAACAAACAACACAAAGATCTGAATCATGAACAAGGGAAATCTTCAAGCTTGTCCTGTGTATATATAGGTTGAGCAGAATTTTTATCATATAGAAATGTACTCCCAGTATGTTTTCCATGTCTAGAGAAAAGAATGGAATCAATTTAATTTTTAAAGATACCCATGGAGTTGGAGCATTTTTGGGGAGATTTTAAAATTTTTAATTCACAGGAAAAACAAAAAATACCTCACCTGGAAACAGAAACACACAAAAGGAAACATAGAAACATCCCTTTATTCTGTGTGTTCCAAGTTCTTCTGCCAGACCGTTTCTTGGGGTGCAACCTTTTCCCATTGAGGCCGAACAAGATGAACTTATTGTATCATGCCCATATAATAGGAGATGTACTCCAGCCCCTAGAGAAAACTCATAACAAAACTCTTGTCTGTAGGAATCAAGGCTTTTTTTCCTACAGAAAACCTTCATGCAACTTCATTTTGTGAGTGCTAACAGCAGTTCATTTAACCTTGTGAAATAAATGTGAACATAAAAACGTAAGCATCTGTGAAATCGTATTTGCAATTGCTCTAAACCATATTGAGATCCTAACATTATTTATGCAGCCTTTTTGTTAATTTAAGGGTCTTTTCTGAGTTGCTACTTTAGGGCTTTACTTTTAAATTATTATTGATTTAACTATTTGCATAATCATACGTATTAACTTACGAAATTAGATTCCCATTTATCATGATGGCATTGTTTTCATTGTGCAAGTCTGTTTGCATTTATATCCTAAATAAGCAAGCTTGTTTAAAAACAAAACAAAATAAAGCAGAACAAAACAAAACCAAGATATCTGTTCATTTGGTTTAACACTTATTTTCATTTTTACTATGGAAGTCTGAGTGAAAACAAGACCTGTGCAGAATTAAGTCCCAGCAAATACATTACTTTTCTGTCTTCTGATAATGAATTATTTACCCGTTCTTCACAGGTTGTAAGAAGAGTGAATGTACCATGCTTCTCCACAAATAAGGGAAATTTGACTTCTGACACAAAGAAAGCTCTGTTGTTGCTACTCTAGAAGACATACATAGCTTGCTTGAATGTTGGTTAACAACTGTGTAATAATCAGATTGCTTAACTCACAGCAAAGAAACACCTCTGGGGCTGAGTGCCATGAGGTTTGCTATATGGTTATTAATACTGATGTTAATTGGAAGAATGATTATAAGAAGTGACATAAAAGAGTAAGGTGAAAAAGAGTGAAACATGGATTCAGAAGTGATAAAAAATTACAATTAAAATCTAATTTCTGAACAGTACTACAAGTGAATGGTTCTGATAAGACTATTAGTTAAAAACCACCAAAATTAGTTACTGAATCTTATTAGAATCACTAACTGATGTATTCCTATTTATTACTTTATTAAAAAATAATTTTACTCTTGCTACATAAGTTACAAAGCCTATGTGAAGTTTTGTGTTAAGCACTTAAAAATGTGAACTGCTAGGGTAAAGAACTTAGCATTAATACTAGCTATCTACAGAAATTGAGCTAGCATTAGGCAATGCTAGGTATTTTTAATGACTTCTAAATTCTCTATTTTTTATCCATATATCTTTTCTTATAGAATTATATCTTAAAAATGTTGACCAGTATATTTAGTTGTTCTTCCAAACCACTTACATTCTTTGGCACCCTAAGTTATTATAAATTATATATCGTCTGATAAAAAGGATAAACCAGATTTTCTTTAATTTGAATTTTAAGCAAGGCTTACAAGAGAAACAAACAAAAAAATTTGCGTCTCTCTCTAGCATTTTAAATAATGAATAAGTTAAATTAGCAAGAAAGCATATTTAAAACAGCTGGTACAAGTAAAGTTTGGTAAGTTGTAGTGGGTTTTTGCTTTACATTATAATAATTCTGTGTATATTAAAAGCATTTAATAAGTATATGCAAAAAAGTAAGATTTTGATCATGTTTGAATAGCACACCAGTAGCAAAGAGAGGCTTACATTTTCATTCAGTGCAAGTTCCAGCTTAAAATATGTCTGGTGTCTAGGCATGCTGAGTATGCATAACTGTAAATGAACTCTTCTATAATTTGTAACCACAAAGAAAATTATCTTAAATGGGAACACTTGTTATTTGCACTGCAGGTCTCTATACACAATCATTTCATATAATTGTGCTTTGCTAAAAAATCATAATTATTGCTGCATTTGATATTCATAATTTGAAAATGACACTTTTGTAAAAGTGTATTTTGGTGACAGTTCTCTTAAAATTGAATCACAGCTAATGCTAGTAACAGGATTCTCTTAAAATTATTTTAGATTTCATGTTACATTTAATATGCAAATAAGTTCTGGCCTATGCTTTTACAATTAATCAATTATTTCCATCACTGCTCAGATATGACAGTTCTCACAGTCCAATGTAAATCTTGTTGGAGTTAGTTTTCTGTGCAGAGATTCATCTGTTACATGCTGAGGCATGCAAACATGCAACACGGTTTTCACTAGTACTGACACAGATATTCCATTTGAGCATGGACAATGTTAAACATTATGTATGTATTAGGTTTGCAGAAAAAAGGAAAAATCCTCGATAACAAATCCAAACCTCTGTGAATTTATACTTTTTAGTAAATTCAAAATGTTATTTTATGAGATGCTACAAGAAATATGAACATTAGAAGACAATAAGGGGTATTTAAGAACAATGATATGAACAAATGTTACAAAGTGTTTTAAAAGTTCTTGATGTGAATAAGGAAAGAACTTTCTTAGGAAAGATAAAGGCTCTTAGGGGAGAAAAAAAAAGATTTGATACTGGCCCAATCCAACAATAATTTTATGACAACAAACCAAAGTCGGTTTGAGACCACTTCTGTAATTAATAATGGGGATAAGTCTTTTTTTGTCTCTACTTTCTGACCTCTGCTATTAATTCTGTTTCTACTTTTATTTTGTTCCTCTCCTAGAGAGCTTGCTAGGAAATGTGCCAATCAAATCATCTTCAACATGACAGGTGCTGAACAGTACAGCAAAACTAATGAAAAACAGCAGCCTTAACTCATTTGTGCAAAATAAACCAAATAACTAATCCAGCTAGTGATAGACATTTGAGTATCACCCTTTGATCGGGGTATCTGGTTTGACATTTGGCTCAATTATCCAATGACTAGTGAAAGGTCATGAACATACTCCTTGTAAACCAAAGTACTGACAGGAACTTTATCCCCCTAAAAGCTTCTCCAAAGCTTTGTTTGCCCCTGGATCTCAGGTAGTAGGAGAGCTGTGGGAATTAAGTGTGATATTCCAAAGCATCTGTCTAGGTACTGACAGACAGAAATAACATCTAGCTTTTGAATTACAAACCTGGTGTTGCAGCTGGTAACTTTTTAAATAAAGTAAGAAAATGCATAAGAACAACTACTGGTTTCCATAAAACAAAGCTATCTCCTGCCTTAACATAACAACTCATTAAAATTTAGATCTGAAGCATACAACCATTATCACATCGGTACACTTCAATCCGCACAAAAGTGTCATTTTTGCCAACCTCTGGCTCAAAAGTAGGGGAAAGTTAAAGAAACAGGCTGTTCTGAAAATACTTCAAACTAAATATCCTTAGAAGTGCCCAGACATTCAAAATAGTATTTGATGTCAAATCTCCTCTTTTGAACTTTCACTCATCCCTACTTTAAATCTATAGAACATTTAATTATAATAAAGCACATTACAGGAAAGTCACTTGGTAGAATGAGAACATGGATCCACACTCACCTGAATTTGCAATTCTTGTGGTTTGGCTGTGCTTGCTTTCAGAGATATGCCATCATTCTTTACTTTTTTAATTAGAAAAATATGCCTAGAAGTTTAAAAAATAGTGGAAACTTCCCCATGTATTTACCTTATACACCTAGACAGTTGCTAACGCCCAGGCCCAGGTAATGTCTTTGTGAGAACATTCAGCATCTTTTCTGTCAAGAGTTTTGTCATTCTGAGCCCAGTGACACAGCTCCTGGAAGAACAGTGGGTGCTTAGAACCAACAGGTTGAGTTTCCCACCACAGGAATTCCAGTGTCCCCAGATTCTGAGGCACTATACACAGCCCAATTTTCTAGAATTTACTGCATGATGAAAGAAAAAAATGCAGTGTTTCAGATGTTTATGTTTGATACATGTCCTCTGCACTGGAAGATAAATCTCAGCACTCTTTTCACCTTTTCTTCACTTAGAGCTTAGCTTACTATTACCAAAACTAAGAGGATGCAACTGTTTGATACTGCATAACTGAAATTGGTTCATACAGTAAAAACTTGGATCAGTCTGTTTATCAGGGTGACCTCGTGATGGCTGCATCCACAAATGAAAAATTCATAGCAGCTTCTGATTGCAAGAGAATTTCTGTAATACTTATGGTCTCAGAATAGCTTGTTATAAGAATCAATGCTTTCTGGGAAAGGCACAAACTATGTCCAACAGTCCAATTCACTTGTTGTATAACACAATTTAGAAATAAGTCACCAAAAGTTAAGTACAAGCACTCCTTTGAAATCCAAATTATTGAATCGAAAAATCAATGAGAGCTTACTTCTGAGTTTTTTTTCTTAAAACTCTATGTTATTTAAAAAATGAATAAAGAGGTCATTGGACAAGAAATAAAAGAGATACGTTTTAATTTGCCAAGAGTTGCCACCATTTTATAGACACAGTTTCCTAGAAGGAAGAGAGAGAGAGAGAAAAGGGAACTGTAAAAATGGAGACAGGCCGGATAAACTGGGGGATGAGAGTATCACCAGCCCTCCCCATTTTTATAAAATTATTCCAGCATTTTTCCACTCTGCTTTAGAATGTCTTTGTCGTACTTTGTCTTTAGAATCAGAACATGATTTTAAGACCACTACCTCCAGATTTTAGTAATGTGTTTCTCCTTTTCCTGAAAAATACAGGTAATTATAGATTTTTCAGCATACTAAAGGACTGTTAAGAAAGGAATTTGGATTATGAAATATTTGTACAGATAAGAGAAAATAGAATAGTATTCTGTCAATAAAATCCTTATATAACTTAATATTTCACATTCTAATGTTAAGAGCTGCCTTCCCCTCTTTCTCTGTTTTCCTAATTCATAGTTAAAATCAATTTTAGCATTATTTAGGATGAGGCAATAAAATATAAATAATTTCTGCTGTAAGTTGACTATACTGTGAGCTTAGGGAAGTAATATTTTAAGAAATTACGACTTTGGATCTGTGTTGGTATGGTAGAGGTTAACCACTCTTTACCTGTTAGCTCATATTTGATATGAGAGAAAAAAAGGCTTTTCTCTCTGATAGCAGGAAATTTAAAGACTTTCATTCTAATCTTATAAGGCTATAAAAATATTTAATCTTAGCTATAACTTTTTCTGTCTCATTTCCACTCCCTGGGAGAGCTTGATCTTATTAAGGGCAATCTTTTGCAATTTGCATTTTGCTGGCCTTCCTGGAGTTTTCCTCTTATTACTTTAATGAAGTTCTATTTCTGGATATTGAAGGTGCTTGCCTATAGGACTCCAGGAGGCTCACACCTTTTAATGGTATTGCAAACACTGTATCCAATTAGCAGCGTATTGATGGGATCAGTAACTCATCAATAAGCCACACAAAAAGATTATTTGTGACTGAAATTTTTATACAAATGTGATGTATTATTTTTATTTTCCTATTGGTGTGATTGCAATTGTTCATTATTAGACTGACCCTCTCTTTCTTTTTCTCTGTTCTCTGTCTTCTCTCTGCTCTCTTTTTTCTCTCTTCTCCCTCCTTCTCTGCACCACTAAAGATGAAGCCTGTGTAGCCTGTCCTACTCATGGAATCTACCCAGGTCCTGGCAGGAACTGGTGAAGGGTTGAATTTGTTCAGCCATTGGAGCTAGTAGAATGATTCTAAAGGATATAAGCCATCATGAAAAAACCAAAACAACTAAAAACAACCCCAAAATTGAAAGTGCAAACCTGATAGGAATATGAGGAAACAGTGGTGGATCCTGGGGGATGAATCAGAGAGATTTAAATAGAGGAAAGCACTAGAAAAATAGAATTGGCAAGGCAGATAGGGAATTGAAGATTCAGAGAAACAAAAACTAAAGGATGTAACCTCTGACTTAACAATTTTTATTAGCATTTGTAGATCTTTATTAAACCTGATTTTGATCATCTTCTGTTAATGGGTTAAATTAAGAATTGAGGACTGCTGAGGAGAAATGTGTTTCCTGCAGGCTGAAAGACCACTGTGAGAACTGGATGTAGATCACCATGGTATTTTCTACCAGCCATCTCAGGCAGATAAATATATGACCATGGTTTGTTGAGACTTACATGCAAGATCCCTACTCTTCCTTTTTCACCTACAGTGTCATCTCCTTTTTTTGTCCTGAGGTACAGCAATTCTATGTGAAATAATTTTAAAATGCTAATATCTAGAAAATCAAAACACATACATATATTAAACTATTACAAAGCATCCAAAGGAGGGCAATGAGGATGGTGAAGGACCTTGAGAGGAAGCTGTATGAGGAGTGTCTGAGGTCACTTGGTCTGTTCAGCCTGGAGGAGACTGAGGGGAGACCCCAGTGCAGTTACAAATTCCTTGTGAAGGGAACAGGAGAGGGAGGCACTGATCTCTTCTCTTTGGTGACCAGTGACAGGATCTGAGGGAATGGCCTAAAATTGTGTCATGGAAGGTTTAGGTTGGATATCAGGAATAGGTTCTTCATCCAGAGGGTGGTTGAGCTCTGAACAGGCTCCCCAGGGTGGTCACGGCACCAAGTCTGACAGAGTTCAATAAGCATTTGGACAATGCTCTTGGTCATATGGTGTGACTCTTTGGGATGGTGCTCTGCAATGTCAGAAGTTGGGGTCCTTGTGGGTCCCTTACAACTCAACATATTCTGTGATTCCGTGATGTACAACTACATTTGGTTTAATAAAGAAAGAAAGTAACTCTCTCAATGCAGTCTCAAATAGAAGTTATCCAAAGAATACATTGCCATTAAATATTATTCTCACAAATTTCTTCTTTTTTAGGAATTCCCCAACATTTTTCACCATTTGCAAACATAATAACCAATGCCAGGGTCCTCTTTTTACAAAACTTCGGTATACAGTGCTTGCTGAAACTCATTGTCCTGGGTTGATAGTGCTCTCTATCCCATATCGTGGACTACCTTGTTATGTCAAACAGCTGTCCCTGTTTTCCTGTTGGCTGGGCGGGCACTCTCTCTGCTCTCTCTGCTCGCTGGCTTTCAGGCTGCTGGCTTGGCTCTTTGCTGCTTTGCTTGCTCTCTTGCTCTTTTTTTCTCTTTCTGCTGTCTCTGTTTGTTTTTTTTTTTCTTTCCCTCTTTCCCCTTCCCCCCGTCCCCGCCCCCCCCCTTTTAAGATTTAGGACCGGCACCGGAGCTGACCTGACCGGAGGAGTCCGAGGATCTCCGGAGCCCACGAAAGAAGCTCTGCGCCCTCCCCCTCACAGTAACCTGAGCTTTTTTTTCTTTTCTTTTTCCCTTGTGTGTGGGGGGGTGTTTATTCATTTGTCAATAAACCGGTTTTTTCCACTTTTTCGAGAAATTCCTTCCCAAACCCAGGGCTGGGGGAGGGGTGGTAGAGGTTTTGTTATTAGGGGATTCCTTTCTCCCCTAATTCATCCTAAAGCAGGACACTCATTCCACTTGTTTTTAACTCTATGGTTTCAAAATCATGTTTTGAAACAGAAAGAACGAGACCTTTTTGCATGTACAGCATAATTTTTCTAAAAAATATTTTATTAAAGATATTGAGATACAAAAAAGCAAATACTGTCTTCTAAATAAACATTTTAAATTATTTTTACTTTATATGTATCTCACTAAAATATAGGTTTGGATATTTTATTTTGACCATATGACCAGAAGAATGTAAAACTCCAAGTTGATGCAACAGCATAAAAATTAATTTTTGATATTAAATCAATACTATTCTTGGTGTAGGGTATTTTTTTTTTTCTTTTTCTTGACTTTAACTGAAAATTTTAATAAATCAATTTTAAAAGTGTAGTATCAGGGTTAACTTAGTTTCTTTGAACCAGACAATTTAAAAAGGAAGTGTATAGCAGTATAATAGTAAAAATACAAATGTAAATAAGTTATTTACTTATTATTGTTATTTATCTCTGATTAAATGATTGTTTCTGAAAAGTGCATGCAGAGCTAGAAAATATAACTGCTTTAAAGCACTGAACATTAGAAATAACTTCAAAAATAATTTTTTTTAACTCACAGAATGTGTGCATGTTTGAAAGATAATAGAGCTGAAGAAAACACAGCAGAGATCTGTAACATTCTGTACATCAAGAAATCATGAGGCAATTGATAAGAAGTGCACCAGAACGTCTTGCTGTTTTGGTATTTCATTAAGAATGCATACTCTGAACAGAAATAAAGAATATTTGTTTACTGGTATGTATGAAAAAAGCTGGTATAAGCACTATTCTGGATTAGCTGCCACAATTGTACTCAATAATAGATGAAGAAGGAGGTTTCAATTTTTTAAGACAAACAGGATGGTGTTTATTTAGAATACAAACCCTTAATTCATAATGAATAGTCCATCTATAACATGCATATGAGAAGCTAACTGTGACTTTTTACAGAACTAAAATAAAATAAATAGATTTTAAAAAATAGTTTGGAATGACCATTTCATTAGCAAGAAATTACAGCATAATAAAAAGTACTTGAGTAATGAAGCTGGTGAAGGGTCTGGAGCACAAGGCTCATAACGACTGGCTGTTTATCCTGGGAATATAAAGGCTCAAGAGGACTTAATCACTCTCTGCCACCACCTGAAAGCACAGCTAATAATAACAATGTGGGAATGGGTGTCTTCTCATAAGTTACACATGATGGGAAATGAGGAAACGGCCTCAGGTTGCACCAGGGAAGATTTTCAAGCACAGGAACAGGCTGTCCAGGGAAGTAGTTGAGTTACCATCCCTGGAGGTATTTAAAAGTTGTGTATATGTGGCACTGAGGGACATGGTTTAGTAGAGGACTTGGCATTGCTGGATTAACACTTAGACTTGAACTTGAAGGTGTTTTCTACAGTAGCTGATTATATGATTCTAACCATGGCCTGGAGACATTCACAACATACAATTTCTCAGCTATAACCACATAAGCATTGCTGTGACTTTCACATTTCTGGAAAATGATATTCCTTAGTTTTGGATGGGATAGAGTTAATTTTCTTTCAAGTAACTGGTACAGCGCTGTGTTTCAGATTTAGGATGAGTATAATGTGGGTGACTCACTGACATTTCAGTTGTTGCTGAGCAGGGTTGCCATTAAGTCAAAAACTTTTCAGCTTCCCATGCTCTCCTGCTATTGAGTAGGCTGGGGGGCACAAGGCTGTAAGAGGACACAGTTGACCCTGATTGACCAAAGGGCAGTTGTGATATCCTGCACAGCACATAAAATTGGTGACAAAACTGGCCGGGGTCTACTGCTTGGGAACAGGCTGGGCATCCGTCGGTAGGTGCTGAGCAATTGGTTTCATTGGCATAAAGTGTCTTTCTTGGGTTTGATCTCTCTCTCTCTTTTGCTAATGATTCAATTTCAATTATTTAACTTTTGTCAGTTTTCTCACTTTTAGCCCTTCACTTCTTTCTTCTACCCCACCAGGATGTGCAGTGAGCAAGCAGCTCTCTGGTGCTTAGTTGCTGTCTGGGGTTAAACCTTGACATAGAAATTAAGTCTGCAGTGCATTTTTCTCTCACCTATAGGCTGGAGACAGAACGAGATAACAAAGATATTCTGATATACCCTTGCTAAATAAAGGCTGTGTTTGATGTGTGTTCTGCTAATCTGACAGTTTAGAAACTGAAGGAAATTTTAGGGTTGAGAACCAACAGCATCATAAGAAAAAAATATACATCTGACAGTAGCAGTGAAATAATTGGGGCAATTCAAAAAAATAAAAGATTTAGACAACTATTGTAACGAGGTGATATATTCAGTAAAGACAGGGGAGAAAAGCCTAAGATTGTAAAAGTGTTTTTCTTGGCATCCATGACATTCAGTACACTTCAACTGGATCAAAACTAGTATTACATCAAACAACTATTGTGTATTAATTACCAAGTTTTAAAATAAATTTCTGATTTTTTTCCTAATGTGCATTTACTTAAGCTTTTTTTTGTCTAAACCCAAATTTAGTCTGAATTTCTATCATGGAAATCAATTGGGAATGGAGACTCCATTTAGATGGAGACACTTAAACTGGTGGTAGTTTTAGTGCACTTCTTGATTCATCTTTCATAATGCTGTAAGCCAAGATTAGTATTAACAATTTCTACACAATCTTTTTTTTTTTTTTTTTTTCTTCTGGCAAAGGGACGCTTTTTTTTCCAAA
>VWZU01007203.1:418756-459722 GCA_013397095.1 Sterrhoptilus dennistouni | reverse complement strand
AAAAGATCACACTAAAAAAGCTTGTTTCTTTTGCACAGTTCCTTTCTCTATCTTTGGTTCCTTTCTCTCCCAGCATTACATACAGCAAACCTAAGATTTTTTTAAATCTCTCTTAATGAAAGGCACCCAGGTACTAATAGAAATAGTATAGATTTTTTAATTGATAAAGGTTTAGTGGAGAAAAACTGACAGCCTGGAAGGTAGGAAAACAAACTGGGAATACAGCCAAAACCAACAGAAGTAATATAAAGCTGGGAACCTGGAAGCTACAGGTGTACATAATGAAGGCTGAGGAGAAAGAGCTGAGTTTCTAAATGGTAGCAGGTACTGTGAGAAGGTGTACTTGGCCTACTGTTCATAATTACAGTTATTAATGAAGTCGATATATTTAAAGCATGTAAAAAACAGTGTCTCAATTATTGTTCATTCTTCAAGCATGAAACAACTATCACAACATGACTAAAAAGCATATGTCCACAGCCAGAGGAGACTGGGAATGCTGCCTAGGTAATAAAATTAAAATGCCAGACTCTTTGATATGCCTTTTTGTGTCTTTCCCCTGTGGGTACACATGCAGAATGTGCATTTTTGTTCTCTATAGCACTGGGACTTTTGCTTGCAGATGCTTTTCAATTTTAGACTTTTTCAGAAATCATTTAGTGACAGTCGTCCCAGATGTATAACTAACCAGCAAATGGCAACAGAGTAAATCAAAAAGTGTATTGTGTTTTTCTCTGCTGTACAAAATATGACATTGTTTCTCCTAACAAAAGACAAAAAAAGAACCAAAATAAACCAAAACCAATGCTAAACTAAACCAGGAAAACCAAACACCCCCTCACCCTCCCCACATCCCCAATCAGCTCAATATTTGAAACTCAGTCTCTTACACTATATTTTTATTTTAGAACTAAGCTAATTTTAAGAGGAAATTTGATATTTTTGAGCTTATTTTTATATACTGCATATATTCTATTAGAGTCTGCAAACATTAAAATCATAAATCCTCTTATAATATTAATCTTATAGGAGAAATTGCTAACAATTTTGCAGATCCTAAAATTGTTATACGAAGTCTGTAAAGTGCAGATACTTGTTTCAAAGGACATTTCAGATATAGCTTATGTACTCATAAAGTGAAAGAAATCAGACCAGTTGAAAACTTCTTCAATCCTCCACCAGTAGTCTTTTTTTTTTTTTTCTTCATTGTTTCTATATCTCAGTGATTGCATTTGAGCAAGGTTCTTGAACACTACTCAGTACCCCAAGAAACAAATATCAAGAAATTAAATATCTTTGTCTCTAGTACTCAGAATGAAGGAACAGAAAATGTCTCCTTACTTCTATTTCCTATCACTAACTAAACTGCATCAAGACAAATGATATAAGTCAAGCTAGTCATGCAGTGAAGTTACCTAAAGCATCTAAGCACTCACCTCTCAAAGAAAAGGGTATGGTACTTTCTATGGTATCTGTCAGTGCAGTGCTAACAACTAGCTGGTTCCTTCATGGTTCGGTTCAGTTCAGTTCAGTTCAACAGTATCCCTCTGCCAACAGACAGACTGCCAGTAAGAATGGTCTAAATTTAGTTTCTGACATCTTTTAGTGCTTGGGACAATATGCAGAGTTTCTTTGGAGCACAAATGCTGGGTTCCATTGAAGTGGTATGACATGCACAGTTATGGACCAGGAAGAGTTAAACTCTTTCAATCACTTGGCATGTTTTATCTGGCTCTGTTAAATGGATCACTGATTTTCTAGTGGGCACAAAACCAGACAAACATATGGACAACATTTATAGGCAATCAGTACATTTACACTTAATTTGAGCAACTCAGCTGACTAATGAGGGACAGACTTAAAGCCAGAGATTTTCAAGCTGTTGTCCATACTGATATCACAAACTGCTGTTTCAGAAGACTTGTTCTTTATGAATCTATTGGCCAAAGCAATTTAAAATCGACCATGTGTTCATATGCTTCTTGTTGTCATGGTTCTTATGGTTCAGACTCACTAATGTTTTAGTTTACCCAAGGACTAGGTTTTGGACATGAATTTCTCAGTTGTCCTCACTTAATTGTGTTCTGCCATACAATGGTCTCAGTGCACACAAATCCAATCACTTTTGAAAGAAACTGAAAATGTGCCCACCTAATGCTCTCCATAAGTCCAAAAAATAGCAAGCTCCTCCCTCCAAACAAATATATAGTTTGCAGCCCAGTCTCAGCACCCATATTTTCACTTTGGGGTTCTCTGTGTTGCTTGCTAAAATTCAGGTATGTTATAAAATATGAGTGAAAAGGACAGAATTTTTCCTTTTTGAGTTTTGGAATCTGAAATGGGATTGGATTTCTGATGCCTTGTGCTCTGATCAACACATACTATGCTTACAAAGAACGTCCCCACAGTGACTGCTTCATACTTTCAGTAAAGTATCTGCATAACTAAATTTACAGATCCATTTGCAGAACATTTTTTGTTTAAGTAAGAAAAGCATAGAAATGTCACCTAAAGTCATATGTATTCTAGTCATTAATAACTAAAAGTCTTATTCTATTCTTGCACAAGTCAGTCTTAAATGTTTTAACTCTAAAATTGTATCAAAAGAACCTGAGCTTTCTATCCTTGTGTACTCATTTGCACTCAAGTTAAACAGTTGTTAAATAAACTACTGCTGTATTTTCAAATGGAGATATTTTAGTGCCACTTTCTGCTGACATAATTTTCTCCACCTAACCGATTTCAACAAGTGTGATCCACCTTTTTATCAATTCTCAATGTATAATATTTCAGCAATGCAATTCTAGGATACTATTTTTGTTTTTTCTATATCTGTAAACCATTCCCATAAAGATTTATTTCACTGTAGTGAAAGGTATATATTAAACTCTAGATGTTTTGATGAGATACTGGTATCAAGTTTCTGTATTGGAAGATCATACATAAGTAGACACTGGAAGAGACCTCTGTGAATTGTTTAGTTCCCCCTGCCCTCTTTACAGCAGGGTCAACTATATCAGGCTGCTCAGAACCTCATCCAGTTGGGTTTTTGATAAATCCAAGGATGGATACTTCACTTCTAGGCAACCTATTTCAGAGTTACCTTTACAGTAAAAAAAATATTTCTTTATACTTTAATAGACCCAGAGTTATTTCAGTTTGTGGCCTTTGCCTCTTTGGTTGGGGATCAGTGTGGACTGAGAAAAGTCTGGCTCTGTCTTCTTTACTTGCTGGGGTGCTGCAGGGGTTAATGTACTGGCACCTCAGATGGGCACACAGTCAGACTAATTTCTCAGAAAAGCGTTATGGTTTTCTCCATGACTCTGTCCTCTTGGCACCTCCTTATTTTTATATATAGAGAGAAGTGGGCCCTCTACAGTGCTAATGTGATTATCACTTGCACCCTTTGGCAACTGTCTATCACTTCTTTACTTGATTTTTGTTGGCCAATCTGTTGTGAAAGAGACTTCTGTCCCTTTTGATCAAGTCAATTCCACATCTTCCTAGCCTCAGTCCTGTGAGAAGGTCCCCATGGTCCTGAAAGATGAAACTCTTTTATCAATACCAGTTATGTAAGCAGTTGTTGACCAACAGGATTTATCCACACTCTCTCAAGTACTCCCTCTCCTTGTCAGGATTGTAGAGAAAAACATTGGAACACCCATGTCCTTTATCATGCTCCTGGAGACATGGAGTCACCTGTGGTGTGTTCCAGGTCTGCACTGACCATATCATTAGTATCTACATGGAAGAGCAGCAAGAGATGATAGTCCCAGGCTGGACAAGCCTTGTTAGCTTCACCACAGCATCCCAAATCCAAGCCCTTGGAAAGCAGCAATCCTACTTAAACAACAGGTAGTACTGGCAGATGGGGGCCTTCATCCTCAGCATGGAGTGCCCCTCTACTGTCAGTTGCTGTTCTTTGTTGTGCTGCTGAGTGCTTCAGGCTCAGCTGGTTTGGACACTCTTTTGGCATAACTCCCAGTCTCACATCTGCTACAAGGACAGTGAACCTGTTCTGCATGTTCATTAAGTGAAAAAACAATAAAATTCATAAATTCTTTTCATGTTTTGTTGCTTCTTGATTTCACATCAGGGGGAGTTCTGATGGAATTCTCTTATACTTATTTTCTTGGTTTGTTTTTGGGTTTTGTTGTTTGTTTGCTTTTTTATTATTCCCACTATAGAAGGTCTACCAATTCCTGA
Source organism: Sterrhoptilus dennistouni (assembly GCA_013397095.1). Lineage (NCBI taxonomy): Eukaryota > Metazoa > Chordata > Aves > Passeriformes > Zosteropidae > Sterrhoptilus > Sterrhoptilus dennistouni. Next base: position 455,516 of record VWZU01007203.1, on the reverse strand, counting down.
ATGAAAAGTGTGGCATTAATTGGCATTTCCTCAATTAAGAAAAAAAAAATGAGGAAAAAAGCCCTAAAGAACCAAAAACAGAAACCCAAAACATAAGTGGAATGCAAAGAATAACTCCACATTCCCTCTGTATCTCAGTCATGATGGTTCTCCAGACACTCAATGGTTCCAACTGAACATGTGTAAATGAGTGAAAACCAAATATGAAATTCAGAATTTTCCCAGGGAAATTGAAGTGGTATTTAGACTCACTCTCTTAACAAATATCTATAATGTAGTCTGAAGTATAAGTTAATCTGTTGAAGCTTTTGCTTCAAGTAATCTGCTTCACCTCTAAACAGAAAGATATTTCTATACAAATTAACCTCAAAAAGAGTACTAGATTGAAATATGAGAGATACAGTGTCTGACTAGAACAAAATTAATCTGGATGGAGATACATCTTATTGAGACGTTCAGGGGCTGCTGGCTGGTATTAAAGCTATACTGAAACAAACATAGTAATGCATTTATGGAATATATCAAGTCTTTGCCTTAGCATAAAATATTCATAAATTATTTAAAATGTTAGTAGAGAACTCTGAATAAGATTTTTTTTATATATATAACAGATCCAAAAGGTGATGAAGATGCCTTACTATTTTTAAGGCCTTGGCATCATGTCTCAAAGAAGGAAATGCATATGTAAATACTGCTTCAGAAAGCTTCTGGTTAACCTCAAGTTCTGATGGGTATACGTGCAAGTGTGTCCCTGCACAGTGTTTCAATAGCCCTTACAAAATGTGTTTGAAGGCAAGACTTGATGTAATGTGGGAGAGTAATGAGGAAATAATCAAAGGCCATCATGGTTATTTTGAAAGGAAGTTTTGGTCAAGAGTTTTGATTTCAGTCAAACCCACATCTGGCATAATCTCACATTTTCACGATTCCATAACAGACCTGCAGAAATCAATTAATATGATTACTTACTAAATGACTAAAATGTTTTCCCAGTGCTTTCAGAGTCAATTCTCCTGTGAAAGGATTAGCTATTAGAATAATCTTAAAAATTACTTTTTCCGGGAAATATCTCAGCATATTTCAGAACTGTATGTTATGCAAATAAAACAGATTCTATACAACCACAGTATATCTTTAATATAATTTGGGTTTAATTTTTTTTTTCTCTGAAAGAGGATAACTAAGCAACAGAAATAGGAGCAACTGAGTCTTACAACAAGTAACTCAGAGCCTAGTAGTACAAGACCTGGTAAATTGTCATGGGTGTTCTTCAGCTCCCTCTTTTCCATTGTCACAAGCGAAATAGGATAAGAGTCAAATGATAATGAACAAACAGACAAATAAATAAATAATACAGTAAGATATAGACCCTAGGCAAGGTCACATTCCACTAGATCAGATTGCTTCTGGGGTTGGGGCATCCATAACTTCTCTGAGCAACCTGTTCCTGTGACTCATCACACCCATGGTAAAAAAAAATTAAGTCAGAATCCTTGGAACAGAATATTAAAATCTAAAGGAGGACAGATTGGAGAACTCTAAAGTAACCAAAATAAATGGGATAACAAATCTTTCTCTGGGCTATTTTCCTTTCCAAGTGCTATGTAATTTTCCCAAGCTTGAAGAGGTTAGCAGTTAGAGAGACCTAATGAAACTAGAAAATGACCTCCAAGTCTTTGGATGACAAACATCAATACATATCTTGTCAGTTGTACACCTTTTATATGAATTATTTCACTTTTTTTTAAATACAAACAGAAATAAGAGACTGTTCTTATTCCTGCAGAATTTATTTTCTTTTGAAAGAGACACTATAGTGTAATTCATAATGGATGAAGTGGAAGTAACACATTTTCTCTAGAAAAGCAAACAGTAAGGAACAAAACTATTTCATATATTTCAAGTGAAAGAAAGCACTCCTCCTGATATATGGAGAATTTATTCCATATTTAATTAATTTTTCCAGTTAATTATTACGTATTGTGTGGCAAGGACATATACTCGGGAAGCTTTCAGAGAGTGACTGGGCAGCTCTGAATGTCACCATTTAACTTATTTCAGAATAATTTCCTTGTGGACCCATGCCTTTCCATGACCTTCTGCTCTTTAAGTCTGCTGAGTACATGCCATTACATACTTCTCTGCAGCTAAATGTCCTTTTTTAGAATTCCCTTCCTTATGAATCAGTGACATTTTTGTAGTTCCAAGTCTCTGTAATACCACTGCAAGTCTTTTAATGCCTTCAAAGGTACAAACTCTTCATTTCCCACCTCAAACAGAACTTTAGTCTCCATATAGTGCACAAATCAAATTTAGGGTTATGCTTTCCACAAGTAGGCCACAATTCTCCAACTTCTTCGTTATGCTCTGAAGTTCTTCACTTCTTTCCCTGCCATCACTGACTTTGTCTGTCCAGCCTCCTCACTGCACACCATCTGGGACTACCTTCTTGTATCTCTACCACATTGATTTGCCTTCTGTTCACAAGTCTCATTGGAAAGTGAATCTTTAACTTCCCTTAATCTCCGTTTCCTCCACTTTGTGACAGTTTTATTCATTCTGTAGAGTATTTAAAATTCAGTTTATGAAAAGGAAAATAGAAAGCTTTTACTGCTATGGTATTTAGTGACATTGTAGGTTGAAGCTACACATTTTTTATATATGTCTGCACCTTCTTTCAAAAAAATCAAATTAAAACATGTTAAAATAATGTTATAAATAAAACAAATAAATGGAAATGTGATACGTGTTTGCCAAAATCAACTTTCAATTACACGAGTAAGGCATAAGCTATCATAATCACCCTATCCAAGTAATGTATAATATCACAGATCAATACCAAGGACATTATCCTAAGTCAATAGATCAATTGTTAATTTTGTGTATTCCAATGTCTTTGACTCAACTTTTTAGACTTATTAGAGCATAAAGCAGTACACCGAAGTAAAGACTAATTTTTCAGTCTTTTTCCCATTATATTCACTATAGTACAGAGCAAAGGAGGGAGGCATATCAACAGATATTAAAGAAAACCTTTTATTGAAGGACTATGAAGACACTGTTCCTTTTTTTTTTTTAGCTAAATGTAAGTGGAAGATGAAATATTTCAGGCATGGCAAGACAAATTTTCAGGGCAGCACTGTGAGTTGTATTAGCAACAAAACTTTGCAGAAGCACTGCGGCAGTTGCTAGTTTATTAGGTGAACTACAGCTGCTCTATAGCTCTTTTCTAGGATGTGTAATTGGCAATACGAAACTTACTTGTCCAGCATTCACAGCTTCACCACATGGGTACTCTCAATGAGGTCAATGTATAAGTTTAAGTCACACAAAAGTCAATTTGAATTTATTTGACCTGGGAACCATTAAGAGCTTGTCCTTTGTTATGTACACTGGCCACCATCCATGGTATATGGTCTGATATATATGGTCTGACTTTCAGTTAAGTTGAGATTTCAGACCAACTTCAGTGGCAGTACTTGTTTGCTTTATTTAAAACTTAGAGAATCCCCACTCCCACATAAATCTAGAAACTTCATTGATGCAGACCTATCTAGCCTATTATTTCCTTTTAAGTGTCAGACCACCAGCTCTCATCACCTAGGAAAATGATCCTCCTGAAGCACCTTGAGTGCTCCTCAATATTTTAAAATAAGATACAGGTTTTGGAGATTATTCTTTTTCTTTTCTCTATTTAATATAAAGTACATAAAATTCTGTTTTACGAGGAGCTTAAGTGTATAGTACAATTTAGGAAATTGTTTTAGGTTAGTCCAAAGACCTGACTAATTTCTTTTTGGGTAACGTAAGTAGTTCACAGTTAGCTACTATGCACTTTAGTCCTCAGTGCCAAAGGTCCTTTCAAATCTTTTTCACAATTTATGCAATGAGCTAGCCTACTTGTGTGTTATGTTCTTGAATTTTAAATTATGGAATAGGCCTCCTATGTGTCAACTCTATTTTTTTTTGTTATAAAAATAATTTAGTAGTAGTCTCTCTCCATCCTTCACACACAAAGCCTTCCATACAACCCAGAATATAAGTTCCTAAATGACCTCAATTACATGATTTCACTTTGTTATAAGAACTTTTTTTCCCTTACCAGAAACCAATAAAGAAAATATTTCTTCTTTTAGTTCAAATTGACATTATTGTGCATTATATTATTGGAGAGCTCATTTCCATAACATTAAATTTTATTGAAAGGGAAGTAATTGCCTTTTGAATCAAGTAAGGATAGAGAGTTAACCATAAGAAGGACAAGGCACTGCAATACAACATTATCATACAACTATAACTTTATCTTCAGTTTATATTTTCTATTTTACTATGTGGTAAGTACAGAGAAATAATAGCTTCCAGAAACAAAGCTCTGAAGTAAAGATCTATTATAATTTCTGTATGGATATCCACATACACTAAAGTGACAGGATTTTCATTTCAATTTGACATACAGAACAGCACAAGCAAAAACTGAAATCGGAGCTATTGTGAAGCTACTATTACCTTTTCTTTTTTTCTTAAATGCAAATACCCCCCCCAAAATGTTTTATGTTATATAGACTATATACAGGATCTGATCTTATATAAATCATTAGGGTCCACATAGCTTTGTGCATTATCCCCCAACAATACTTTGAATAAATTATTTTAAATTTTTAAAGAATTTGCTAATTACTCTGGTGAAACCCTACCATAAGGTAGCCATTATTCAAATGCTGGCTGGGTATCAGTGCACACATGGAAGGTGTGATTGCTTTAGAATCATGTGATTTGTTTTATTCTTTCTTTGTTCCCTTTCCTTTGCTTGTTAAACTATCCCAACCCACTTGTTTCCTTCTGTTTGCTCTTTTCTATTGTCTTCACCATTTCATAGGAAGGACAGAGTGAATACGTGGCTGTGTGGTCCTTAGCTGACAGCTGGATCAACCCCGCACGAGTGTCATTTCTTGTGCCTGTGTTTTCTGATGCATTGTTAAGATAACATTGTTATCTAATTTTAAGGCTCTATATTGTACCACATTACCATCACCAAACATCAAGGATACCTATTGAAATTGTCATTCTGACAATGGTAATTCCCCCTTACCTGGAAAAAATGCATCAAATATATTTGAACTGCTGGACTGCGGAATGAAGCTTTTAGTAGCATAAGGGTAGTTAATTAATTACTCCTGAGGCACTAGAAGGTCTAACATGACTGACAGTGGCCTGTGCTGTCATATAGTAACTCGCTGGTATATAACTCTTGGTGAACTGGAATTTTCAGATGCCGTACGAAATCAGAATCTCCTAATGCTGATGCAGTTGTATGATTAAACAGTATTTCACCTATCCTGATCTCTCACCAGAGAAGGTTTAGATTGTATATTAGAAAAAATATCTTCATTAAAATGGTGCCAAGCATCAGAACAGGCTGCCTACGGAAGTGGTTCAGTCACTGTCCCTCAAGGTATTTAATAGGTGGCATTTGGGGATATGGTTGAGTGAGGAACTTGGCAGCATCAGGCTTGCAGTTAGAGTCAGTGATCTTGAAGGTATTTTCAATGAAAATTATTCTATGATTCATCCCACAGTCCAGTTGTTTAATGCCACCCCCTGCCTGGAGAGCCAAGGTAAAGTCTGTGAAGTATGTTACAATTAGAGCATATATTGGAATTCTTTCTCACATTCAGATCTTTGGTCTTTGACTTGTATAATAAGGCTGCTTTAATACACGTTTGGAAGAAAATGGTATTTGATGCAGAAATTATGAAACTCCTGAGATCTCCATCTGTTTTTAAATCTTCCTTTATCATGCTTCAGTTCCTTCCTATCCTCTAGTTTTTTTATCTTTTAGAGGAAGATGAAGAGAGCCTGTATTGCTAAAAATTAATTTTCTAGGGCATTGTTGATTTATTATCTGTTGTTTTACAGCTGCTGTGGCTGAAGAAGAAGGAATGGGTCTTCTTCCATTTTTTATGAATAAATGTTAATTCATTAATCCTCTTTGTGTTGGTCACTGAGGAATCTTGATGTTTAAACAGAAAATATGATTTGAAAAAAATTCAGTACCCTTTGATAATAAATACAATAAGAAGGACATAGTATATGAAATAATATAGTCACATATAAACTGAATAATGCAATCACTTAGTGAACAAATTTTTAGGTCCCTTTCTAGATTCAATTTAAAAGATGATCCACATGAAAGCTATTTCAGAAATGTATATAATAAATTTTAGTTTCAGTAAATATAATGTGGAGAAGAATAGACAAGAAGAAATGTAAATATTGAATAGAAATTAATTATTATTACTAAAGCAAAATAATATAAGAAATTCCCAACTTCTGTTCAAAATAACTTTTCCACTTAGCAGAACCCATTCTGGTTGGGGGAGTTTTGACAGCGAAAATATTTTTCTCTCAAAAATGCCAAAGAACAATCTTCTAATGAAAACTACAGGGTTGTTCAGTTCACCCAAACTGGAGACTCAAATGGTGGGCAGCTGAATTGTGGATCGTGCTGCCTACATCCTCAGTGATCTTTGGTTGGTGCTTAGACATTTATTTCATACTATGGGGTAGACACCTACATTTAAGCTTCATAATGCAATTTAAATTCTATATTTATCAGTTTAATATTTTCACAAATGTGGTGGTAGAAACTATAATAAGAAAGAAAAAGCTGTCCTTCCACTTTTTTTTTTTTTTTCCTGATAATTTCTCTGACAGCCTGAATAATTTTTCTTAAGGCAAATATTCATTCTGTATGGTCTTAGTGTCTCTGTTGAGTAAGATGAAAACAAATTTCTTCTTGACAGATTCCTGGAAGGAGTGACAGAGAACATGGGCCACCTCTGGTGTTGAAGTTTACACAGTGTGAATCTGTCTTCTTTCCTCTCATGGAGGAATCAGGTGATACAATGATTTTATTTCTGAGAAGATAGAAATTATTTTTAACACATTTCATATATCCGAAATTAATATATGTGAGAAATTTTGAAAATAAATGCTGAAGTACTTAAAATACATCCATTTTCTTGAGTATGATACTTTTAAAGTCCCTTTGAAGCCAGTGCAATTGGTGTAAATGAGCATTCTTGACACTTATTATGAGGTCATAAACACACCTGGTAGAAAATTTTCTGCACCTTTTGAATTCCCTGTAAAACGACACTGACCCGGTAATGGCTTTTAAATTATAAAACCACTCATCTTTCCCACTGCCTATAAAATTACAAATTAAAAATATACCAGTATCTGGAAAGCATGATTATAAAGGCCTTGATATGTGGATGTATGAATCAAGTGGAGGTTTAGAACTCAGGAAAATATTGCTTTAGATTTTGGAACAAAAACTTAAAAATCACTTTAATTAAAAAAAAAAATGCTACTAACCAGATGTAGATCAACACACGTAGAATTGTGTTCACAAGTGTTGACTATGCAGTCATCAATGTCTTGGTCACATTTCAATCCTGCATATCCTGGGTTGCACAAACAATAGAAGCCATTGACAACTGCAACATAAATAGTATTCAGTTTACAACTGAATGTAGTAAATTAACTAAGTTCCAGTTATGAATACTATCTGGAAAAGATTATGACCAACTTTACTTAAGCAGTGTGCACATGTTAAAAAATTGAAATAAATTAAATGTGGTCTCAAAATATCTTCTAAATATGAAAGCAGATTCATGGTACTGCATTTTACTTAAACAATGGAAATATTTTGATTCAAGAGCTACAAATCAATGAATTAAAAAGTGATGTTATAAATAATGAGTATTTTTCCATCATAAAACAATCACAAAATACATAAGATTCTATCTTTAAAATGACATCTAAATAAGATATGGCAGTTAAAAATGTTTCGTTTGTTGGGTTTTTTAATGTTGTTATTGTTATTGTAAGGAATGCCTCACATTATACCACTGTATTAAGGGAAAACTTACTTGAGTTGAATTTTTCTATGATGTATTCTTTAACAAGATCTTTCTGTTTCTTTTACATCATTAGTGATCTAAATAGAGAGGAATCTTTAGAGTGTTCCATCCATGTATGGAGTCCATGGCAGCAGTAATTGCACTTCTTGCAGGCCTGCATTTATTTTAACCTCAAAGGGGTCCCTGGATTCTTCATTATCGCTGAGATTTACCATAGAATCTATTCTACCATCATGTCCGTACACACAGCTGCTACTGTATTCATTAAATACTTTGAGTCCTTCAGCACAGGAGCATTATTCATGTGCTAAAAGCTTCCCAGCTTCCTTAGGATTCCAGCTTTCTGCAGCCAGTGCACATAGGGTAGAGGAACTCAAATGTCCGCATGATAAAACTCAAGCCAGAGGCACCACAAAGACAAACTGTTCCCGCAAAAATTGGCACTTTGTCAGCATGAAGAACTTTAATACAGCTCATCTGAATTCCAGTTCAAAAATATCTCTAAACCAATGTAGACTATGTAGAAAACATCTGTAAATGTAATAAGAAATAGTCTTTGCTAGAGAGAAGATGAAGTCACTCGCCATGCTCCCACATAAGGAAAGACAGGCTTTTAAAGATATTTTATTGAAACTGATTTTTATTTTAACTCAGAGAGTTTTAGACAAGGATGTATTCAGTAATCTGGGCTCAGTTCTTTAAGATCTCATCTGAAACCAGTAAGCTGATTAGGTCTTCTGCAAATATTTCTAAAAAAATAAAAAAGCATTATGTGGAAGTTCTTGAATCATCATTCCTTTTTTGAAAAATGATGTGTGGAAACAGGAGAGAGATGACAAACGTTACTCAGTGCTTAAAGTGTGCACCCTATGAGGAAAAGTTAAGTCAACCAGGCTTGCTTTGTATTAGACCTTCAGGGAAGTGTTCATAGTGAGAGGGCTATTTAACATTAACTTCAAGGATAGTTGCACAAATGACAGAACTGAAATCCCTTAGTAGTGCTAGGAGCTACTATGAGGCAATGGCCAAAACTTACAGCTCAGGAGATTTGGATGGGATTGTAAAAGTGTGAGCGTTGCCAGAGTAATTGATTGGTGGAATATGCTGTCCCAAAGAGTTCGTGAAATTTCTGTCCATCTTTGAAGGCTTCCAAAGCTTAGCTAAAAAAAATCCCTGATTGACCTGCTCTAGCACAGTTAATAGTCTAGCTTCATGCAGGACTGACTACATGACCTTCAGATGTTTTTCAGCTTTCCAGTCAGCATTTTAAGATCCTCTGAAAATTACTACTTCTACTTTTCCTTATTTTTTTAACAAGTATATGAAGTGTCTGATAGATAGTTAGAGCCCTATAAAACTTTCAAGTAAGTACTCTATACTTAGATTGCTACTAAACTTGGTCTGCCAATCCAGACAGAATATAGTAGGGTATTCAAGTTGCTTCTAAAACCTTTAAGTACATCTTGCAAGGAGAGTCAGTTACACAGTTACATGCAGAAGGTAAACAGGTGCACCCTTTTACATCAGTTTTAAATTCAACAGTATTTTTTGATTTATTAGAATTATGACATATAATGCCTAACTGCTCCATGAGCTTTTTTTCAGCCCCTGAATATTCTCTCATGAAACACACAATGTAAGATGTTTTTGGTTAATTTAGGTATCAAAGGAGACAGCACAAATCTCATTAAAATTTCTCATTAGCTACAGTTCTGACCCCCTGAACACAAAAACCCCAGTGCCGGGACTTGAGGCATTTTGGCAAAAGTAATCCTTCTGGTACAGGCTGTGAAGCTTCAGACAAGCTGAATTTCAGTAAATTATCCACTGTTCTCCCCAGAGCAGCTCAGCAGCTACAGACGCTTCAAGAGAAAGACTACTCCACATTAAAGTGAGTAACCAGACTGAACTCACTGTCATAGCAGTATCCGTGGAGGCAAGGGTTAGAGCTGCACTCATTGACATTGATCTCACAGCGTGGACCTGCAAAGCCCTTCACACACTGGCAGTGGAATCCAAGGGGAAAAACGTCCAAATTCATTTCTTCTATGCACACAGCTCCATTCTCACAGGGATTGCTGGCCTCACAAGGCCTAAACTCACAGTTCGAACCTGAAAAAGAAAACGGCAAAGCTGTCAGTGTTAAACTAATGAATATATCCCTGCAGCTGCTGCCTATTATGAGCTTTATTTTCTTTATAATCCTGGTTAAAATCGAGTAGGAGGGTCTCAGAGGTACATATATGTATATTACCATGCAGAAACATCTATTTTCTTGGTATAATAATAAAAAAAAATCTATTTATGTTTTGCCTATATTACTCTTTATATGATAAAATACATTTTAAAATCTTAATAGTGATCTCACAGGTTTTGATAGGTAGGTATATCTTCCATCTTTTCTCTTTACCCTAGTGCTTCAAACAGCTCAAAAATGCAGTTTTTTAGAATGTATTTAAAAATGATTAATGAATTTTGATTGAAGCTTCCAGTTATTTTGTCTTGATAACATGTTGTCACAACTACCATGTGAATTGTTCATACATTAATCCATAATACTGAACATGAATTAAATATATGTAACATTGTATAATTGTTCTGCTTACCATCCATGACTGAATACAAATTATTTTACTGAAAATATGTACTTATTTAATCATGAGCGAATGCCTCCATTATTTATAAAAATTGCATACAATAGAAAATGTCACACAGTCCCATTGTACTCTTTCCTTACTAACACTCTTGTACAGCAGATTATGTACATTATCTGGCCTATCCAAGGAACTGTGTGATTGTGGATCTTGGTGTGGATCCTGGGTTACAGATGCCCTCATCTAAATCTCTAATTAACAATAATTAGATAAAAAAAGCCTTAATGTAAAATGAGCCTTAATTTGTTAGAACATACACAAAATTGTTCCATGTTTTCCAGTACTGGTAATGGAAATGAGGGTGGCAGAGACAACTGAGATCTAATGGGTTTGGGTTTGTAAATCTGCCTGCCTTTTTCTCTCAGTGCTGCTGGCAGCAAGTCTGTTCTTTCACGCTTACTTTCAGACAGCACTTAGTGACTCTCAGAGCTGTAACAAACTGTCCAAAAGCCTCTCTGAATCCCTTTGAAGCCTTTCCATGACTCCTGAAGCTGTGTCTGTGCTATGCTTTCTGGTGGAGATTCCCAGGGTTTGCTGTACTCCCAGCCTTCTGCACACTTGACCAGTGCCCTTGCCCCAGGTATGTTTGCTCAGCCATTCCCTTCTGCAGCAGTTTCTCCCTGTCCCAACAACCTCTCTGTACCTCAGACAGGCTGTAACTTTAACCCAGTGATGGGCAATGTGACACTACAAGACAAAACAGCTGAGTAGTCATGTGGAAGATACAACCCACATAGTTACACTATAGTGGGTTGATTTTGGTAGGTTACAAATGCCCATCCAGCCACTCTCTCATTCTTCCTCAACAGGCAGGTGAAAAAAATAAGATTTAAAACCTTGCAGACCATGATAAAGATAGGGGCATCATGTACAAATTTCTTTCAGGAATAAAATAGAAACAACTAAATGAAAACTAATTGAATTAACTGTCAATTAAAAATGCCATAGGATGGAAAAAAACAAACACAAAGCTAAAACCACCTTTCCCCATCTGTCTTTTCATCCCACTCTCAACCTCACTCCTTCACTTCAGACTCCTCTACCTCCTTCTCACCCATGAATAACATGAGGGGATGGGGAAAGGGAAATGTGGTTAGTCTATGACAGCTCTTCTCTGATCCTCACACTTTTGCCCTGTCTCAGCGCAAATCCCTCACAGGCAGGACTCCTGCCAGGAGCCTTCACAGCAATGAAACAAACGCTGTTTCCAAAATGTCAACAGGATTGTAGGTGAGCTGATTGCTTACTGTAAGATGAGTCATCTAAGGGCTGAATTCTAAATGCTTTTAATAACAAGAACAACAAGTAGAAACAGAACTGAGGTTAAAAAAAACCCAACAACCCTTTGACCCCAGTAATGATGCTGACAAAAAAGGAAAAAACAACACAAGTTGTTCCCTGTCTTTATGCTTATGATCTCTTTGATGCGGGATGATCCTGATAAAGACAGCCAGCAGTCTCAGTTCATGAAATTGCACAGCAAAAGAAGCCATATGGCTCATTGAGATTTTGCCCTGAAGTTTCCATATTTATATCACAACAGCTTGACATGAGTGAAAACCCTGCTGATTCCTAAAGTGGAATAACACAAATAAGCTTAACACATGGTTCACAATCCTAAATGGAACTGTCAGATGATCCAGTAATGCAGTACTTAATTTTCTTTACCTGGAGAGGCAGCTTTACTTTTGCATCTACCTTCTGTGCACTTCCTTTTCTCTTTACGCTCATTCAGAAGCCCATTTATCTATTTTTCAGCCACACCTGCTTGAGCTCATGCACATTTGAAAGTGTGCTTTGAGGAAAGGGTCTTTTAAGATAAATCAGTGGGCTCAAGACAAATCTTTTTTCCCTTCAGTGCAATCTCGAATGGGAGCTTGCCAAACAGATTTCTAAGCAAATGAAAACCAGCTCACTGAAGTTTGGAATCATTATTGTGCTTCTTGAATTTTTCATTTCTCTTAAGATTATGAACTCTATCATCTCACTGCCATTATTGCCAGAGTTGTTTTCTACCTCTACATCCCAAATTGCCTCTTGCTTATTCACGAATATAGAATACAGATAAATATCTCCCCTAGTTTTCTTGCCCTGCAATTGCTTTAAAAAATTTTTCAACATGATCAATTATTTGTGTCTTTCTAAGTTCTCTTTCTGGCAAAAATCAGAGTGGTAATATCCCAAGGGGGACTAATATTCCTAAGTCTGTTTTCTGGTTTCCTAAAGATGACTTCATAAACTTTTCTTGACCAAGCTATCTGTAGAAGACATCCATCATAATATTTCTTTAAATGGTTGCTGTTCTATTCCGCCTGGTCTACTTGAGTGATGTATCAATGAAGTCTTGCCTGTGACATTAATCACAGGATGCTTATCTTCTTACCCAGAAGTGCTGGGAAAACTCAATCTGGGCCCCCACAGTTTTTGCCCCTGCTGCTAGTCACCTTTGATATGCTCTGGGTCTCTCTTGGTACTCTCTTTGGTGCTGTCATGGACAAGCAGCAAAAGTAAGAAAGCTCTGGTAATCAGCCAAACTCTGGTCATCTCTTTCCCACTTTGAGATCTCTGACATGCAAATAAACCTCCTCAGAGATCAGGTCTGGTCACCTGGTACCACTCTGCCTCAGGGAAGTGTTTTATCTGTTGTCAACCATTGCTTTATTTTAGTGGTAGTGATGAGGATGTATGTGTCAGACTCAGACAGCTTACTTCCCCTTCCAGCTAAAACCTCTCATCCAAGTAATCAGAAGGAATCGTGTTCCAGCCTTTGCAGTTGTAGAGTCTCTTTCTCCTCATGCCTGAGTGCATCCTCTAGCTACCCTGATCTTCTCCTCCCATCCTGCTGCTGTGGATATCAGGTGTTCCCCCTTCAGGTAGCCAAAAAAAACCTACTTCATCTTTCATTTTGTTATCACTGGTCCTCTGTAGCTTATACTTATTCGCCAGGTCATTCTCCTGGCAGCATGGAAACTAAACCAGGATGCATGGCAAGGAGCTCACACACCTTCCTCCCATGGTGTTCTGCAAACAGGGGCATGAATCTTGCTCAAGGTAGCTCCCCAGAAGGGTATGAATTACAGTTAAATCTGTGTAGGTTTGAAATTATACCAAAACTATTTCCTGACAAAAAATAGATTTTTCCCCTTTTTAAGGAATTAGGGAAAACAAAATATTTATTTCATTCTAACTATTGTAAAGTGAAGTAGCACCAAAAAAAAAAAAAAAAAACCAAAAAAAACCAACAACAAACCCAAACCTGAAATTTATGAAGACTAGTTAATTAAAATATGGCCATAATAAAGTAGTTTATCAAATGAGGCTAAACCACGTGGAATGATGCTAGTTGCAAATAATATTATAATTTTTTTTAGTGCCTTATTTCAAACAATACAGAACACTCTTTAATTAGATCGTCAATGTCTTTTTCCTCCCACCCAGCTTTCATGTGTATCATTGCGTGAAAAGTCTTTTCTTCTGCTACTGTCAGAAATGGCAAAGATTTCACTCGAATTCTAACTGGAAGATGGGTAAAACAAAAAGATAATAAAATAATAAGATTCTGTCCATTCCACTCAGTCCTTTTCCCTGAATCAATTAATTTTTAACTATCAGTGTTGAGAATTAATAACTAAAAAGACTATTCCCTTACTCAGAGAATCCCAGCTGTTGATATTATCTTAATACATTTCTGCTAAGTAATTATTATTACTGCTAATCAATGCAAGAAGCAAGAAAATAAGAAAATAAAATTGGATGAGTTAATGTAAACTTTTTTCTAAAAAATGCATAAAAAAACCAAAAGGTTGGATAGGAGTAGGTTGGATAGTAATAGGCAGTAGTGGTTGCACACTTGCTAAACAAGTTCACTAGCTGCTATTGCTCTCATATCAGCATTTTTTTTACAAAGTTGTAAAAAAGATTAATGATTAAGGATAAATCAAACAGCAAACAGGTTATAGGTTGATTTTTTTCAGATATTAAAATAGCTCAATCAGAAAACAGTTTTTATGTTTTCAAGATTTTCTCTCTTTTCCAAACATTTATTAAAGAATTTATGTACAAATATTTTTCTACAAATGTTTTGATGTAGCTGATTTCAATACATCTATTTTGTGCAAAACGTGAAACTTCTCACTTGATCTGAAAAGGTTCTGAAACAGTAGGTCTATTATTATTGACAGAAAGGAATACTGTGCCAGGAAAGCTGTTTATAAATTGTCTTCTCTCACTGACATATCAAAATTTTTAAATTTGGAGTGAGAAGGTGATGTTCACTTAACAGTTACATGACAAAAAGAGAAAGTCCAACAGATGAAACGTGAAAGAATCCATCACAGAAATTAATTAATTAATTAATTAATTCAGGTCATCTTTACATTTTATTGATTGCAATAATAGATTGTCTTTAATGGGCAACTAAAGGTCTCTCTGTTAGAATAAACCTGAACAAACCTCAGATGTATATGCACAAATGATTGAATTAAACAGTCAGATGAAGGACAATTTCCTTTACAGTTGCACAATGTATTGCATTAACTATTATACATCTTTATCTACATATAAGCAGATACTAATAACATATAGTATGCTTCTCTATTAGCATACCACATATCAAAAAATTAATAATTTATTTGGAAAGTGCTCTCTTTCTTTTTTTGTTTAGGAGTGAGAAGCATATTGCATATTTAGAAACTTCATTCTGCTGATATTAATGAGTTTCCTTTTCTACTGTATTTGCTTATAATACTTCTACGGTAGAATTTCTAAATATCATAAATGAAGACTGAAAATAGATTTTTTTTTTTTTTGCTGAAAAAGAGTGTCCTTTTAAAACTATTACTAAAAGTCAAAAGCCTAATTAATTAAAATGACATAGAAAATAAATTGCCTGATATAAATGTCTATTTCTTTATGTGAAACTATTGATATTTGTTTGTTCTATTTGCTTAGCATAAAAGTGCACATTTATGTTTGGATGTGTAGTAGTGAAGTCTTCTATAATCAGAAGTGACATCTCTTCACCATTGTTATTCTTTAGGAAAATAACCTAATAAATAAAACATTTGCTACTAACATTTTAAGGAATGAAGTCTGACAACAGTTTTTAAATTCAGCATTTTGCTGTAAAAGTATGGCCTGAAAAATGCATCTCATTTCAGACTGATGGTACAATTATGACAATATAGTGAAAATAAAATATCTACCAGAAAAACAAATGTGTCATTTGGATGGCAATTTCCTAAATTGTAACAAATTGTCTGATAATGATGTTAAATACGCATTCATGAGGACAAGAAACTTCCAAGAACTAGCAAGCAGGTAGCATCACCAGCACTGTGATTTTGTGATCATAACATCACTGCAACAGCATTGTTTCAGTCTTTTTAAACTTACCTTTTAACAACAGATGTGAAAGACACTTCTAACATTGAAATGAATCACTACTCTTTTGAAAGATAAATTAGGTAAACTGAACTCTTAACAATAAAAAAACCAAAAAACCCCCATATTTAGTTATGGTAGAAAACCCAGCATACAAAGGCACTATAAAGCTATGTAAAGACATGCCTCCCCACCCCCCAATCTATATTCAACTTCCTGTTTTTCCCAAGATTATTCTTTTGAAATTAGTGGATACAGCAATTTAAATTCAAATGTTATTTGAGTGCTTCAGAGAAATATGTGGTTTTGTTTTCGCCACCTTTAAACAGCTCAGTAGCTCTTGCTCCCAAAGGCTTTCACAGACTTACCATAAAATCCCAGGAACACTAATGAGCAAGAAGTTAGATACCTAAAATCTGAGTTCCTTGCAACTGTAGATATTAAATGTCTTAATGCTAAAGATAAAATTGTCTCTATTAAAATTTCAAAACTTAGAGAAGCTTAGATGTACCGCTAAGCTTGCTTGCATTTTAAAAACTGCCTGCTTATCTCAATCTTCTATGGGACACAAGAAAAGAATTGAGATGATTGAAGATTAGTAAAAGTAAATAAAAGACCAGAAGTACCCTGGAAGTGTGTAGAAAATAGAAAAATAGCTGAAGCATGCATGTTTTCATATTACTTGAAATTAGGCTGAGTATTATAATAGTTTAAAACCATAACAAATGTTTTCTTGCACTTCAAATTTATAGCAAATCCATTCTTTTCTTTGGAATCCAAATTCTACTTTCCATTAAGGGTATTGCTTTGAAATTCTGTGTATAAACAGTGAAAAGACATTTTCTCTGAAATCCATAGTAATTGAAAATCTTATCCTTCCTTTAAAGGAAGGATAGTTAAAAAACAATACTTAGCACTTTTCAAGTAAAAATACATTTCCTTAACTATATATTATAATGTAGATCATGCAACACTACTGACATGGAGTATGATAAAGACCCACATCACAAACTTTAAAATGAAGATCACACAGAGATGTATGTATATATTATTTCTCCATACCTGTATAAATTTCTGCAAAAATAGAAAAAAGCAGAAGTTGAATATATTATTTAGGTGTAATTTTTTCTTAAAAATATACAGGTTTATAATGAATAAACAATGAAGATATATCTGTATCCACATCTGTGAACTTCACATTTCACATAAAAACTTGCTTCATTTTTCCTCAAAAACAAAAACAAAACCAAAACAAACAAACAAACAAACACAAAAACAAAAACAAGAACAAAAACAAAACAAAACAAAAAAACCCAAACAAAACAACAACAAAAACAAAAACCACCAAAAAACCCAAAAACAAAACAAAACAAAATCCACTTAGGAAAACAATTAACAAAAATTTATTTTGTACTGAAAAATATGGGAATGCTTTTCATTCTTTGTTTTATATGCATCAGCAATCAACTGAAATTAATAGAATGTGTGGAAAACTTATAGAAAACTTTTATCAAATTTAAGTTTTCCTTATGGCCTGGATTGTGGGTGTCAGTTTGAGTTGCAATAATGGCTACCTTTAGTTCTCAAACTCCTGTGTGTTCCAAGATCACATTCTTATTTTCTTAAAATTTGAGTAATTAGACAGATATTATTTATAGCATTTGATACCAAGATTATAATTTTGTTACTTTTATTTTTTGTATTGTCAAATGACCCTATGCCATAAATATGCTCACTATGTAGAACAATAAAGCTAAAACAATTTCAACAGTAATCAAAAAACCCCTCTGAAATTTGGCAAACTTTTCTTTGAGCAGCACAGCAGCAATGCCTTCATAATTAGAAGGGCAGCCCTGGAAAAGGTAACCATATTTTAAGGCTTTAAAAATGGTGGTTTGCACATACTTTCTGGAAAACTAAGGGCCAGATTTCCATTTGCAATTAATAGAACTTGTATCATCTCCATAACTTACAGAACAGAGGATCTTGTACACCATTCTCACAGAATGACTTATGAAATTCAAACCCTTTATCAGCTGTAGGTGACTAGATTACCCCACAAAGTATTCCCAAATTCCCAATACTCATGGCTGTAAAGGCTTAGAGAATTTTTCTTGTGGATCAAGATGTGTCCCAACGTGCAAACTAAAAGCAGAGTTGAAACTGCAACACTTACCTCACTGAATCTGTGTGGACAGAATTAAGCAAACACAGCTTTTAGAGATGCCTTTGTATTCTCAGCACTGTTCTGAAAGGCCACAGCTCTCCTACAGACCTTGGCATATCTTCCAGACCCTTGTGGATATCTAACATACCCCAAAGCACCTAAACAGACACTAGACATGGCTAGGAAAAAGGCTTTCTCTCAGAATTGCTTCATTTTGGACACAGAGGTAGCTGAGTTTATTAATCTAGATGGCAGCTTTTAGGAACAATTCAAAACCCAGTAGAAATATCATAAAAACATTCCAAAGTCCTGGAGTGACTTCATACATGAGCCAACAGCAAGTCCAACTCATAGTGATTTCCATTTAGGCATTACATATCCTTTATTGTTCAGAGGCAATGCATGCTTTCTAGGTAATATAACCAATAACATGGCCACTCTGCTTCTCTTCCCTCAAAAAGCTCCTATGTGATACAGAGGGCCCTTCATATCTCTATGCATCAATTTCATTTTTCCCCTAAATAAAATTTTATTTGGCTTTTCAATGTCAAGAGAGAGGCACAGCAGGATAAAACTTGATGTTGAACAGAATATACTGGTTTATAGTCTAACACAGAGAAATGCTAGAAAGAGCCAGAGGTCTTGTAAACCTGCCTGTTTGCATGGATGGGGCTTGGCACAGGAAAGAACGAGGTTTGGCCTATGAGCAGCAGAAAAGTAATTGCTCTATTATCTCTACTCTAGCTTTTTGCCTCCATGAGCACTTACATTTCTTACTTATAATCTGTTTTGTAATTAGCTGTTCCCATAATAGAGTGTCCTGCGATGAAAACTCCATTATTACTCTTGTTTTTTGATAGACTTAAGCATTTTCTTTTCTGCTGAGTTGCCTTTCTTACTAGTTTACTTTCTTTTGCAACATGTTTGATGGTCAATTACCATTTTTGCTTTGATCTTAATTGGAACACATTTGGAGACATGTGTCATTAAGGCTGCAAGAAATAAGTAGACATTTTCTCAGAGCTGAATTTCAATTTTCCTCTACAATTGCATATATTTGATTTAAAAGGTCATACCTATTAGCAACATCTAGACAAAATACATACAGTGCATTTTTTGAAATGAGTCATGTAAATAATTTGGACCAAATGATAAAAAACTTTGCCCCATTTATTAAAAACAAGTTACTAAACAACTGATGTTTTTCTTTTCTTTTTTTGTTTTTTAAGGAAAAAATCATGCCAACTCTCATAGGATTATCACATATCCAATATGCAGTCTCTGATTGAAACTAGAATTTTAATGCTTTCTTCCTCCCTGGGCTTTCTTTGGGACCAAGATTACTAGCTCAGTCCATGTGTCACAGAAATGTTAGTTAGTTTCACCTTTGCCCTAAATACAAGTGTAGAAAATGGAGAAATTTTGCAGTCCTGGTATGGGAGTGCAAGATCTGTTCTTAGTTATCAATAATACCAAAAAAGAAAAAAGCAGCCTTTTAAGTCTTACTTTATCTTCTGTAAAAACGAGCTGGTCTAGACACTGTAGTGAGATCATTCACCTTTTGCATGCTAAGAATGCTGAAAAGCAGCTTGCCTGATACAGGGACAAACTCACTCAGCTACATTCTCAGCAAGGACTGCTGTCTAACAGTTGTTAATAACTTCATTGATGTGGCTTAAAATACGTTCGCATTTTAAAGCTGTGAACAGTAAAGTCCAAAAATTACTATGAACTCGACTGTTAATATTTGAATATGCCTCAATGTTCTTACAAAACACTAAAACCACCAATAAAACCAGCATGGATATAAGTATAGAAAAAGCTAATTTTATTAATTGCAGTGCTTTTGAATATGTTTGAATTTTTAATGGGACAACTCAGTGTTTTCTGATAGAGCCATGAGAGCTTTCATTCTACCGTCTGTAAAATTGTTAGGGCCCCTAAATGAGATACAGTCTCACCATATGTTTCTCACTCCTCCTGCTCTCTGCCCAAGGACTTAATATCTATTCTGTAATAACTGTGATTCTGTTATAGAAAGGCTTCAATTTTAGAATAAATATCATAATAGAAAAATTACTAAAATAACTTCCCAGCTAGGACACTCTAATGGATCAAACTCTTAATAATATTAAGAATATTAAAATATTTTATTTGTCTTGCATCCAAATCAAGTTTATCTTCCTTCTCCCAGTTCCAGCTGCTTTGTCAGCAGGGAATGCAACAGCTTCTCTCTTCTCTGTTTCTGAAGAACTTGAGAATGTCCACTGATACAAAATGTCTGAGATAAATAACTGTCGCTCTTGTACCTCAGTTAAGATAGAAAACAGGTGGAAATGGACAGATTTCTAAAATGCAGATTTGCAGGTACTCATATATTGCAAGCAGAAGCAACTGTACCAGACACATTAAGGTCAAGTCCTGTAGGTAAAGAATGTTGTCACACTGCAGTATATGCGAGTGGCAGCACGGCCACTTCAGCTGTAAAGCATGAGGTGTGATAATTGCTTATACTGTCCAGGTTAGTGGCAGAACACTGCTGAAAGCCAACAGAAACAGAGGACTGGACTTTTATAAGTGGATTGTCATGTTTGATTAATTAGAACATGTTCACAAACACATACAGAACTTCTGGCATATATAACTATTATAAATGGCAAAAGCATATTATATAGACCTATGTGCTTTATTTTTTTCTCTGTTTAACCTTAGTCACAGTGCTCAGTGGGGCTCAGTAACTTCTAGGATTTCTGTGGAAATTTGCATAGGAATCTCTTTCTCTAACCAGATTAACAACATAATATGGTATAGATTTTCTTCTGTTAATCAAATCTTGAGCTTCTCCAAATCAAGGTCAAAAGAATTATGATATAAAAGTGCAGAGACTTTGAAGTTCATTATTTTGTACCATATTGGGACTGCAGGTAAAACTCAATAATTTTGGAAAACAGAAAATCAATTTTCAACTCCGCAAGGACAAGGCACTTGACTGAAATAGGATGAAAATACTTCAACTCTCATATTTAGTAATTAGAACATTATTAGATGTTGACAAGGATGTTATTTTATATCTGGAAGTCTTATAGGTTCATTCAGTTTTCTCTTGAATTACACATAGGTGGACTGCTAGTACCCTCAAGCCGTTAGTCTGAACATTTGTGAAGTCAAATATAGTAATTTCAGTGGCAAAAATGCCAATGAAATACTAGAATTTATAAAAAGGCCATGATTTACACTACATGGGAGGAAATCCACTCTCATGGGAACACTGATAGAGAGGAATGCATTAGTTTTGTTAGGGTTACACCAGCAGCATCAGAAGATATAATTGCCCAGTGCTCCCTAATCACTGTGTGAAAATTGAATTTTTAAAAAAATAGTTGGTGCCCACAGGAGAAGTAAAACTTCATTCACATATCAGACTTGTAGAGTTCATTTTCACAACCTGAACTAGAGACATTTGAAGAACAATCGATATATATCACTATCGAAGCATAAGTTTTCTTAAAAGCCTTTGATGTCTTCCATTATTCTGTGCAAGCCAATGGAATGAGTTAAAACATTTTTTCTAAGTAGACACATCTGTGCTTTAAAAGACCCAAAAAAACCCAAAAAACCCACTGTTCCTCCCAAGAATAATACAAGAAACTATGAATACACAGTAATATTTTAATTAAATATCTGATGACTTTTCATATTTATGTACAACTACTATAAAAGTTTTTAAAATATAAAAGTACCTATTCAGGATATTATAAAGTTTGCCACACATAAAAATGAATGGCAGCTATCTTGGTCTCAGGAGACTTGAAATGCAAAGTAAGCAAAAATTTGCTTTTCCTTTTTTTAAAAAAAGTGAGGAAATTAAGGGGAAAAAAAAGGAAAAATCAAAACTTTCTGGTCATAATCTTCCTTAGTCTCCTTGTCAAAATAAACAAATAAAAACAGTCAAGGAAATAAGAGCAAAAGCAAGATAAATGTATTTAAGCCAGTTTCTATAGAGATTTCTAGCTTAATCTGAAAGGCTATCTTTTGTATAGATGCACCTGAATATCCAAATCATGCTCTGAATTCCTTATTTCCGCATTCTATATAGTAGAGGTCTGCTGTACATATCAGGATCAGCTGGTACATGTTCTTGATATATATTCCTAGAAATACTGCATGCCCTTCAAGCCAGATTTTACAATGGAACAATCAAATCATTGCAATATACTATGGAAATAGATCTTTAGATTGCTTTCCAGGTAAATGACAGCATTCATAATGCAGCATTTATCATTTTCCACTGAAAATATCAGAAGCAAGCAAATCTGTGAAAATACTCAAAACCAAAGCAGGTGTTCCCATAAAATTTTTGCCATTAACATCAGGTATGTACTTTTTAAACTAAGTAATTCTGTAATCTGTAATTAGTGCACACAAAGCTGTTAATTAAAACACCCTGAATATATCCACACAATTAGAAAACATAGTTAAACTAACCATTATGTTGGCTTGCTGTGAATCTGTTAAAGGCTACATTTACAGCAGTTTAACACTAAATAAACAGATGGTGTGAGACAGAGGTAGTGTTTTCATATGAAACTAAACCTACTTTTATTTATACCCATATAAATCTAGGCAAAATCTGTATAAGAATTTGATCTTGGAAGGTGTTGAATAAAGCTATAAAGAAGTAAACAACCTTAGACATCCTATACAAAAAGTACAAAAAATATTATAATGGAATGGAGTCATAGAATCATTTCTGTTGGACCTAAATGACCTCCAAGATCATTGAGTCCAACCTGTGATTAATCACCACCTTGTCAATTAAACCACAACACTAAGTGCCATGTCCAATCTTTTCTTGAATACCTCCTGGGATGGCAATGCTGGTACTTCCCTGGACAGCCCATTCCAATAAGCTTAATCACCTTTTCAGTGTAGAAATTCTTCCTGGTATTGAACTTTTCTTGGTTCAGCTTAAGGCCCTCTTGTCCTGTTGCTGCCTGCTTGGAAGAAGAGGGAAACCCCCACCCTGGTACAATGTCCTTTCAGGAAATTTTAGAGAGCGAGAAGGTCACTCTTGAGCCTCCTCCTCTACAAGCTAGGCAACCCCAGCTCCCTTAGCCACTCCTGATATGACATACACTCCAGAACCTTCACCTGCTCTGTTGCCTTCATCTGCGCATGCTCCAGCACCTCAATGGCTTTTTTGTAGTGAGAGACCCAGAATGGACACAGCACGCAAGGTATGGCCTCAGCAGTGCCAAGTACAGAGGGACAATCATTGCCCTGGTCCTGCTGGCCACACTATTGCTGGTACAGGCCAGGATGCCATTGGCCTTCTTGGCCAGCTGGGCACAGACATCATGTTCAAACTCTGTCAACCCCAGGTTCTTTTCTGCTGGGCAGCTTTCCAGTCACTCTGCCCACAACCTGCAGGGATGAATAGGGTTGCCATGACTGAAGTGTAAGACCCTTCACTTTGTCTTATCGAATCTCAAACGAATGACCTTGTCCTACAGAACCAGCCTGTCCTGATCCTTCTGCAGAGCTTTCCTAACTTTCAATAGATCAACAATCCAACCCAACTTGGTGACATCTGCAAAGTGGTTGAGGGTGCCCTTGGGCCCTTCATGCAGATCATTGACAAAGATATTAAACAGGACTGGATCCAATATTGAGTCCAGGGAAATCCCACTAGTGACCAGCCATCACATGAATGTGACTCCATTCACCAACACTCTGAGCCTGGCCATCCAGCTAATTCTTAACCCGGTGAAGAGTGTGCCTGTCTTAGCCATGGATTTCCAGCTTCTCCAGGAGTATGCTCTTGGAGACAGTATCAAGGCTTTGATGAAGTATAGGTTGACAACATTCACAGCCTTCCCATCACCTATGAGGTGAGTCACCTGGTCATAAAAGGAGATCAGGCTGGTCAAGCAGGACCTGTCTATCCTAAACCCACGTGTCTGGGCCTGATCATCTGATTATCCTGTACATGTCATGTGATCACACTCAAGATAATCTGTTCCATAATCTTGCCAGATGCCGAGGCCAGGCTAACAAGCCTGTAGTTCCCTGAATCCTCCTTCCAACCCATCCTGAGAATGGCATCACACTGGTCAACTTCCAGTCATCTGTGACCTTCCCAGTTAGCCAGAACTGATGACAAATAATGGAGAGATTCTTGGTGAGCTTTTCTGGCAGTTCCTCAGTACCCTCATCTGGCCTCATAGATGGGCCACACTTGTGAGTGTCTCAGCGGTCCAGCAGGCCATTAACAGCTTCCCCCTATAATGTTCTCAGGGGATCTCAGTTACATGTTATGAGTCTTGCCAGCAGGGCTTACCTTTTCCATTGAGCATATGAGATGTGGCTAGTCTCTTGAAGGATGATTACAGAAAGGTTGACTTTCTGAATTTTTAATTATTTAAATACCTAAATGAATATCAGTCTGCTGGAAATCTGGTTCCTTTTGTAAGATGTACTCAAGAGTCTAGTCTTTCTAACCATGTACTGAAAACTATTTTACATCTTCCTGCACAGAGGCAATTCTGACACTGCAGTAGTCATTTACTTGTTATTGTACTGGATTTTATTCAGTAGAACATAAATTAAAACTAACAAAAATGACAAACTAAATTTTGACCATTAATTAAAATAATAAGAACAAACATGAGTGTTTGTTCATGAGCTCATGAATAATAAATTTTATTCAACCATCTTCCCTAAAGGGGAAAAGTCCTGCTGTCTCAACATACCAGGAAAATTGCCTTTTAATGATTTTTCTGGAATTCTGAGTAAGTATCATTATATTGAACTGCTGGAGGAAAAATGTGTTTATATTTCACTTATAAATCAATACGTGCTTTCAATTGAGACTACCACTTGAACTAGATTTGCTCAAGAGCACCACGTAATTTGTTACTTTAAATTATTTTAGCAATAAGTGTTTAAAATTTAACCCCAAAATTTATATGAAAAAGGTCACAATAATCTTTGCAATTTAGAGTGTATTTCTTTTAAAAACATCAAGAGAAATAATTACACAGTTTCTGGATTCCAAGGTTGCTATAAATTGTTTTCTAAAAATGATAAAATAATGTAGAGAATGACAATAAAATTAAAGAGAAAATTGTGTAGAAAATCAACCAGTCTTTATGATGGCAGCTTAAGGGGTATATACCTCCTATTAACTACATAAGAAATTTTATTCTGTTAACAAACTGATTTTAAAGTATCAATTTTGTTTAATAAAGGAACAAACCTAGCAGATGTATAAACAATGTTCCCTTCACCTTACTTGCAGCTGAAGACATATATGGCTGGTCACTTTGAAAGCTTTGTTTGAGAAACTGAAGTACTATTAATGCTGTAGGAAGACTGAAATGCATTTAGACAAGTGAAAGAAATGCCTTCTAAAGTTAATTATGTTTGCTTTCCCCTTTCCCCTGGTGTTCATTACCTTTAAACGGAGCCACACATTGGCAGAAATAATTACCAGGCTGGTCAATGCAGGTGGCTCCATTCTTGCAGGGAAATGAAGCACACTCATCTATATCTGTTTCACATCTTGCACCTTTGAAAAGATGAAAGTTTTGAACACTTACTAAAAAATCAGGTGCCAATTTCTAATTCATTTGCACCACAAAAATTCAAGCAACTTGTGAAGATAAGCTAACATCCATCAGCCAAATAAGTAGCCTCACTACTAATATCAGCATCCATTTTGTTCTGATAACCACAAATAGATATCTGAGTTGCTAAATGGTAACTAGTCTTCCTTATGCATGCAAGCTTTGAAGGCCTTTTTAAATGCGGACTAATTTGTCTTGTGTTATGTAGTTTACAGATGCAGTCAGTTTTCCAGTTTGTTGGAATGTAGATTAAACATTAGACCAGGGCATGTAGAGAGAAATTACAACAAAACACAAGCAAATCATTCAATAATGACTTAATGGATGCTTTGTGGATTACCTGGATGTGGAAAACAAGGTTTACTATGAAAACAACTCACCAGTGAAACCAGGTAGACAGAGGCATTTATAGCCATCAATAAGGTCTGCACACGATGCATTATGAAGACATGGAGAAGACTGGCATTCATTTATATTTGCCTCACAAGTTGTACCTATGAATGTAGAATCAAGGAAGGGGGAAATAAGTTATTCTATAGCACCTTCATGTAAAGACCAACATTTATTTTAACTGAATATAGCACACATCAGAATCTATTTGACACCCTTTTTATATTCAAATCTGTGAGTTTATGACAGATGTTCATCTTCTGAATGTTTAAGTTGTTCACCAATTTTTCCAAAATATTAAAAGTACAGTCATCAAATAGTTTACTACGGCTTAAAGCAGACAATTTTCTTATTATATAAATATAGAAGAGCAGAAACCAAATTACATTAAGTATAATTAAGTATACAGTAAGTATACATTAAATATACATTAAGTATAATAATTGCAGTGGTGTGAGAGGAAATATTTCTCACATTCATGATAAGGCAAAAGATGAACTCCCAAAAAAACGTGAAAAAGAAATCTTTTATAAAAAAGAAGAAAATGTATTCCAATCTAGACTATAAAAAACCCACATAACTACTCAAAGTATAAAAAATACTTTATTGCTAATGTTTTTCAGTGAACCAAATTCTTTATAATTTGAAGAATAAATGAAAAATTGCATCAATTTTATGATTTGGGAAGTTAAAAGCATTTAAAGAAATAAAAATGCAAGCAATAATTTTTCTGAGTATATGAGTGGTAGAAATGTACTATTTTGCACTGGGACATTTGAATTATGGATTGATTTGTATTTTCATGATTAAATATCCATGAAATTTAAAAAATGGTGCTTTAAAAAGAAAATGGATACACTGTAAAATCCTGATTTAAGCTGAAAGCATAGCTGCAGCTCTTAATGCATCCACTTATCAAAGCAATTAAATGTTTCATATAAATTGTACAAATATGCCAAACCCCTAAACCTTTAACACACAGTTGGATTTTTTTTTCTCAATTCTAGGATATTAAAGCTTTGAAATATTTTAAAAGCTTGCAGAAAACAGTTTCCTGCTTCTAATAGGAGAAAACAAATCTCCTATTTGCAGAATTTCACTGAACCTCACAGATGCATTTTCAACAGCCAAGACACCAGTTAGCAGAAAACACCTAGTTCCATGCTATCATGAAAACGACATAGGTAATCTAGTCAGGATGCATTTCTTCTAACTGACATGTTTTGACTTCAGATGACACCATATATGAATACTTGCCTCTCATCTGATATGTTTATAAAATGGTGTAAAACTCTGAGTAGATTTACGAAATTATCATTGTGTGGATTTTTTTTATACCTTCAAATCCGTACTGACAGATGCAACTGAAGGCATTGAGGTGGTCAACACAAGTAGCTCCATTGTGACAAGGGTCACTAAGACACTCATCCACTTCAATCTCACAGTTATGACCTGGAAACAAGGGAAGGATTCATTTATTTAGGAACACATCAGTGGTGAATCATCAGTGCAGGCAGCAACAATGAAATGAAATAACTGAGTTTAGGTACAGGGACTGAGCTTTTACCAATGAGTCATAAATTTTCTTTGGGGAATTAATTTCTTGTTGATTAGAGGAAAAAGCAGAATATAATGTTCAACAAATGTTTAGTCCTTTAGAGATGTACTCAAAAACTTGCATATTTTCATATTTTAAGGGCAAGAAAGCCTTGAGTTTTCCTAAATCATCACAAGTATAAATTCGGTTTCCAAGAAAAAGAAATTAAAATAATACAACCTTTCTATATCATATTTTTTTCATTAATTTATAAATTTATGGGTTTGTTTTAAAGATCTTTATGGGAAATATTGGGAAATGTTTTAATTATGGACAAATATTTTCTTATTTTGTAAAAATTAAAAATCAGAAGGTTAGGTATTGGCATGTATTTGTAAATATGTAGGGGAAAAAATATTGATGCTAACTTCTAGTTGTGAATGATGTATCTAATACTTTTTCTGGCATCAAATTAATTGTTACTAATGCTTCGAGATAGATAAAGCTCCTGATTGCTTCTGAGGGATTTTGAGGGTTTTAGTTGATCACAGAAAAAAAATAAATTACTAATCCACTGTTATGTAGATATGAGTATAAGAATTTAAACAAATTTTTCAATAAAAAAAAAAATCCCACCAAGGATTATCACAAGTAACATCATACAATTTTACTTTATATTTTTATAATAATAAACTAACAGTAGAAATAGAAGATAGCATTTCATTGCATTAGAGAAACAAATACTACAGCTCTTAAACTGCAGATTATTTAATCTAAGTCAATGCCTATGTAAGGATGTAAAAAGCAAGGTAAGAGCTATGCAGTCTTCTCAATATCTCAATTCCTCTGCTTGTCGTCTTATTCCTGTTTTGGAGCCCTGGAGTTAGGATGGATCTGGGTAGCACAGCTTATCTGACACTCAGGGAATCCCTACTGCCCTTGATTACTTCACCATATAGCTGATCAAAAAATACCTATATATGGATCTAGAAAGATTTTTTTTTTTCGTTGTCATCTGAAAATATTAAGTCAGTATGCTGACATAGCCAAACTAATTTTAATCCAATCAGGCTAATGGCAATGGCCTGCAGGGTAAATGCAAACATCAGTACTTAAACCTGCTCAGGATCTTGGATGTATGTTTGGCAGTTGAGACCCTTGTTACTGCAGCCTTATTATTACAGAGAGCACAAAGGAGATAAATTAAGGCAAACTTGCATATGGCTGGGAGTTCAAATCACATCAGTGTAAGACAAACACCATGTCTAAGATAGTATAAAGAGTAATTGGAGTGGAAATAGTCCCTTGTAGTCAGTATTTTTTACAGCTGAATACTCTTACTCAGCCAAGTACTTTTGTGTGCCAGGAAACAAGAGTTTTCTGCCTGAATCAGAGGCAGACTGCTAAATTATCTATTGCTACTTTTGAACAAACTTCTTTTCTTTGATTTAGGACTGACGGAAACATGTTAAACAGCACTTCTATGAACTCACCTATAAAACCAGGAGCACAGAAACAAAGATAGCCACCCACAACATCTTTACAGATGCTGGAGGGTCCACATGGTTGTGATAGGCAGGCGGCGACATCTGTTTCACATAACTCACCACTAAAACCTGTCAAAAAATAGAGTAACAGACAACTTAGGAAATTTATTACTTTTAGTCTGAGAAAACAGATACGTGATAGACCAATTAAATGTGTACTTTCCTGACGATTTGAAATCTTAATTTAGGATAGGGTAAAATATGCCAGTTTCCTTGAATGCTTCAGTTTCATATACAAAACACCTCTAAACAGAACAAAGTCATAATGATAAAGTCAATGATAAAGCCGTACTTCAAATAAACCATCCAAAATACACTGGGCATCAAGGAAATAATAATTTTCATTGATGACAGCATTTTTAGTTTTGAATGTACACAATAAATAGTTGAACGTAATAATTTTTTGTTTAACTGATTTTTCTTTTGAAACCTAATAAGTGTATTTAACTAAGTGATATAAAGCAGTTGAAAAATCAATCCATGTGTGTGGAGCTAGTATCCAAATGCTGAATATAAACACAAAGTTTCAAATTTTAGACATTTTGGTTGGGTTATAAAAACTTAGTGAGATAAAGCATAAGCAGTTTTCTGGTCTCCTATTAGCTGAACAATTAAAAACTTTCTAAATATTTTTAGTGCAACAAACATCAAAATAGAATGGACTAATTTATTATAATTTAACAAGTGCAGCATGAAAAGCTACTAAAGACTTAAACCAGAGATTTGGTTTAGTGAGTTAAATATAATGAATTCCAGTGTCCTACAAACTTGGATACCAAATCTGGCTGAAGATCTGAACTTCACATTTAGTTTAAAAATATATTTATAAAGTAATGCCATGCTTCAGTAGTGTGGGTATTATCATGACAGATTCCGGTGTGCCATTGAGTTGCCCCATATCTGACATTGTGTTAGTCAAATTTTTTGACAAAAAGGAATAATCTTTGGTCAAAGATGTTCAAATAAATCTGTATTCCTACATTAAGCTTTAAAAACTAAACATAACCTAGTTTTAATAGTGTTTATTAAGTGTAGTTGAGTATAATAAATAATTACAATATTTCAGAGTTCAGTACTGCTTGGACATAGTCTTTAAATGAAAAGAAATGTAAACAGTGTTCTTAAGGCATGACTGAAGACCTCCTGATCTGGAAGATTTTTTAACTTTTGAACATCTTGTTACATAAGGGAGGACAGCAGCTTCTGACCATCAGGGTAAATTGCTGGAACATGCTGCACTTTACAAATTCTGGCTTGTTGAACAACCCTTTGAGGCATAAATACAAGGCAATGCATATTAAGAAACTGCCCTAAAAATGCAGTCCTTTTAGTTTCTAAATCAGTAGATGAAGAAAGGTGACTTTTAAGCTATGTTTCAATTCCATCCTTAACACCAGCTGTGCAATATTCTTGCACAGCTGAAGTTTTTCTCCTTGTTGATTGCCATTAAAAATTTAAGTCTCTCATTTTTGCCTGTGTAAATAGCTCTTAACATCTGCATAAGGAAGTACTACATAAACCTACTATTAAAAAATATGATAAAGAAATAAAATTGAAAAGTTGAACAATGATGGTAACAGCTATGCACAGATATATCTATAGCTGTTGCATGCGTGACTTTCATCAGAGATAATGAATATAGAAAAGCCAAAAGGTTTTTTTCTTGATGAAATAGAAAAATATTATTCATAAAACTTTATAGATTTGAAATAAAGGTCTTAACCTATGTATCCTTTTATTTCTGTGTTTTGAATTAGTTACCAAAGTATTACAGCACGGATTATTGGACTTTGAGCAATCTGATCTACTTAAAGAAGTCACTATACTAAGTTGAAGAACAAAGGTTAGTGGTTTCAGGGCTCAATTTTAATATTAAACATCTGGTTATGTATAAGTCTTCTCATCAAAACAGATTTAGTTGCAGTACTTAAGAATATATTATTTCCTACAAAAAGAAATTATCACATTTTGATTTGTTTTTCTGTACAGATATCCAAAAGATACTTCATAAGTTTAGATAAGAAATATTTAGAAACAGAATATATATATATATTTAAATGCCACATTTACATTCATGAGACACATTTACATTCTTGAGACATTTCTTTTTGACAAAACTAAATGCCTCATGACAAAAGTGATTTTTACTAGTCAGACTGTGACACTTAAACTCTCCAGGGAAATCACTGAATTGTGATCAATTCTGACATAGTCCAGCCACACAGTGATTTATGGCAATTTCACTACATGGCTCCTTGTATTCTGGATGGCAGGTACATCTGAAACTATTAGCTGCAACCTCACATTAAGGGTTATTGTCAGAGCCAGCAGGATTTGATGTGCATTCATTCACTCTTATTGAACAAATGCTACTTTTGGGGAAAAGGTTTTATGGTTTCTGTTAAAATTATATCTGAGAAAAGCTTAAGTGGAAGGAAGGAAGGAAGGAAGGAAGGAAGGAAGGAAGGAAGGAAGGAAGGAAGGAAGGGTCAGAATTTAATAAATTCATGTAAAACCTGGACAGTGTTTTAATTGTCATTAGGATTTTTATATAATGAGTTGCCTGTTTCTCCTTATTTGTGCTGAATGTGATAGTAATTATAAATAAAATAATTTCTTAATTTGACTTTTGGGATAGAGTGGTTGCAATTGTTTTTGTCATTCAACATCTATCATAATGAAATTCTACTTTTGCTTGGGTCCTCTGGAATTTCAAATATAAAAACTGTACTTATTGAAAAAAATGATACAAAATGTAAAAATGGTAAAAGTATGCAATTAATAATAGCAGTGTTGAAAAAAATAGAGAAAGGGTAATAAAGAGGAAAAATCATCACCTTGGCATGTGTATTGGGTTTGCTTCGGCAGGTTTTGTTGGCAGGGTGGGGGCTATTTAATGAGGAAAAAATTGTTTGCATGGATGTAATTGTGGCCAGAGAAAAGCTGGTAAGAACGAGAGGAACAGCTCTGCAGACTCCAAGGTCAGAGCAGAAGGAGGGGCAGGAGGTGCTGCAGGTGTCAGAGCTGAGATTCCCCTGCAGCCCGTGGGGCAGCCCATGGTGAGGCAGCTGTGCCCCTGCAGCCCATGGAGCTCCTCCATGCCAGAGTAAGGTGGATGACTGATAGGAATCTGTGAACTTATGGGAAATGCACCCTAGAGGAGGGGCTGGCAGGTCCTGGCAGACCTGTGGACAGAGCAGCCCACTCTGGAGCAGGTCTCCTGGTAGAACTTGTAGCCTTGTGAGGGAAATCACACTGGAGAAGGCTGTCCCTGAAGGACTCATGGAAAGGGACCCAAGTCTGAGCAGTTCATAGAGTACTGTCTCCAATGGGAGAGACCCCATTGGAGACAATGAAGCAGGGGAAGGACTCCTCTCTCTGAGAAGCAGCACAAACGGCCTGGGGTGAACCAACCATAAGCCCATTCCTGTCTTCCTGCACCATTGGGGGTAGCAAGGAGAGCATGGAGAGGAGGGAGTGGCTTGGGGAAGGTATTTTTAAGATTTTGTTTTACTTCTTATTTTCCTGCTCTGGGTTCGATTAGTAGTAAATTCAGTTAATTTTTCCATGTCAGGTCTGTTATGCCTGTGACAGTAATGTATAAGTGATCTCTCCCAGTCCTTATTTAAACTCAGGAGTCTTAGCTTATATTTTCACACCCCCCACCCCCACCCCTATTTATTTGCCAAGGACAGAGATAAAGTGCCTTTGACATGTTCCTGGCATCCAGCCAGGGTCAGCCCATCGCAAGATGAAAGGCAGGGAAACAAATAATGCTCTTGCCTTAGACAACACAAGAAGAAAACGTTTTATTGTGACCATTTCTTCTAATAAATAAATGTGATTGCTCTATTGAAGTAACCAATCACAACTATAAAAGACGCAGCAAAAGATGCAATTTTCTCTGTTGTATCCTTCTTACATATATTGTGTCTGGAACTCAGAGAATATAACCCATTAATTCTCGGTAAAGTCAATTCAAACTTCAGCAATTAGATTAGAATAACAGAGTTGCACTCTAAAAGTTTTAGAACTTCACATTCCAAAAGGTAAGAGAGTGAGAAATCATGGCAATGCAACTTTAAGAAAGTCGTGTTCTCTGAAGACCGTTAATTTTCACAAGCAGTCTTTCTCATCTAACAACAGCAGCAATCTGAAAAATTCAGATGGTTCTCTCCTTGTGAAAGAATCAGCTGCTTTATTCCTCCATAGAAATTGGGGAAAAATCAAAATTTGTGTTTATGTACACATAGTCTGAAAGAAAGTTTAACAAGATGTAAGACTGTATTTTCATGGGTACTTAGGGCGTTCATACATCAGCTTTTTTCCTATGTATTTCAGTCCTGCAATAAATAAATAAATACTCTAAGGCAAAAGAATTTTAAGATTTGCAATTCAATTTTCTGTCATAAACTTTGAAGTACTTCAAGAGTTTTAGATCTTTTGCAAAGTTTTTTCAACTAAGTAATAAGTGAAAAAAATAAAGCTTCTAGGACAAAAGTCTGGTTTTATCCCATCATGTCAGCATTTTCTGATAAATAGTGTTTCATTGGATATTCCTCAAAAAGCTTTACTGGAGGCTGAAAAGTAATTATTACAATTTTGTAATCGTAATTGGTTTGAATTTTGTGGTATGATTTTCTGATTGGAAGACTGAAAAAGTAGTTTTTCAGCAAAAACTTCCGTGCATCATGTAAGCTTAATTCAGTCTGGAGAGGAACTTAAAAGAACAGTCAGTCCACCTTCTGCTTACCACTAACTCCATTTGGTATGAACAAATACATGTATATTTTAAGATATTCTTCATATCCCAGAAGTACTGCCTCAGCCATATTAGGTTATTTACTGTGAAAACTAGTATGACAATGTGGCAAGCCAATGTCCCTGACATCACAACGAAGGTGATTTCATACAAGCTACCACTGGATTTACTCTAAGATCAATACTGATTCAGGCAGTTCCTGGGAGACAGACGTCACAGGCAGAGCTTACAGAGCCAGAATCATACCCTCTATGAGGCTGAATCCACAGCCCTTTCTGGCCTTCTTCTAGGCTTTTACTAAGCAATTACTGTTGGCCAATTTGTCCTAGTCACCTCTGTGCTAAAGCAGAAGTTCTTGGCACAGGCACATTAATTTCTCTACACTGATATATTTGCAGGGTCTGCTCAACCCTGGAGATTAATTTTTTAGCTACACCTGCTTCAGTTATGCTCCAACACAGGAGAGTTAAAGGGCATTGTTATTTCCATTGCATGAATGTAGTCCATCACAGAATCACTGTGTCCCCAAATATGAGTTATCTGACATATTTTAAAACTGAAAAATCGTCAGATTAAACTGAGTTCTTTAGAGGTGAGAGACAAGCTGTTCTCTAATAGTTTGGTCACTACCTATTGAACACAAGTGCTTTTCTGATAATAATCTTCATACACCAATGCAATCTAGCATTACGGATAATAACATAATGTTGTGATTGTAATCTGAATACCTACAGCTCCATATAGAGGCACAAACCCTTTGAAATCATAAATACTAATAAACCTTATGAGATATGTAGTGGTTACCAACACATATTCCAGTCGTATCCTGTGCTGACTCTGTATGCAGAGTATATGTCTTAGTACCATATTTTAAAATACTGTGTTGAGATTGCTTTAATTTAATAAATTTAATCAAATTTTATTATTCATATAGGTCATATGACAGCAAAGCAGGCAGGGCACAACTCACTGACAAGCAATACAGTCCCACAGCACCTCAATAAGAGAAACTGAGGAGGTCCATTGCTGATAACCAGGTCTAGCACAGCACAGTGATGACCAGACAACCTGAACTGACAAAGTGGGCCTATGAAGAAGCCTGGAAGTCAAAGTCAGCAAGGCAAGGTCAGATTGGCAGGAGCCTGCTGGTACACTCTGGTGTATGTCAGGGAGATGCATCACTTCTAGCACAAGCAGAACTCTTGGAAAAATATCTGAGGGTGGAGATTTCTTTTTCAACAATACAAGTACATGGCTCAATCCCATTTAGCCTGAAATCTCTGGATGTGTTTTTGCAAGTTGTTTTTGCAAGGGAGGGGATTGTCCCACTCTTCTCTGCGCTGGGATGGCCTCACCTTGAGTTCTGGGGGCAGTTTTGGGTGCCTCAATATAAGACAGATACTAAAGAGTGTCCAAAGGAGGGCAACAAAGGTGAGGAAGGATTTTGAAGGGAAGCCATATGAGCAGTGTCTGAGGTCACTTGGTCTGTCCAGACTACTGCTTTTTAAGGGCTTTTGCTTTTTAAGGACTCTTCATCTATTCTTGAGTATAGCACAAAACAGCAGAACAGAAGTTCTGCTCTAGAAATTTTTTTAAAAGGAGTAAATCTGACCTTTCTGTGACTTTTTTTCTGTTCATTCTCCCCTGTCTAGAATTTCTTTCTGCCAGTGAGGACTAATGAGTCCACCATGTCTCTTTTAGCTACTTGACTTCAATGACCATTTCTACTGCTTTGACCAAATTGGATCTTAAGCCATACAATTTAATACGAAGATGTAGGAGAACTATTGCTCTAGGGTATTTTTCTTTTAAAGAAACCCCTTAAACCTAGGCAAAGGGTCACAATGGCTAGGTCATCTTCCAATACTGTAAGAATATTTTTGTTAGTTCTACGAAAAGATGGATTAGAACTAGAGAAAAAAGATTAAGGAAAAGCAGAGACATATTTTACTCCTACAGAAATATACCAGAAGACTTACAGCTATTACATTAGAAGTTTGATTATTGTACCACAACAGACAGCTTCAGAATCTCTCTTTTTTACACTAAGAAAACACAGATTAAGTTTTTATTCTGACTGTGCCTGCTGGATTGAAATGTTATCTTATAATATTGTGGCTAAAAGGCTACCTTATAATTTTGTGGTATGATGCATTAGGACAGCATCTAACAATGTTTCACAACTGCAGAATAAAATAATCACAAGAGTAGGAAAAAATACCACAAACAAACAACCTTATGAAATAATATCTATTATCCATTTTCATTTTCCCATGAGGACTGTGAAGTTGTCAGTGTTTGCTGCTTCTTTTGGGATTATGTCAAGATCTGCTGAGAAGGTGATATGTATTGTATAACATAACTTGATTGTTATTAGGAATAGGTAATTTATTACCCTTTCCAGTATAACATCTTCCTGTAATTGATATGCAAATCCTGTGGCGTTTATAATTCCTTTATGGATAATGAAAAATGAGAGTAAGAAGTTGCTTAATTTAAATAGTTTACCACAGCTAGAATTGGGGTAAAAGCATTGCTGCTAGCAGATCTGTAGGAAAAAAAAAACCCAAACAAACAAATTAGAAAAACCAAACCAAACCAAACCAACCAACCAACCAAACAAACAAACAAACAAAAAAAAAACCACACAAAAAAAAACAACCAAAAAACAAAAAAAACAAAAAAAAACAAAAAAAAACAAAAAAACAAAAAAAAAAAAAAAAAAAAAAAAAAAAAAAAAAAAAAAACCCAAAAAAAAACAAAAA
>VWZU01007203.1:359438-418750 GCA_013397095.1 Sterrhoptilus dennistouni | reverse complement strand
AAAAAAAAAAAAAAAAAAAAAAAAAAAAAAAAAAAAAAAAAAAAAAAAAAAAAACCCAAAAAAAACCAAAAGCAAAAAAAAAAAGCAACAACAATAATTAATATGAATTACTTAAAATCTGAATTACACTGATTTTCAGCTTAACATCTCTGGGCAAAGTTCAGGGAAATATGAAGCTCACGTAAAATCAGCACAAACAGTGGGCAATGTTGCTGTTCTTCCTCAGTTACATCTCAGAGGTATTGTGTGCTTTCAGATTATGTGTTTCAAGAATGAGGAGATAAGAGGATGAGCTGCCCCCCTCATTGTGTAATACAATAGTGGATTAAATAAAGACGTTTTCAGTTCAATATTATTGTTTTAGAGATGAAATAATTTGTTACAGAAGGTAAGTTCAATGACATTATTAAAAAGAGAATGGTTTCTGAAATCCCACATAAAGTCAGATATGCATTTCCTACGGAGTGTAAAAGTTTTTAAAGTAGAATTTAAGAAGACAAATATGAAAATAAAAACAAACATACATTGGCTTGATGTTCATGTCATTCATGGAATTAAAATTGGCAGGCAGTATACAAGCAAAAATTTGGGGTTGAACTATTTCTTAGAATTTGCTATAAGCAATCTGTTGGATAGAGAGAAAGTACATAGACATTCCCTGTCATCTATCATCTATTTTCTTGTTTGTCTTTTGTAAATTTTAAAGATAATATGAGATCCAAATATGTTCCTTCTTTTCTCATCTGATTAGAACACCATATGGTACTAGAAAAGCTGGGGGAAAGAAAAGGGATTGATTCTACTTACAGGTAAGAAAATTAAAAAAAAAAAAAAGAAAAACAAAAACAAAAAGAAAAACAAAAACCCCAACAGTGATTAAACCACATAAAGTAACAACAGTACAACAGCAGACTTTGCTGAAGGTCTGGTAAGGTAATTCTCTTACTTGTTAGGAATTTTATACAATATTTTTACTCCTTATTAATGCAAGTAGAGACATAGAATATTAAAATGGAACATATGCTAATTATTTTTCAGTATATTGTAGGAAAAGAAGATTAGTTGGAAAGTGAGTTGTCAGAGAAGAGAGTTATTTTAAAGAAGGGTAGAAAAGCATAAGGACAGATCAAAAGCATAGATGAAGAATTAAATTAGTGTAAATTTCAAAGAAAAAGAAAAAATCATATCCAAAATAAAGACTGTTAATATTTCTTTAGAAATGGTAATAGAATGAAGATTTTTTTCTGTTTTGGCTATTAAAATGCACTTTTGAATTATTATTTTTTAAAACCAGATAGCTAATCAATGTAGAAGATCATAATTCCAAAATATTTAGATAGTTTATTAGAAATTTGAATATATTTAGATATATGGTGGGCAAATAACCTATTAGTTATCTGTAGAGGGATTTTTAGAAGCATGAGGCCACAATCTATTGATAGGGGGTTTGAACAATCCTTGCTATCAGGGAACGGTATGAGGTTTTGTACTGTGCCTGCTGTGTGCTGTGCTGTTCTCACATTGCCTTGAATTAGCAAGAAAGTAGCAAATGTAATAGCTTGTTGGTCCTTTTCAGGGACGCCTCCTCAGGGAAGCTGAAGACATGTAACAACTTGCTGTACCTTCTCATAGATTCTTAAGACAGAAATGCTGATCATAAGACAGAACAAAGAAGAATTTGCTGCCAAAAGACGTGAGCCAATGAAGAATCATTTAGAGTGCTTGAACGTGAGATTTTAACCAATCACAAATTGTTTAGCTGTGCCTGCTTCTACTCTGTAACCACATAAATATAGGGAATAAAGAATAAACGAGGAGATCAAACCTAATCACATTGATGTAGATATGTCCGTTTGATACTCGGCTCCTTCCTCACAAGAGTTATCTACTTTTCAGAAATTGAAGTTTTGGAATAAAAAGTTTTTAAGCTTGTTAATCAAACATATAAAAATTTTGTTTAGTAGACATAACATACGAACATCAGGAAAAGACCACAGTTTGATTATTGCTTTAAATTCTCCACAAAACATAAGATTTTAAGCCTATTGACCAAACTGCTAGCAGTTTTCTGGAATATGAAAACAAATGTTACTTGCTTTTCTAATGTCAGAAGTGGAAAAAGATAGAGAGGAGTCAGAGGAATTCCTTATTAATTTCTTATTGAATGTGAATGGACTCATTCTATAACCTAGAGGCATTTAACCATGGAAAAATATTCCAATAATGCATCAGAAAACAAGAAAAATATAGAGATATCAAACATAAGAAGAAGCAAGTTAAAAATTAGTCACAATTGGCAAATTAAATCCTTTATAAAAAATATAACTTTAGTGAATTGTGAAATACAGCTATGATGGTTTTAACAGGTCTTTAAAAGAGCTGTTTAGTATCGAATAATCATTCCTTTCCATCCTGTTTCTGCCATTACAGTACTTTTAGAAATGAATAGACTCAAGCTAAAGGCTGTCACAGAGATATTTCCTTTCCAGGGGGATTTGTAATGGGTTATTACAGTGTTCCTCAAGACATCACTCTTTTGTGTCTGCTTTTGGTAACAGTAACTCAATGTCTTATTAGACACTTTGAAATAAATAGTGTTGTTTTTATTAGAAAAATGTCAAATTTTTAAGTCATCTGCTAGGGTTGGTGGACTGAATTGACATTACAAATGAGCTATTAATCAATTTTCTTCCCTGTATTTTTAGATTCATAAATGACAGCACATTTTTTAAAAAAATGAGAGGAAGTTGACAATTTATTCTTGTTCTATTGTGGGAAAATTTCATTTACCACTGGCATGAAGCACTATACTGAAAAATAGGAACACGGGTAGACTATTGGAATTATAAAAAA
This sequence comes from Sterrhoptilus dennistouni, assembly GCA_013397095.1. Classification (NCBI taxonomy): domain Eukaryota; kingdom Metazoa; phylum Chordata; class Aves; order Passeriformes; family Zosteropidae; genus Sterrhoptilus; species Sterrhoptilus dennistouni. Next base: position 415,897 of record VWZU01007203.1, on the reverse strand, counting down.
ACCCTTTCTTTATAAAACTATTACATCTAATATGGTATATTTTTACAAGAGCAAGAAATTTGCTGTGTGGTTGCTTCACCATGTTTACTTTCTCTTTCTTCATCACAGCCTGCCTTAACAGCGAAGCCTTATAAGAGACTTTTAAGTGAACTTTTCAAAGTGTGTTGCTCTTCTCATTTGTTCTTTCCTCCTTCCTATTTTCATATGATACTTTTGGATTCCACTTTTTCCTTCTCCTACACTTGGCTGCAAGTATATATACATAGAATGTGTTGATGTATAATAAATGGTTTTCAGCATCTTAACGTGAAATTTCTTCTTCTTCCTCCTTCATTTATTTTTGTCTTAAAATTGTAATTAAAAGGTATATTTTTTCAAAAAAATTGTAAATCATTGTATCTTGTTTTACATCTTCTTAATTTACCAGCATTTTATATATTTCATTCTTTCAGTGCAAAAACCCACTAAATGCTTATTTCTGTAAGAATAATGTAATAAATCTCACTGAAATAGAAATTGCAGTTTTATTTGCTCTTTATCTTAATACCTTTATGTCCAATTTCTAACTGATAATAAAGATTAGCTCTGAAAGTCTTACTGTGCTTCTGGGAACATTTTGAGCAAATAGAAGGTATAGATGCCAGTGTTTTACAGAAGACACAGTTCAGTATTACTTTGTAGTGCACGTTTTGAATGCTCAATGTCTGAGCAATCACATGTCCACTAGGGGAAACAGCTATTGTGCACTTTTTCAGCAGCATTTTTATTTACATAAATCTGAGACTTCTGTGTGCTTGAAGCATGTATACTATTAAGGTTAGCATTACAACTTAAAATAGGTATAGTAACTTTATCCAGAAGTATGATAATTACAAGTGAGGAAACTTAAGACTTCTCTGCACTGTTCTCTTGCTTTTCTAGTTAAAAGCATGAAAATAGAAAAAGCTAGGTATATCTAAAAATTTGATTTACATAAAGAATTGGGGGAAAAAAGTGAGAAAAACCAGTGAGTCATGATAAGGACCAATTAGTGACTTAAAATTATAATAATAAAAAAATACATCAAGTAATACAAAGACACTCTTCACCTACCCCAATGTCTATATGGACTTTAGCAACAGCTACCTTACAAAACTCTTTCCAGGATTTTATGGCTGACTATATTATTGTATATGGAACAGAATATCTCTTTGGTCCATTGGGGTCAGCTGTTCCCTCTTTGTACAGTCCCAGCTATTTGACCACTTCAGCCTACTCACTGTCAGGGCAAAATAAGAAACAGAGATGGCCATGATGTTGTGCAAACACTGCTCAGCAGCAGCCAGAACATTCCTGAGTTAGCAACATGGCTTTGATGTTATGGTGTTACAGCACTGTAAACAATTTCTATGAAGAGGATTAGCTCTGTCTCAACCAGACCCTGTATGTAGATCCAATCAATTCTTTGTTTGAGGGGAATACCCATTAAACATTAATTTTCTTGTGTATTATCCAGTCTTTCCCTTCTGATAATGAGAAGATCAGGGACTTTTTTACAGAGTGAAAAAGCAAAGAATGGCCTTTGATGACTATTTTTTTCTGCTTCCTAATGTTGAAAATACTGTAGAATAGTTCTGAATTGTTTCTGTTTATAAAACAGAATTCCCAGCTTGTGCCAGTGTTAGAATTGCTGCCTTTTTCTGCTAGGTGATTTATGAATAAATTGTTACACATAATGTCAAAAACAGTTAACTAATATCGTAAAGGGCTCCATGAAGAAATGAAGCAAACAATCAGACCTTCAGTGGTAAAAAATGACTGGACATGCTCAGGAATATAACTATTAGAAAAATATCTTAATACACTAAAATTCTCAAAACCACAGGAGAATTACTGGGTTGACTAAAATATATATTTAACATTTCACAAATATCAGAGAAAAAAACCCTAGCGTATGGATGAGCTATGAATGTAAGGAAAAACTCTTGGGAAGGACTCCTAATAATGTTCCCTGTCACTCACTGTTTCCAGATACTGCTTTTACAAGAGTCAGTAAAAACGCCAGGTCCTGAATACCCATCTGCAAAACCTCTGCTTCTCCAGGATCTCTGACTTTACATATCCTCAGCCTTCATCCTGGATTTAGAGCCAACACACATGTCATGGATGTGACTGCCTACAGAAGTCTCAGAATTAAGACTTTCCAAAAGAGACATCATGCAAACACATTGACCTCTTTTTCCCTTAAATATTGGGTCCACTAACTACTGCTACAAGCAATTCTGTACTATTTGCTATATGAATAGTCAAAGTATCTTCTGTGTCAGACTGCTGAACAACCTTTCTAGAGGTGATTAGATGGACTTATGTAGAAAGAATTCTATCCTAATACAAGTTAGGATGTTAGGTAGAAAAGAAACATGATTTACAAATTGCATAAGTGAATTGTGACTTGGAGCAAGAAATCAATAATTGGAATTTTAAGCTACGCATGAGGTAGTCTTTTTGGCAAGCAGAGCCACAGTGTCATGTGAAAAATGCTGCATTTTCTGATCAAGCAACTTTGAAATCAAAGCAAAAAATATCATTACAAATTCTATGTTAAGGATCATTGTGCAGCAGCAATGCAAACAACTGAATGATTTTTTAAACTTTTTCCATCTGTACACTTGACGATTCACTTTATTTTTTGAGTCACAGCATGCAATAGTTTTTCTAAGGTCTCTTCCTAGAGTAAAAACTTTCATGTATAAACATCTAGTTAATAACAAGGGTTGCCAGAAAGGTTTGAAAGAAAGTACAGTCTTATTTCATGGTACACTAAACTTTAATAACAGCAAAACCTTCCAAAAAGGAAGAATTTGATTTACAACTTCTCTGTGTGCATGTTTACTCTTAATCAGAAGTAGTGCTCCTTTGATTCAGTGTATTAAGTTGAACAAAAATTGATTTTAGTTTGAATCCATCAACCGATAGGATTTTCTGCTTCAAAATCAGTCTCCTTTAGCAATCATGCTAACCATCCAGAAATCCCATAAATAAAAAGAAGAAAAAAAAAATATTTATGTATTCAGTTAAGTGTAGCAGGGATAATACAACACTGAGGCACAAACAGGAATGGGAAAGAAGCCATGTAGTAGACGTAATGTTTTCTAAAGAGAAAAATTGTGCATCCAGCATAGAACTGTCTGAGAGCAGAAAAAGAGAGACTATTTAGGGTGAGATTATTAATTTAGCAGCTTCCAGCAGTCTGTTCCCTTTGAAACAGCCAAACATATCAGGTGTTTTTAAAAAATCAAAGGATTTTTTCGTATTGCCTTACAGACTTTTTAGTTGTGAACTTATTTAATCCTTTACCAAACCTTCCAAATAAGTTCTCTAGTTATATTACATTCTGTGGTAACAAATAGAGAAATGCAATGTCATCTGTTAAAAGTTATTTATGTTTCTAAGATTCCCACATGCTTGTCTTCTATAAGCTTAAAGGGTCTTCATTTTTCAAAAGAACTTGATATGTTCCAATCGAGCACTTATAATGACTTTCTGAATATATTGTAAAAAGTCACTTTTGATGATTTTCTGAATATATTGTAAAAATCCAGCATTTTGTTGATTAAAATTTCCTTAAATATCATGTAAATTTATGCCTGTGGACACCTTATAACTTCTAGAAAGAAGTTCCTTACTTCTTTCTCAAACTGTGCTTCTTGACCATTTCAAGGCATGGTTTCCAGATGACAGACTACTGTTGTCATAAAACATAGCCCATGTTTTTCACTTTGATTCCCCCATTTTTAAAATTCAATATACATATGTAACCATTTTCTAGTGGAAGAATAAATTAATACTCTTGAAAAAAAGATTCTTGAATATTCATAAAAAATATGACTTTGAAAAAAATTGCATATAAACAAACACTTTTATTCTCTTCAGCCACAAACTATAACACTATAATTAAGATTATGCAGAACTTCTTTAGATCTAGTCAAAATGCTTACAGCCTTAAAGACTGTGCTGGTATGGTTAGTTCAATTCAAATTCACCTTAAAGTATTACATTTATAAAGTAAAACTAGGCAAGGATTCTTTCTTTAATAATAGAATCAAAGGAAGACTTGAGTTGGAAATGATGTCTTGAGGCCATCTAATCTAATATTCACTCATAGTAATCCCAGCTAGGTCAGGTAGCCAAGGGAACTGTCCTATCAATATTCAAATATGATTCCATAGATGGGGATACCACATGCTTTCCAGAAAATATGTTCTAGGAGTTAATCGCTTTCATAGTGTTTTGGTTTGGGGTTTTATTCCACCTTAATGCTGAATTTTCCTGCATTCTGACTTGTGTCCATTGACTCTTGCCCTGACAGAATTTTGACCTGTAAGAAAAGACTTGTTCTGTCTTCCCTATATCCTTCCAGGAGGTAGTAGTAAACCCCAATTAATCCACACAGTCTTTTCTTCAGCATGAACAGGTCCAATTACTTCAATGTCTCTTTGTGTATCACATTCTCCATTTTCATGGCCCTTTGATAGACTTGCCTCAGTAAGGCAATGTCCTTCTTTTAGCAGAGAACGCAAAAATTAGATACAGTAATTCAGATGCAGTTCCACAAGTCTGTAGTAGGGCATCTCACCCCCACAAGAATTTATCTGTTGTTTGTTAACAGGTCAGGTAACTCAAGCAGGACAAGCTGTCTTGTAGTGAGTTATTTTGGTGCCATGAGGTTAACCCTGGTCTGGCACCCCCTAGCTGCCAATGAACATCTTACTGTTGAAATGAGACCTGAGAAGGTGAGTCAGATTTTTGACTGACCTTTTGATACTTTCTTTTATGACTATAAAACCCACACCAAACTTTCACAAAGCAGAAACCTGTATATTTTCCTGAAATTTCCTGTGGTGTTCTTCCCATGAGTAGGGATTCTTCACCGTTACTCCCCAGGGATTAAGTGAAGGAATCTGTGCACATTATTGTCATTTCAGTGGTAAGTTAATTCAACTCCTAATCAATACTATTTCTTTCTCTAGCTTGAATGTAGGTCCATTGATATAATGCACTGTTTTATGTTAAGGCATCACTGTAATCTGCTAGTAGTTCTTTAGTGTTATACTGAGTATTAAGTAATTCTGATTAAGATCTTTCACCTCTTGCCTCTGTAGCCTCTCAGCTTCCAAAATCTGGCTATGCAAATCCAGAATGTTTCACTTGGGCTCCCTGGTGCAATAGCCTGTACCAGACTCTCACTGAAATGTCACCTGACCCTGCCCTTTCTCTAATCCTGACCCATAAGCTCTTGGTTGACTCCTCATCCCTCACCAGGCAAAGCTCCACTCATTCCAGTTGAACATTGACATAGAGTACAAACACTGTCTCCTCATTTGCCTTGTCTGTCCTTCCTGAAAAGCCTGTATCCTTCCATTGCAACACTCCAGTAATAGGAGTCATTCCACTGTGTTCCTGTGATGCCAATAATATCGTAGCCATGCAGACATGCACGCATCTCCAACTCCAATTGCATATTGCCCATGCTGCTTGCATTTCCAGTGAAACATTGAAACTGGCTTCCTGATGAAGCCAATTGATTAGTTGAAATTCTTTTGTGCTGTCCTTCAGGTACTCTATTGCCTTTCTGCAATGCTAAATACTGTCTAAACCATTGGTTTTCATCCTACTTTTTGCAGATGGGTAAATTCTTCACAAAGGCTCCATCTAACAAGTGTTCAAAATAGTAATAGAAAATGTTTATAGTCTGATATTTTATATGGGTACATATTCTTACAATATTTCAGTACTCATTTCATGCATATGATCTCACCTTTTAAGTCTAACAGGAAGATGTTTTCATATTTATTGTTGTGGTTGTGATTATACAGAGGAAACTACACTGACAAAATGAGATGCGACATTTGGTTTATCCACAATGGAAAGAATGATGAAATATAGTCATAGTCTTTGCAAGTGAAAAAGTAAAACTAAGTTATTACAGCAACATATAAGAATTCAGCCTTAAAAACTAGCCAAAATAATTATTATAATAAACCTTTGATATTCTGCATCTTGAAAGTCTATTGTAAGACTCATGTCTTAAGAAAGTAGTATGAGTATGCATATGCATGCACATGTGTAATACACACATGTGCATACTTCTGTATGTAGTAATATCCCTAAATATTTATGTATATATTCAAATTATATTAATGCCCTTATACTATTACTTAGTGGCAGCGCTGGCTGTGAGTTTCTGTATTCCATACATCAATAGCTTTTGAGCTATTTGTACATTAGGCTTGAAATAGCTTATATACATTTGAAAAACATATATAGTTCTTATAGGGACAAAAATTTTAAACCACTTCTTTTGCCTATCCACTTTAAGTAAATATTTCTGTCTAAATAAAAGCTTGATAATTTTATCCTTACTTTGTTAACTTTACATTGTAGAACAAGGTTTAATGCAATGTAACTGACTTAAAGGTATTAAAAAACTGCAAGTGAAAGAGTACTATTGTTTCATGTTTTGCTCACTACTTTCTGATTGGCTGAAAACAAGTTGGTCCATAATAAAGCAAGCAGGGGATTAAAAAATAGTCATATTATGCAAGTGTCACGTGTTAAATTAGCTGATTATATTAAAAGATACTACAGTTCAATGTGTAAATGCTTGCCCATAGCACCAATCCACACTGAAAAGCCACACTGAAGCATATAGGTTCATGTCTCAGTAAGATATAGTTTATTTGTTGGACTCTATGATCTCAGAGGAGGTTTCCAATCTAATTGATTTTGTGATTCTGTGAATAAAATTATGTATGTCACATAAAGACAGAAGAGTCCATCTACTCTTATTGTCAAATTCAGATATTGCTGGTGTCTCTCATCACTGCAAGCAACTAAACTGGGTTTGCACTGCAAGGTTTCAGTGGGGGGCAGGAACAGGGGTGGCTTCTCTGAGAAGCTACCAGAAACTTACCTCTGGTCTGATGGAGCCAATGCCAGCCAGCTCCAGAATGACCCACTACTGGCCAAGGCTGAGCCCATCAGTGACAGTGGTAGCACCCCTGTGAAATCAGTTAAGATGTGGAGAAAAAAAAACCTAACTAAAAATAACTGGGAAACTGCAGCCAGAAAAAAAGTGTGAGGATACCATGAGAAACAGCTCTGTAGACACCAAAAATCAGCACAGAAGGAGAGGGAGAAGGTGCTCCAGGTGCTGTAGCTGAGATTGCCCTGCAGCCTGTGGTGCAGCCCATGGTGAGGCAGCTGTGCCCCTGCAGCCCATGGAGAGCCAAGGTGGACCAGAGATCTGCCTGCAGCCTATGACAAAACAGATGGATGTCCAAAGGAGGCTATGACCTTTCCTTTGAGAAGCCTGAACTAGAACAAACTTCTGGCAGCAGCTGTGGCCCCATGGAGAGAGAAGTCTGTACTGGAGCAAGGTTCCTGGCAGGAGCTGTGACCTTGTGGGGGACCCACACTAGAGAGCAGGCTGTTCCTGAAGGACTACACTCAGTGGAAGGGAACCATGCTGAAGCAGTTTGTAAAGAGCTGCAGGCTATGGGAAGGAACTCATATTAGAGAAGTTCCTGGAGGATTCTCTTCCTTGCAAGCCAGCTCATACTGGAGCAAGAGAAGAATGTGAAGAGTCCTCCCCCAGAGGAAGAAGGAGCAGCAGAAATGATGTGTGATTAACTGACTGCACCAGCTCCCAACCAGGAACAACCCACCACAGCAACCCTTACAACAACTACTGAACAGCTTGTCCACATTTTCTTTCAAAATTTTAAAAATATCTTTTTCTAGTAGAAAAGAGGTATACAAAATCGTGCTACTGGCAGAGTTGGTTGATTTTTAAGGCTCTCTATTCATCAGTTTGGAAGTCAGGACTTCCAGAATACAAGTTATATTCGGTAAACAAATCCTGCTGACAACATCTGCATAACAATTGCAGCATATGCTTAAAGAATAGCTGTTCATCCTTCTCTTTTTTCAAGCAAAATAAATTACTACTTAGTTGTGCGCTTATGAAAAAATTCTGTTTCTTTTTTGAATACCACAGAACATTTCTCAACTAAATATCATGTGACTTCTTACCTGGCAAACAGCTGCAGTGAAATTCACCAATCAAATCATGGCAATGGCCTCCATTTTTACAGGGCTTGGAGGAACATTCATCAATATCCGTGGAACAGTTTTTGTCTGACAGAAAAGAAAATTAAATGTTAAAACTATAAATCATGCTGGGAAATTAGAAAAGCTGCTTCACAGTGCAAGTGACAACTGCATAATTTGACTTTTCCAGGTTGGAAACGTTATTTCATTTCTGCTTTACAGTTTTAAAACTAGAGATATTCATAGATCATAGCAGATAGTTGACCAATATTTTAAAGGAATAAATATGAACAGCATTTGAGAAGAAGTTCTTTGTATATTCTTTGTATATTCTAGCATCACAACTCAATACCATAATTACTAGAGTAATATGCTACTTCAAAAAAAGTGTTTTAGAGATTTAATCACCTTAGTAAGAATAGCAAGAAAAAAATATTTCTCAAAGTTGCATTCATATTTCCATGAATGCCATTTCTCAGATCCAAACAGAAACCCAAGTTCATTCAGCTGTTTCTTCATTTTTCTGCTTTTAAAGAGATTTAATTGAGCTGTAATTCAAATTTATTCAAATCTGAAACAACAAAATATAGGCAAAAATACAGAAAATACAGAGAGGGGAAAACTTAGAAGACAATGGAATAGGTGGCTGATGAAAACAGTTAACTCATTGGACATATCAAACAAAATCCAGTCTCCTGTTTCTCTACTGTGCACTACATTCATTTAGGGCAACCCCTACCTAGGCTGTTATAAATAATACTGGGATCTTTCTGAACAAAAATTGATCAGAAATAGATGGGAAAAATATATGGGCTAGGAGCTCACATGAATACCAGAAGTTAATACAACAATAGAGAAGGAAAACTGTAACTATTACTGATGTGAATGAGCAGAACTTTTGTTGGTGTTCTATGTAGAAATTATGGAAGGTTCCTTGTATCACTCTAATCAGATATACCAGATAGATAATGCATCCCATGGACCTCAGTCTAAGGAGCTGAATTAAAGGATCACGTGGGGTTTCTGGAGTCCATTTTGGACAACCAACTTGGACAATTATAGATTCATTACAACAGTAAATGCATGGATGGCAGAGAGTGTCACCTTGCAGTTCTGTCTTCCTTAACCATATGATGTACTTTCAACTAACATGTAATAATAGAATTAATGCAAAAATCAAATTAAACGGGCAGGAGAGAAAGTGAGAGGATGAGGAGAGGAAAAAACATTTAGAAAAATGTTTAAGGGGATGGAAATAGAAACTCATAGACAAGGATAATGATAGAAACCAGGTAAGACTTTGACATTTTGTGGAAAATACTGCACAGTCACACATAATATGCTGTATTTAATGACTAAATACAGATCACAAATCCAGTAGAATCAGTTTAGAAGAAATTTAAATTTTTTATATCTCGTGGGTTTTCTTTTTGCTGTTTTGTTTTGTTGTTGTTTTTAATGTTTTCAATAGCTAGAAGAACTAGCAGAATCCTTAACAACACAGGACTTGGATCCATAGGGTATTTAATTACAAAGCCATAATTTTTGAAAGGAATCATCATTCAAAAATTCAAAGATATTTGGATGTACTCAGTAATTTCTCATGCCATAGTGGAAAAGGTAACTGCAAGTTACTTGATTCAAAGCTAAAGGGAAAAGTACACTTTGACTATAGGGAAAGAAATGTGAAAAATGGCTGAGAGCAGTCAAAATCCATGGAAAGGGAAAGGAGGATGAACAACATAAAAACAAAGGAATTCAGAAGAACTTCAAAGACTGTAGAAAAGTTCTGAATTGAAGCCTGATAGAAACTGAACATGTTACCTTAAAAAGGCAATTAAGAAAGCTGCTGTTTTCTGTAAGTACATAAGGACAAACACTATTTTTTGTGGGAGAAAGACACTGGATATTAGGAGACCAAACATGGCACTTCCTGGTTTTCAAAGTATGAAAAAAGCTTCAGGTCAAGTTGCTAAGGATCAACTAAAAAGTACAACACAAATATGCAGCCATGAAATCAGACCAGCAAAAGCATGTACCCATTATAGGATGGCCAGAGTAACAAGAAATTATGCTGTATGTCATTCATATCAAAGATGAAGGAAAGCTCTGGTTTGACATCCAGTGAAGAAGGGTGTCTACTGATAATGATAATGCTTCTTCTGCCTCAATCATCAGTGAAAAGACCAGCTGTGAAGCAGCTCATTATCATAATTAAAGGGTAAAACTTCAGTGTTGAATACTGAAAAAAAGCTGTAGAATTGTTAGATGAGTTATATAGTCAGATAGCCTGGTCTGATGAACTCTACCCTTGGGTAGCAGTGGTCAAAAACTCAATAGTTTTCTTTGTGAACATGTAAAAAGTAGATAATGTACCTGAAGGCTCACTAAAATCAGCCTTTAGGAAAAGAATAAAAAGCAAAGACATGAAATTATAAACCCATTTTTGAAACTTCAGTTCCTAGAAGTAATATTGGGAAAAGCTTTAAAGTGTTTAAGTGCAAGAACATATAAATATAAAACAATTCATTAAAAATGGGCCTTATATAAGCAAATTAATTCCCTTCTACATTAAATTTACACACTTTGTGGATAACAAAACCCAGTAGGATATGTCATGCTCCTTCTCTTCATTAATGTTTCTGCTATTTTTTGTGAAATACCAGTAATTGGTCTACATAGAAACTATACTAGAGTATTATCAGATGAGTAAAACTTTATGGAATGCCTTATTCATGCATTAGTTATCAGTGGTTTTGCTACCAGACTGGATGAATGAATTACACATGATTTGAAAAAAAATCTACTTCCCATTCAATTCCACAAAATTTTTTTCAACAATCTAGATGCTGGACAGCAAAGTAAGTTTACTGATGGCAACACAAAAAGGTACATTGAAGAACAGGATTAGAAGTCTTCATGAATTTCAACAAATTGAAGATACAGTTTGATATAGCAAATATAATCCAATCAGAAGAGAAGATATGATGCAGAAAAGTAGGAACAAATGCCTGATTATTTTTAAAAAACAAATAGTTTGCTGGGATACAAAAAAAAGAACATATCCAGTTAGAAGCATAAAATTGTCTTTCCATTCTTATCTAACTGGAGTAAAGATGCTTTTGGAGTGCTTTGCATTGTGCAGTGAAGTGCATTCAAGAAAATTGTGGGCCAAATGAGAGTCTACATGAATGTGTTAGGAATGACAAGCAGCTCAAAAGCATGACCTTTTAGGATGAGCAAAATAAATGGGCCTGTAAAGCTTAAATAAGGAAAATTTGAATAGAAATGTGATGGAAACCATAAAATAAAAAAGTACTTTTGCAAAAGTCATCAGTTTGCTGTGTTCATGGGAGACAAGGTAGAAGTAATGCATTTAAACTGCAGTGAAATATTAGACCACAAGGAAATCCTTACAATGGTTATTATAACACACACTGGAAAGATTCCCCCAAGAAAACAAGGAATCTTTGGACTTTAAGAATATATATATAGGTGAGAAAGCAACAGAGTATATTATATGTTTTTGCTGAGATAAGAATGAAACAGATTATCATTAAGATTTTGTTCTAGTGTTGTGATTATATAATTTACTGGGCATAAATTCTCTTTATAACACTGAAGGAAGTCCAACGACTTATGTTTGTGCAATGAGTTGGATTGTCTGGAAACTTTTCTTGCCTTATGGTAAAGGTCTTCTCCATCAAAACACATTTCTACATTAGTGGTATAAAAGAGAGGTGAGCACAGGCTTGCAGCATATAAGAGAAAGGATAAAAGTGCTAACACTAGCAGGAAGAGACAAACACATTCTTCCTGCACACCATAAATGCATATGGTTGAAATTATAGAGGGACAGATACTTAAGGCCTTCCCTTCCAAAGAAAGCAGTACAGCTTTAGGCACATTTAATCTGAATTCACCCCTCAAATCTTTCCCATGAGAAGACCATAATGAGGCAAATGAGGCATTTTACACTTCCTGAGTCTCTTTTTCTGTAAGCAAATGTGAAAAGTCCCTACTCTGTTATACTGACTTTTAAACAGATACCTAATTTCCACTCTCACTTCCTTTCCTGCATCTCCTTTCCACAGGGAACCAAGCCCATGCACCAAGTGAAATCTTGTGATAACTTTTGTTTAGCTAAACAGTACATTTTTCAATGTACTGCAGGTTACTTCTGGTCACTTGTAGTTTTCAGATACAAGGACAGAAAAAAAAATGCAGATTATGCCTACTGAACTGTAGCTGAGCTGTGTATGGGAAAACAACAAAAAGAATTTGAAAAGGACTGCTGAAGACCTCAGCATATGAGCACTATTTCAGTGCTGTGAGAAAAAAAACCCCTCAAATGTATTTAAATAAAACAAAAACGAACATTGATGTGTAAAATACCTCTGCATAAAACATTGATTATAATGTTCCATATTTAAGAATAAGTGGGAAGGATGCAAGAAAAGCTACACAATTTATTCAAAAACTGAAGAAAGCATGCTGTCGGCAAAGGCTTAAAGAGCTCCATCTGTTTCATTTAGAAGAAACAAAACCAAAAAGTGACTTGATTACAGTGTGTAAGTATCTTTACAAAGAGAAAATACTTGAGTAGCAAGGGCTTTTTCATTTTGTGTAGAAAAGGTAATGGGATGCAATAGCTCAAAGTTAAAGACAAAAATTTAAATAAAATATTTAATATAAACTTCTAAATCTAATGGTGATTACTACTAGAAAAAATGCCAGTGAAATTCTTGTTTCTTTTCATGCATTCAAATCAGGACTGAATGCTTTTGGATTCATTGTGTGCTTTAATCAAAACTAGAGTAATTAGGTTCAGTACAAGGTGGTTAATGGCAAACATTAACTTCCTTCTGGTACACAGACCCAATGCAGAGCACATAACCAGTAATCTATGGACTGTTAGAGGACTTGCAGAATAACTACACTCATCCTGTAGCCCTCTCTATGTCTTTCCTGGGAAAAGATCAAAACAATTTATTGAGACAGGTATATTTCTGTGACAGTAATAGCCCACTCTGAGGCACCTGAGCTCTGTAGCCTCACTGTCATCATGTGAAATGTGTATGTCCTGTTCTTTGAGGCTTTGGAGGCTACGAGGATAACTAGGTGCCAGGTGTTGCTCCATTGTTACCAGAGCAAATAGCCAATGCCATTTCTTGCCTGGCTACCAATGTCCCAATGGAAAAAAAAATCTTTTAATGAAAGTTGTGTAAACAGCCTTAAAAAACATCATTCTGCATTTAACACATTTCCCCTCCTGCCTCAAGACTCCTCAATAGTCTCCAGTCAACTCACCATTTAAGTGAAGAGAGTCAAGCTGTGGTGTAATGTCCCCACTAACCCACTGCAGCCCGTGAAGCCCAGAGCACATGGCATTGCCATTGCTAGACACTGCTCAGATGTCAACCTAAGAGCAAGGGCCTCAGGACTCATCTAGTGGCCAGATTCATGTCAGATCCGTGGAATCATGGGGTAGTTTGGAAATGATCTTACAGGTCATCTAGTGCCAACCCCTACGCCATGGACAAGGACACTTTCCATGAGACCAAGTTGAATAATGCCCTATCCAACCTGGTCCTGAACACCACAGAAAATAAAGATAAAAAAAATCATGGCAAAGAGGAAAGCCAAAGAGTAAAGAACAACAACAACAAAAAAAAGGTTAGCAAGTTACTAAAGATGGCACCAAATAAGACTCCTATTTAGTGTGGTCATACCAAAACTGATAGTGTCATACCTTTTATAGTATGACTCTATCAAAGCAAAGGATGTCAAAAGATAATTGTTTCATTGTCTAAAAAGAAAACCCAGTATATACTGGTAAATATAATCTAGTATCTAAAAATCCAGTATTAAGCTAGTTGGTATTGCAAAGGCAGTGTTGAATAATTAAGTTTTTCCAACATCAATAGTTCAGTGGATTTTTTTCACAAGAGGAACCATATACAAGAAAAAAGCTAAACAAACCCTAAATAAAAACATTCTTATCTAAGATGCCACTTCTGTTTCTCAAATTCATTAACAGAATATCTGTAAGGGATGAAAAATGTGCACTGGGGAAGTTGCTTGGAGGTTGATTTTTTTTTATGTCAGCGTTTATTCACTGATTGTTCAAGTAGCAACAGAAAATTAAGTCCTAACAGGTTTCCTGAGGCATTTATAACAAAAATTTTGATTGAAATTCTGTCTTGATATCCATATGTTGTTTTTCAGATGTACTCAATTGTGAAAAGTTAAAGCAGTGCTAACTCTGTTGGCATATTACTGTTCATTGTATCCTCATTGTTAATGTCATTGTATCAATGATATTAACAGAAAAATATGGAGTTAAGGAAAAATGGAGTTTATTTTCCACAGTAACTCAGGAATACTAAACATTTCAGCCACACATTCTACTGTTTTCTGTGTGCGTTTTAATCACTGTATGAGCTTTTCTAGATATTATTGTTTTTCTTTTTTTTTTTTTTATGATAAGAGCCTCCTAGCAACTGACAACATTTTTTAAATTGAAAATCAAGCCTAATCAAAATTATTTTTTATTTTATCTAAAAGTAATTAAGTACATAGTCATACCCAGAAAGATATTGACGGATGCTCTACATTCATTATATTATCCATGACAGTTGGAATCACTACAAAAAGAACCAACCATTATGTCTGAAATAATGGAGATAAACTGGAATACAAAAATAATCTCAGAACACCTTCAGAAGAGCAAAGATAAAGAAAATTCCATACAAGCTAATTAAAGTTTTGATTGAAGAATTAACTTATCTTTTGTCAGGTGGTTTCAACTATTATTAGTCACCCTCTAATTTATAACAATCATGCTTAGTATTTGCAGATGGAATACTATTGGAGAAATGTGCCATTTAATGTCTCACATAAAAAAACTGAGCAACTTTGATTATATTTAAAATTACTAAAAAACCCAATTTATTTGCTTTTCTTTCCTGCAATTTATTAACTTTTATGTATTATTTTATCAAAATTTTAATGTAATGTAATTTGCAACATGCTGAAACTTGAACAGATTTTTCTGCACTCTCCTGGATTTTTTTTCCCATTCAAGTGTTCTAACCCGAATGCCTTCAAAGTAAAGCAGGTACACTTACACATGACATGACAATAAATATTCTCTAATAACTCAGAAATACACAGTGAATACATTTCCATGTATGCATAAATGTTGTTTATTTTCCAGCATGTTAAGTTTGCACATCCACTGTGGGAAGCCTGCCCTCAGCAACCTGTCATTTACAGTATTTCTGGCAACCAGCAGCTCATCTATGCTGTTCCAGCTGAGCAGAGGAAGTCAGTCAGCCTTTCACTCCTCCATAGCCTGCTATGAGTCAAAGCTCTGCTGGCCAGGAGCCTGGGGAACCATCCTGCTCTCTAGTTGTCAGCTTCCAGGTTTTGTTTTGGTTTGAAAAACCTTAGTGCTTTGACTAGAGCTCAGACAGAGACATGTTGTTTAAATGAACTTGGTCGTTAGGGGACATCACAGAAAAGACCTGGCTTTTAAGCTGCCTCTGTGATAGCCATGAGTGCTGATTGATGTGGAACAATAATCTGATGCAAGCAAGACTGAGTTTCTGTGATTGACTCAAAGGGTGGGTGAGCATCCATTGATCACAGAATCAATTAGGTTGGAATAGACCTCCAAGATCATTGAGTCTAGCCTTTGACCAATCACCACCATGCCAACTTAAAACCGCAGCACTAAGGGTCATGTCCAGTCATTTTTTTAACATCTCCAGTGTTCATGACTCCATCACCTCCCTGTCAGCCCATTCCAATGCTTGACCCTTTCCATTAAAAATTCTCCCTCATGTCCAACTTGTACCTCCCCCGGTGCAGCTGTGACCTCTTGTCTGTCACTAGCTGCCTGGGAGAAAAGGCCAACTCCCGCCTTGCCAGAATCACTTTTTGCCTAGATATAGATCTCTCAGGCCAGTTTTTTCCTTTGAATTGTTTAGGATAGTACTTCTTGTGATTAACAAGGAAAAGAGGATGTAGTGACTCAATAATTTTGTACTATGCAGTTGTCTTAGTAGTAACTAAAGAATCTCTGTCAGCATCCATGTGCCTAAAATAGAACAACTTTTGCAGGCTTACCGAAAACAATGCTTAGAACACCACAGGAAAAGAATATACAGGAAAGATTTTTGAAAGCCCAGAGAAAGATATTATCCTATGTCTTGTGATGGCTTGAGCTGAGCTGCAAGAACTTGAACATCTTTGTATAATTTTGGTTTTCAAATTTTCAGTGTTGCAGTGTCCACTTGTTTAGCCACAGTATCTACTGGAGAATTCCTAAAGCCCAATAGTATGAGACATGACAGTGGAAACTATACATATTTGATCTTCAGAAAGCATATTAAAAGGCTTGTATATTTATTTAATCTCTTGTGTAAATTTTAGTCAATCTGTGACTGATAGTAAATTCTGACTGTTGATTTATGCCATCTCATTACAATGGTAAACATTAATGAGACATGGGCAAAACTTAGAGGAAAGAGCATTTTACACATAGATAATTCATATGAACCATGATATAAGTGAGGAAGTCAAATTAAGAATCTCATGCATATAAACTACAACTACAAAATTCAGTGCTAACTGATGAAGTAAAAATCACTTTGGAATCAAGCTTTTTCTACCCAGTATTCACTGCTGTCACCTCACTAGCGTAAGGCTCATCCATATACATGAACAGCTTTGAAATCCTTTTAATTAATAATCAAATAAATAATAAAATTCATCTCTTCCAACATTAAAAATAGAAAAAGGGTCAATGATGGAAAAAATATAATCCCATCATTTATTTAAGATTGAGAACTAGTGCTTTCTCATCCAAAACCAGTGAATTACGGAGTTTCTTTAGTTCTAATTACTTATTTTACCATAGAGGATCCACTCAAATAATGACAATGGTCAGTAATCACACCTCATAAAACTGTCTCCTCCTTCTGTATCATTGATGAATTCAACACTCTCCCATTGATGTTTTATTTTGAGGTGTCTTACTACCTAATGGATTAAAGGTGTCCCACTGTTCAATATTAAAATACTCTACTTCACCTATCTTCAGGTTTGGATATGTTGAGAAAGATGTTTTTTAATTTTTGAGGCTGGCCAGTTTAACAGACTTGGACTGCCTTTACTTATCTTAACTTCCAGATGTTCTCAAAACCCCTCTAACTGGCAAAATCAAATAAAATACTGTGAGGGAAGGAGGTAGCAATTTTGCCATCTGTCTATTTGTCCAGCAGCTCTTTACTATAGGATAATTACCATAATCCTGGGTATGCAAATTATCACAGGAGGGCATTTGAGCTCAAGCTTTCATTGTAAGAAAGTATATTCCTGGTCTTTTTCAAGAGCTGCCTGTCTTACACAGAGTAAAGGAAATTCTATGCAGCAAGTTCCAAAGGCTGGCAGAATGCTGGTGCTCACCCTTTTAGCAACAAACTATTCAATGGGCAGCAAAGCTGCAAGCTCCCTGCTGCTCTCAGGACCCAGTCAATGTTTTGGGTGTCCCTGTTCTGCTGGCTTTCTTCTCCAGGAGAGAGTTGCTTCCACCATCCATCCCTGCTCCCTGTTGCACATGTGGCACTGCCTCTTCCCAGCTCTGTTCTCAGGGAAGGACAAAGATCCACCACTTGTAGAGCACCACAGCCTGGTCCAAGGAGGATTCATCTGAGGGAGCCCTCCTGTTCCATGCTGCCCTTCCATCAGAGCTTTAGTGCGTGACGCAGATGATCCCAATCAGGATTGATGTCGCCACACACAGATAGCAAACAGGAAAATAAGCAAACAACCAGGCCTAAGACAAATTTGTACCAGACCAGCTAAGATCCTAAAGGTCAACTTTTTTTTTTTTTTTGAAATAGCTTTTAATATGATAGGAAAACAAAGTTTGCTAAAAAAATCCCCTAAAAATCAGTCATATACAATTAGCGGATTTTTCAAATGTTACCTCCTTGATCAAGTCTCAAAAGATTACAAGGTATAATTGACAGGATGTGAGAGGGTCTGTTGATGAACTTTTTAACATGTGCTTTCAACAGAGTTAATTATTATCAGCTAACTGCTCTGAGGTACTTTTCTACATTGATTATGCAATTTCTACATTGCTTAAATATTAGGCGGATAAAAATTTTACATATATACACATTATGTTTCCTTTAGCCCTTAAATAGCTTTTGAGTGTATCACTGTTACTATAGCAATATCTTTACATGCCATTTATATAAATCTTAAAACTCAGAAGTGCATGGAACACTCTTTTGCCAGTGTTTGCCTTTTGTAGAAGATAGAAGCCCAAATATCCAGTATTTTGATTGCAGACTCTTTCTAGAGAGACTGAAGTAGTTGTTGGAAAGCTTGGAGAGAGCAGACCTGATGAGATCCACAATGACCGTCTGAGTTAATTGTACAAAAAGCATGAGTACAGTCAAAAATATTCAGTATAATGAGAAGGATCCTTAGCCCTACTTCTAATTCCAGTCAGTAGGCTGGCTTACTTGTTTTCTTCTGGGAGCTGTCCTGCCTCAGAAAAAAAGCCAGTATGAAGTGATATCGATAGCACATTCGTGATGGAAAGTCTTTCACGTAGGAAACTCAGGAGAAAATTGAGCTTTTTTCATATTAGCCTATTATGCTGTCATGTGAACTTCTATGACTTCAATACAGGCCTCAAGGTATCCATTAAAATCTACTTATAACTCACTTGTAACTTTTTTATTGTCAACAGATCCTGAATCCTTCTTGTCTTGGTATGAACAAGACTGGCAAACTGTTTGCATCAGTATCAATATAGGATGAAGAGTTCCTCCTAAGGAATACATAATCTGTGCCAGGCTTCCTTAGTGACACATAGACACATTAATTTGTAGTTCTGGTTCTACAATGTGGACTCCATCACATCCCAAAATAGTGTTGCTATATTTTCAAATGAACAGCTTTCCCTGCATTACCCAATTCAAAATGACTGTAAACAACCCACTGTAGAAAAGTTAGACATTTTCTGTTTTGATTCTAGCAGTACAGAAGAAAGTTTTTAAAGCATCTTCTTTTAAATTTTTGCATTAAACTTCTTCTATCTATAGTAACAAATACTTTGTAATCACCTCTGTTATTTTCAAAATTGATTCAAAATAAACACACTATGCAAACTCATGATGGCAAAGCCAGTTACCAGATTAAAAAGGAAAATAAGATCTTTACAGAAATATATCACATCTCAGTTTTGTGATGCTGAATAATATAGAAATATGTTTGCATGAATCAAGATAACTCACAGATGTCGGTGGCAATTGCAACTGCTATTACATTCACAAATTCTATATCTCTGTATATTGTCCTGCATTCCTTATGTCTCGTCTTCCCACTTTTAACCATTGAAAAAATATGAATGAAGAATTTCTAAACTGAGCATCACTGGTGTTACTACCAACCTGAAATGCTCTATTTAAAATTAACTTAATTTTGCCTCCTCATCCTTCACTGTTCTGCTTTCTTCTTTGACTTTTCTATTCTCCATAATAGATATCTTCCATTTTTTTTTTCCTTTCCTCTCCACTGGTCACATTTTGAGCTCTCTGGACAAATCTGTTTGGCTTTTTATTACAAGATTCAGTAACTGTGTGTGATTTCTTAGACTGCCACTGCTTGTCTTCCTTTCACTGCTTATAACTACTCATGCTCCATTTGCCTCTCTGAAATCAGCAGCTGAAAATCTGTGTTCAGTTCCTGACATAGTTCTTTAGATGGCACATTTTTGGAGATATTTCATTTTGAGAAAGATTTGGAGACAAATAATTTTGTGATTTCCCCACGATCCTGTTAGCTGCTTCTGGAAGAAAATAGGGACTTCAAGACTCTTCCTGATGCAAGAGCTATTTTCTTAAACTTGTTAAACACACAATTGTGCAACTTACAAGAATTTATTGTAAGGATCTGATGGCATATTTCTTAAAGAGAACAAAGTGTCATCTTACTAAAATTGTGTTCTCGTTACCATCTCAATCAAGTATGGCTGTGATAAAATCTTCTGAAAAAAAATAGCACCAGCTACCTGCTCACCTATGTTTCATAGACTAGGTATTTTTGAACATTTTTTTTCTCCTGTGCAAAATACAGTTTTGCTTTCCATACACACACTGCTTTCATTTTTATCATATTAGGAGGGAAATTATAGCAGATTTTCAATCTCACAGAACCCTGAGTTGATTTTATTTTAATTAATGCTAAATCCTGAATGAAGTGCAAATAATTTCAGAAAAGAAAATAAATAGTTTAGCTATTTAACGTCTTGTCCAAGTTAAAAGAAATCTTACCAGTGAATCCTGGAGGACAGGCACAGCTGTAGTCTGCAACCAGGTCGAAACAAGTTGAATTGCTTTTACAAAAGCCATAAGTGCACTCATCAAAGTTGATTTCACAGTTCAGGCCTTCAAATCCTTGGATATAAAACCAAAGATATATGCATTATTCAGCTATATCTGTGCCTTATTTTTCTAAAGCGATGTCTTTAGGTCCCTTGTTTTCAATTTACTCTTGTAAAAAATGATCTTGAATCCTTATGGAAAGATCATCCTAAAAGATTTTCTGCTCTGTCATTAATAGAAAAATGCTTTTTTTTTCTTGTCAAATATACTTTAAAAGCACAAATTTAGGATTCAGTATTTTCATTAATCTAGTTCAACTTTTAGTTGAGCAGAGACTTAAGAATTAATGTATCTGCTGCCATTTTGACAACATTACAGATGAAGTGAAGCTGGGATTTGGACATCTGCTGTCAAAATAAAAATCAACTCTTAAAATCTCTCTTAAAATCAGTTCTCAAATAGTTGCTTTTCTACTTTTTCTTTATTTATTTTGCAGAACCCCAGAATTATCAAGGTTACAAGAGGCTTTCCAGGTCATCCAGTCCAAATGACAGCCCAGTGTCACCACAATCACCCCTGAACTATCTCCCCAAGTGACACATCCAGACACCCCTCGAACACTTCCAGAGACGGTGACTTCACTACCTCCCTGAGCAGTTATTCTGATGTCTGACCACTCTTTCAGTGATTTTTTTCTTAGCTATTAATATCTAACCTGAACCTCCCCTGACACAATTTAGGGCCATTTCCTCTCATCCTTTCGCTAGAGACACGGCAGAAGAGACAGAGCCCCACCTCAATAAAACCTCCTTTCAGGTAGTTGTAGAGAGCAGTGACGTTCCCCTGAGCCTCCTCTTCTCCAGACTAAACAACCTCAGTTCTTGTGTTTTAGCAAACTCAGAGGTCCAACCGTGATTTTTTTGTAGTTGAAACTGCTAGAAAATCTCCTCTCCAATATCTGCCATTTCATGCTCTTGTAAATGTGTTCTAATTCATGGTCATGCTACAAAATGAGTGTCATTAGTGCTGTCACAGGCCATGGCTGCAGGAAGACCATGACTAATGCTAAGCTATCAGTACCCTCAGTGCAAGCCATATTCCTACAATTTCTCAAACTGACCATGGAAACAATTTCCACTGATCCTTAAGTCATAAAACTTTAGAATTACCCTTAATTCATTAATAATGTATAAAAGCCAATTCTTATTTGCATTTAAAGTTTAATCAGACCCATGTCTCACAGGTAACATGTAAGCCACAAAATTATCAATGTGTATGACAAGATTTATTTTTGTATAAGCTGGTCAGGCAGGCTTAAACTGCAAAATGATCTTTTCCAAGGTTAATTTCCAGCTACCTTCCAATATCTCTTTTGGCTTCTAATTTAAGCTAACAACTAACAGAAGTTGTATTTATGAGAATTATTTGTGGCAATTTCACTTCTTGTGATGAGTTTCTGAAGTCATCACTACTGAAATGCCTGTATTAATATATACATACCTGACATATTGTCAGCTATGAAATCAACTATTATGAGTCCATATTTACAAAATAGTAGAATTTTAATAATTTTAATAAGATTAAAATAATAAAAAAATTAAAACATAGAATGTACCAGGTTATAAATGAAAACCTTGGCTTTCTTTTTAACTAAAAATCCATTTAAAAATATTCATAAGAAAACCTTTTGTGAAAGCGTTTCAGAAAGAAAGTGTAATTTTAAAAGTTATAAAACATTTTAGTTTTTATTTGACTAATTTTTTTGCTGAAATCACTATTTTTTTTGTACAGTACTGATAACAATGAGCAGTGTGAATTTATAAAGAAACAGACCACAGGTGCTGAAAATCATATTTTTTTGTTGGTGAAAGTTCTAATAGATTTTTAGTATTGGCCTATTAAAGTCATTATGACAATCATAGGTTGCTGTCCATCAGTCAGAAATCTGCACATTATGCAGGAAGCTAAAAATATTTTTTTGCAATTTTATTGATTATATTTTCCATGGAATTCATGTACTGCTCATTTGTACTTTCTCCACTGGTTCAAACTTTGCTAATATCATTATATTCTGTCTGAAGAAAGGTAGCATTTAGAAACATATCTCTCTCCATTCTTAATTTGTCTCTAATCTTAATGATCATAGTAGTTTTGGTAGACACACTGACTTGGTGGACAAAGATGCCAAGGAGACTTTGGAAAGGAATGGATAATTTTCATAGAAAGTTAGTTTTAACAATGGCTTTGAAGCCTGTCAAGAAGATGTTTTGCAAACTACAGGCACTTTTGAAAATTGTCAAAGATAATAAAAAGAAATTATTTTGAACAACTTACCTTCAGGGCAAAAGCAATCATAGCTGTTGACATCATTCTGACAAACAGCACCATTCAAGCAGGGAGCTGAATCACACTCATTCATTTCTGTTTCACAGTACTGGCCTGAAAAACCTACAAAATGAAGTAAGATAAGCTTTGATTTTCTTTGTCATTATGTATGTTGTTAGCATGAAAGTTGTATTTCAAATGGTGTTCTTTAATTAAAACCCAGAGATCTTATGATCCATATTCCCCTGGAAAAGGAAACTTTAAATCAGAGTTTCTGTATTTTATTTACAAAGAGTTAAATTTTATTCATTTCTAAGTCAGTATTACAAATACATCTTCACTGATGGAATAAAGCAATAAATGAAGTAGGAAATGCTTCCAGAATGCAAGAAGACATTCATAGCTGTATGAGTACAAGGTAGAGATTTTCAAGTGGTTTTTTTTTTTTTTTATTAGAGTAATTTTAGTATTTTTGTGATATATTCACAGAATATTTTGGGTTCCACTGACCTTAAATATTAACTAGTTCCAAGCCCTCTTCCAGAGCTTTCCGCTAAACCAGGTTGCTCAATACCTTTCGTTAAATTTTGCCACATCGATTTTAGAAAGAGCACATCAATTATATTCTACACACTGTGTCATCCTTATTGCTCTGGAGAGTAACAAAATACAGAGTACAAATATACTGAGGCAGAGCAAACGTGCTGCACTAATCAGGTCTCAGGACATGTCAAGTGCACGGCTCAGTTATGGTACATAAGGCTGTCGGGTTTGTTTCTAAAAGAGGGAAATTGCACATAATTAAAACAAAAATGTGAAAACTAATTAAACTTGCATAAGGGAAGACTAGCTCAGTTTTCAGATTTCTTACAGGTACTTTGAGACACTGTACAGGGCACAGATACTACAGCTCCTGCACTGGGGGCTGCAAGGGAGTCCTGTCAGGAAAGGAACACAGGGACAGAAATTGTTTAGTAGATTTGCAAAGCAAAAAAATAAAATAAAATAAAGTAAAATAAAATAAAATAAAATATTAGCTTTTATTGTGGGAAAACAGGGCAGAATTGCCCCTAAGTTACATGTGCTAGACAAAGACAAGATGAATTGATATTTTTGTAAATAGCAACCAAAGGTGCAAGATTTAATCTGAAGTATAATAAAGAATTATTCTAAAGGGCATATAATGTGAATCAAGACCCATATATTTTAATTTGTTTTGATGATACTCAATATCAAAGAAAATTTGGCGGGGGGGGGGTTAGAAAATTACTGACGCCAATGAAATGAACCCATACTTTATATGTTTAAGATATAAAATTCAGGGAAGAAGAAAGTAAGAATAAAAATCTGTTTTGCAGGTGAATATATTAAAAAACTGCAGGAAAATTTCCTTTTGCCTGTGGTTTAGAGCATTATGACCTTTATGCAAACAAAAGTGGTTAGGCAGAACTTAAAACATACTTTAATTTAGCTGATACAGATGGTTTTTTAAGTCTAAACTAGTAAGAATTGTTTTCTAGAATTTATGTTCTTTTGAAAATGTTAGCTTCTAACACCTATAACTACCTAGTTGGAAACAAATTCAGATTGGAAACAACTATCTGCAATCTGGCCTAAATAATGTTTTGTGGTTTTTTTTTTTGTTGTTGTTGTTTGTTTGTTTTTGGTTATTTTTTTAAAATTATTTTATTAATTAAAAGGACAGAAAATTAACAAATACAGAAGGACAGAGAACAGTACCTCATTCTTAAGCTGTTCCTTTTCTTCTTTTTTAAGCTTTTATAAGCCTATTCATAAACTATTTTTTGAAAACAACACCTTGCAGAGAGCTTCTTAAAGGAGTGGGTTTATATTAGTATAAAAAGTAGGGAAACAAATCATGATCTCCAAAAATATTTCGATATTGCCTTCACTGATTAGCAAATAGCTATCATCAGAGCATAAAATATATGTTGCAGCTGTTGCACAACTTTCTCTACACTGAAAATGCAAGGGTAAAACACATCTGAAAGATGAATTAGAAGTATTAAATTATCTTGCTTCAATTTTTGCAAGGAAGGAATTCATAACTTAGAGTTTCTGGGGTCAGAACTGGAAAAACATATAATTATTTACTAAGGATATAATTTCATTATTTTTTTTGTCAACATACACTTACACTGCAGTAAATATTTTTAGCTCTCAAGCTTTATAGCTCTTTATTTGGACTTCGTGCTCAGATGAGGGTAAGTTCTTTATTTCCTCTGGCACTAGCCATAGTTTCTTTACTTAATATAAGATAAAACATAAACAGGCAAGAAAAGTAATAAAATTTACTGGGAATAAATTTTGTGAAAGCAACAATTGCAGGACTCTTTTACATATATGATGTTGTTTTAAAAATAGAATAATTTTCATGGAGTTGTAGATATTCTGTTAAAATATATATGCAGTTATCCGACTCATAAATATATTTTGTATGTAAAAGCCTTAACATTATTTTCTTTTCTGTAGCCTAATATTAAGGAATAAATCATATAAGGAAAAATATTTTCTATGTGTCATAAGCAATGTTAGAAAATCTAGATCAAATATAAAAGACCATGTTTCAATAGAAATATGAAATAAATATAGGTTTAAATAAATATAGATACCTGAGAATTGTTATTCCACGTTCTCATTCTTAGCAGAAAGTCGTCAATGAACAAAAGGGAATCTGCATTATGAATATGTCAGAAAAGCGGGACTCATCCTCCCTGGAAGCTTAAATCGACTAGACCTAATCCTTATTCATTAACAACAAGAAATCTTTGCTATTAATTTTTTTTAATAATACATGTGTTTGTAAAAATCAAACAACATATGTCTAACTTTTGTATGGCTCTATTAGCTTCTACTAAATTTTACCAATACAAATGTGGTCTAGGATCCTCTGGGAGTTTGAATTCCAACACTATACATCAAATTAGTAATTTTATATAGTGGTAAAACTCCTAGACATTTGTAAAAGATGAAAGCATAAAACTGAACAATAATTTATGCTACAGTCTTTAAAATCTCTACTCTTAAAATGTCAAGTTAAGCCAGTTACTAAAGTAGATTATATGTGAATCTCTTGCACAGAGATTATGCATTGAAAAACAATGTGTATTGGGAAACTGAACTATCTACACCTCAAGTAATGATGTGTGAACTCTACTTGTTGAGATCACATTTTTTTATGTCTTTGTTCCAAAAGAAGGATCTCATTACTTTATTAAAAACCTTGTCTGGGGTCAAACAGCAGCTCAGTCCCCAGAGCTGGTTGGATTTTAGGCAGACAAACATCACAGTATTTTCTATTTCAAATGCGTATTGGCAAAACAAAAGGAAGGATCTCATTAGGGAAAAGCACTGCTTTTTCAAGAAGATGTAAGGAAGAGGTTCTCACTCTCACAGTGAGAACCTTCACTGGAACAACCTCCCAAGGAGCTTGGTAGGTTCACCATCACTGGAGGTTTTCAAGAGACAACTGGACAGGGTGCTAGATCCTCTCACCTAGGCTCTCTTTCTAATCAAATGTTGGACAAAGTGATCTTCTGAGGTCCCTTTCCAACTGGGTTGTTCTATGGTTTTATAACAAGAAAACAAAGCCTGTGAAACAGGCGGATAAAATGACCAGGGAAATAGAAAGCCTGTCACAGAACAGAGGACTCAGAAGTTGTGGTTTGTTTGGTGTAACAAAATGTAGGCTGAAAGGAGATGTGAGTGTTTCTGTTAGCTGTCAATGAGAAAAATCTCCAAAAAATGTGAACAACTATTTAAGTTAAAGAATAAGGATCGCAGGTATAAAGTGATTTTATCACAAACCAGTTTAAATTACATAGTAGAAAACCTTATCAACAGAGAGATTCTACCAGTACACACATTCATTAGAGGTTGTTACAGAAGTACTCATTCTCACGAGCTTCTTAAATTTGCATATATGAATTGTGATTGCATTTAAAATTAAAGACAGGATATAAATTTCCTTGCACAACAACTTCCATATGATAACATGCCATCTTTGCCTTAAGAACACATATTAGTAACCTAAATGTGATTAAAAAAATTCTCAAAAATCAAGATTGCATTTATAGCTGAACTATCACTGCACCCAATATTTTTATTACTAAAGAAGCCTGCTCAACTGTTAGAATCCAGCAAAAAAAAAACAAAGAAAGGAGTTATTACTTCTCAATCTAAAATTTTAAATAATCCTCTAAACAGAAGACACGCCCAGTATTCTGGAATTTAACTGACACGTCAGGAGTATTGGAGTACAGGTACAGAAAGTGCATAATGTAAGGAAGAAGAAAATATTCAGCTTCAGATTATAATGCATTTATACTGACAGGAACAGAGATGGTACAGGAAATCACACTGGCAACATTAATTCTGGCTTTTCCAGGCATTGAAATCTTAATCACTCTTTTAATATGATTTGTTCGGTGTATGCATACGAGGGGCATTCAAGTATTAACAAGGAAATCATAAATTAATGCAAGAGATACAATATAACAAACTGTTACACTTTTATGAAATTCCACTGACCTAGATTAATCTGGAAGAGTTAAAGAACAAATCTCATCTACCATATGTTTAAGTGTTCTAAATCTGCATACAGATGATTTGTTTTGCATCTGGCCATTCAAGGTTAAGCCATTACTATATCCATGAGGTGAAGAATAGATGGGGAATATCCATAATTCAGTTATCTTGTTTTCTGTTAAACACCCTGCATCTATAATAAGGTTTCATCTAATATTTTTATTTTTTGAGCCTTCAGCTGTGTGAGCCTAGTATTAAAAAAAGCAAAAACTTCAGAACAAGGAGAGAATAGTCATATTAAAATTATCTTGTACAAGTGTCAGAGTTATTTGTACAGGAGATAAAGCTTTCTTGACAGCAGTTTGAAGACTGCTGAACAAATTTCAATAGGAATTAAGAACAAACATATAGCAGAGAGTGCATGTATTCTGTTATTTAAAAAAACACAAAACAAAACAAAGAAAAAACAACACACCTGTATGATTTGCCCTTGCAGAGAAAAATAAAGACAGACTTGCATATGGACAAACCATACAGTGAGTCTGAATAGAAAACTATGACCTCTGACAGGATGATTTTATAAAAACTGTGCAAGTTCAGGCTTGCTGATTTTACTTATGCTACAGCAGGAGATCTCCCAAGCTTTTCTTTCAACCTATTCTAATTTTGCAATGCCCCATGAATTTTTTTAAAGATGAAAAGCATCAGAGGGGTTTCTTGCATTCCTGAAATAAAACCACCTTTACTTGTTTTTTCCTTTTTTTTTCTTTTGCCATTAGTATTTGTCTTTTCGAGAGGATTTCATTATGGCACAAATTTATAAAGCCACATCAAAACAAAGGGCATAGGAACAGCATCTGGATACCTCCCACTGATTAAAAGCTGCTATGACAGGACAAAGAGCTCTGTTCCAAGAAAGATGCTAAACATACCTGTTACCATGGGTAGCACAGGGACAACTATTGTTTCATTTATATCTCTAGGCCTGAGAAATCTCTGCTTACATTTGTGATTTTCAGGACTTACAGCTCGAGTGAGAAGAATAGCAAGATTTATAGCTCAAATATAAGGAAAAATTATGAGTTTGTGGAAGCAGTTGTAAGAAAATACTACATATTCATATAGTCAAAATTAGCCATGGTGAAAATGCATTAGAGGTAATATAAAAGGATTGAAGGAGGTGTTTTTAAACGTCATTGTTTCATTTGGGTTTCTGCTTTCCTTTCTTATTGGGGTTGTTCTGGGTTTTTTTTAGAGATGTCTTACTCTATTTTTTCTAACAGATTTTATACTGACATCAATA
This sequence comes from Sterrhoptilus dennistouni, assembly GCA_013397095.1. NCBI lineage: Eukaryota > Metazoa > Chordata > Aves > Passeriformes > Zosteropidae > Sterrhoptilus > Sterrhoptilus dennistouni. Next base: position 387,220 of record VWZU01007203.1, on the reverse strand, counting down.
TAAAATATTCTTTATCAATTCACTGTCAGAGAAATAGAATAGAAAAATGATGTTAAAAATAATAATAGTACATCTAGACTCTAATAACCAGATGGACACTTTTCTGTGCAAGAAACTGTGTAAGAAATTCTCATGCAAGAAACTGTGACATTCTCATTGCCCATCAGATGCACAATACAGATGTCATTTTTTTCCAGATAAATATCTCAGGGGACATGGAGCATTTTTAATTTCTTTAAAATAATTCAACAGTCAAATAGCAAATTCACATATCCTTAGATTTCTAAGTCCATTTAAATTAGCTCTCCTTATAAGCAAACTATTCAGGACAAAATTTTACAGTAGTAAAAACCCAAACATAAGTTTACAAATAGTTTGAAGTTTAATTTTAAATCTAAGTAACAAATAGCTCATAACATGTAGCATTTGAATTAAGGTGAATGTTTATTTTTGCCTCTTGCTGGAAAATTCTGCATAAATTCTACCATGTAAAGAAGTAATGGAAGTTCCCTAATTTTCCATCATTTATAGAGGCAAAGTTGCTGCGTATGAATCCCAGTGAAACTGGTTGAATTGACATTCCTGAAATTTGGCAACAATTCATTAAAATTGAAATCCTTAGTGTGACTATCAGAGGGGAAAAAAGGAAAAGCTTAAATCATAAATATTAGCAGACAGTAGATAACTGGGGATTTGGGTGTGGGTAAACATCTCAAGCAGAAATCTGCAACTTTTTAGCTGCACTCATCATGTGGCCTTACTGAAAACTTTGATAACACAATGACCAAATAAAGGTTGCATGTCTTGAATCTTCCAGTTAAGATGCCATGAGACCATCATCCATTTAATCATATGTTTAGACTGAGAGAACTAAGAGAACTAGGGAAGGCAGTCCAAGCTGTCAGAGAGAGTTGCTGCTGGACAACAGTAGCTCCTTCAAAAAAGTGGTGTAGAGAACACGGGTGGTAAGAAAGAAGTTGAAGATCTTGACTGGAAGAAAGATCCTGGAAGTGTGGCAGGAACCTGGAGATGAGAGAGATATGTGGGGAAAAAAAAAAAAAAAAAAAAAAAAAAAAAAAAAAAAAAAAAAAAAAAAAAAAAAAAAAAAAAAAAAAAAAAAAAAAAAGTAGGGACAGGAGGTTGTGTGAGGGTCAGATAAGGTAAGAGCCACTGTGCGAGGGACAGACAGGGTTAGGCAGCTGTGCCAGGGACCGGCAGCAGCGAGCTGGGGCTGCAGAAGGAAGAAGAGAAGGAGAGAAAGAGCCAGAGCTGTGTCTGTGGGGAGCTGCCCATAGGATTGATAAGTAGGAAAGTTATTAAAGACTTCTGCAAGGTAGAAGTGCTGATACTTGAGGCCCTCTGAAGTTTTTATTGAAGCACTCTGAGTGCAGTGGCCATCTCAACTATGACAAGGGTATGCACAGGGGCTGTGGTTGGTAATGTTCAAGTCTAGTAACTTTGAGCAGCAGCTCAGCATGATGCAGCATGTCTTTCTGCATGCGCTTCTCACAAAATCAAACCATGGCAGACATAGCACTGAAAGTAAGTGGGATAACCAACTACAGTAAGGGCTCTTCTCGGGATTGTTTGTTAAATAAACCCCATTATCCGGATTTGTTGTGGGCAGACATTTGCATTGTTGCCCATGATTGTGGTTGGACTGGCACCAAACATGTAATTTTGAATAGGCTCAAAAAATGTGGCTTTCCTCGACAGAGAATGTTGCTTTACTTACAATGAAAAAGGAGGATACTAGATAATACACTTATCTTAAGCGCTCTTAGATGTGTCATTAATATACCAAATATATTTTGTTTGCTAAGTACTCAAAGACAGTCCAGCTCATTATCATACCTTTCTGGTACAAAAAGATGCTGCTTTCTAGTTGCATGATTAAAATGGGAGCTTTTATTAAATAAAGAAGATTTGATCTTAGAGGCAAACAATTTGAGTCAGTGTATTTTTTTCTCTTACAGAAGCAGGATAATAAATTTCTCTTCCATCTAGGATTTCAGTGAACTGGTCTGCAACTATGGTCAGGATAAAAACAGGAAAAAAATTTGGAAAATTAATATCCGAAAATTTTTAAAAAATCAAGTAAGTGTCCTCTGAGGGGAGCAGCTGAGCTGTATTTAATTTGAGAAATTAAATAATCATAAGTAAAAAAATCCTGTTTAGAGTATATATAAAATAGCTTGAAAATCAGGCCAAGCTAAAATACAAAAGAAAAAAAATACTGTTTCAAAATTTAGTACTGGGGTCATAAAATGTTGGTATGATCAATCTGAGATGGCTAAACAAAGAAAATGTCTAATTGCTACAATTGCTTGCTATTGAAAAATGCTTTCCCCTCCCATTCATGAATAAATGAGTAATCTGGTTTTACAGAGCCACTGAGTATGGGCAATGAGGTCGTTATTTTTCACAGCACTCAAGATGTACAGTCACCATTTCCTGAAACAGAGGATTTTAACAATGATGTGACAGTTTAATGCAAGACCGTGGAGACCAAGCGCTTTCGGTGCTGTTACAAGGTGAGATAACCATGACAAAATGATTTCTGTATGTGTCTATAGGGAGCCCATTATGAGTCTATCATTCTGGCACTACAGTGTGAAATTACGATGAGAAAAAAAAAGAAATTTGTACTGCATGACAATGATGCTCCAGCATGAGTTTAATGATATATAGCTATTGAAATTCAAGCCTTTTTTTTCACTGTATACTGAATAAAACTACCAAACCACAAAGTTTTTATTTACATGTAGTGCAAGAGAACTGGATATAAAATAAATTATTAGAATTACCTTCAACTAATCTCTACTAATTGTAAAAATTCCGGTTTTAGGCTGAATCAACATGTTTCTTTGCAAATTCACCCACAAGAGAAATTGACTTTGTACAGATAAAATATACAAACAAAACCACATAACTAAAAATCTATTTGTGCCCCTGCCCCCATAATCTAAAAAAATAGGATATATTCTTCCCATTGGTAGTATAAGGTTAAACTGATTTGTGAGGTAGCAGGGCCCAAGAACAGGACATTGGCTTCACTGCAACCAGGACATTAATTTCATGCTTTTGCTTTAACCAAACCAAATATAACTTTGCCTAGGTAATGGGGAGCAGGGGGGATGATTGTGATTCTTAGTAAAATACATAGGCCTTTGGAATAAAAGTTAGATAGGTCAGGTGGATCTGTACGTGTATAATCATCAATATGATAAATGACATTATTGTTAATTGTAACATTAGTTTGATAAACAAATATGATCATTCTCTTAAACCAGAATCTTAAGCCGAATATCGAGAATCAATTGTTACAGGTTTATGCTTGGGTAGAATCAATGGAACAATGGGGTTTAATGATTAACATGTATCCTTATGTAACAAGAAAAGTATAAAACTGTATCATTTTTTTACTTCAGTGGAGTTGGATTTGCGTGCATCCAAGACCCCCCCACCTCCCAGAGCTCTCAATAAAGCACTGCATGCAATCATTCCGCAATTGTGGGTTTTTCCTACGTTAACACCATTTACTCAGATTTCCATTTGCTTTCTCCAATCCAATTACTCTTACCCATCTCCAGTTTGGAGTTCTTTATTTGAAGTAATTTTAAGCTTGCTCTTTCAAGTGTAATAATATATGTATTTATGTATATATTTTCTAATACCTCATTATGTCCCCTTTGTCATCAGTGATTTTCTTTAAAGAACCGTTAATTCCTTACTCAAAGACTATTTTCTTTTTTCTCAGTCAACATTATAGGTAGTTAATTTTTTAATAGGCATATTTTTTTCTAAGGACTTTCAATTAAAAAATGTGCTTCATGCTACTTCTAAATTGTGAATTTTATTGGTCACTCCTTTGTCCTTTTCCATTTTTCTAAAGTTCATTTTAAATTGCACCTCTTTGCATAATTCATATTTGGTCAATTTTTTTTTCTGATGTCTTTTCTTTAGTGAAATGTTATCCTGAATGTCTTTATTTACTGAACAAAAATGAAGAAAATGGTAAGAAGTCTGTCTGCTCAAGATAAATGTACACAGCTTGAAAACCTCATTTACCATTGTTTCATATCACTTGTGCCAGTTAATAAAGTAACTTTCTGACATTGTCTGCAAGGATTCTTTTTTCCATAATAGATATGGGAATATGGCAGAAAGCAATGACATTTTAAAAGCCAATACTTCTGTGTTTTGTTACTTGTGTAGTTAGAAATTTTTCATTTAAAATGTGAGCTTAATGCTGGTAAAAACATCAAACGAGCGTTGTCCTAAAATACAAGCACTTAAAACAAGTACAATGATATCCCGCAGGTATCCTAAACATCGTGACTCATTCAGGCTTTAGAGATACCTCTTTGAAAGTTAAAATTAATTTCATTTTCCAATATCTATTATATTTTACTATTGAAGCTATCTAGTGGGAAAGCATGACATAGTAAATTAAGAAGGAAAGCAAAATAAATAGCTCTCTGGTAGAGCACCAGAGAGAAAAGGATCGCTTGAAGGCTAACGTAGCTTTGGGACGTGACAGATCAAACTTAGCATATGGTTGTCCACACACATCCTACAACTAACTTTCACTTCAGGTTTAGCAATCTAGGTGGATTTGTAAAAAAAATATATAGAGTCAATAATGCAAACAAAAACATCTTTGAATTGTAACCAGTTTTGGCCTATCCAAACTGAACATGGATTCCTCTTATAAGTTGCCTAAAGATTTCTGAACATATCCTATACAAGTTTTGAATATGATCACACTAATAATATGCTTCAATTTAAAAATTAAAAGTAGGTTGATGCTCATAACAGATCTTAGAAAGACACTAGGTATTTCTTTATGGAAATGTTGTAGGAATCAGCTAATTTCAGAAGTACTGTAAGTGACAGAAACACATAACTGTCAGGAGCTACTAAAGTCATTGAATTGGTTGCCACCTCTTTTCTCAGTCCTGAAGGCTTCTGACTATGAAATAAATGCTTCTTTTGAAAGAGTTAACATTTTCCTCACATTTCCTTCAGAAATATTTTCAGTACAGTGTCATAAAATTAGGACCCATGACAAAAAAATCAATTTCAGGGGGAAGGGAGGACAGCAGAATTTAAAGGTGAAATAGGCTGACTTTAATCTTAGAAATAGCAACAGCAGAAAATTTATTAGATAAAATGGCACGTGCTAAAGATAAAGGCTAAAAAATATTTAATGTTTATAAAAGAACCTGATACAGAAGAAATCTTAAATACAATTAATAAATTAAAGTACTTAGAGATGTGACTCGTGGTGTTACTTTCAGTAAAATCTGGTAGTTCTCCCACACCTCCTTAGTGAGGGGGATATCAGCTGTTCAACTGCAATTAGCAGTCAGAGGAAATCAGGCACTTATGATCTTAAGGTGCTTTGGAAACTACCACCTTGAAGACAGAAAAATGGGAAGAGAAGTTAAGATTTCATTGAAGTATTTTTGATAAAGTAAATTCACAGGGTTAGATGTAGCATTAGCATCATAGAAAAAAGCAAAGATTGGCTACTGAGGACAGAACTTGTATCTATTATCCGCGTGCTTTTAGAGAAAGTATTTCGAGTATTATCACTATGGTGATAATGGTATTTGATGATGGTATTTAAAAATAAATGAAACATCAATAAAGCAAACAAAATCTGAGGTCATGTCAGACCTCAGCTACTGCCATCCAAAAGGAAACACAAGAGATCTGCCAGCAGGTAATTTATTTATTTATTGAATCTTTCTCACAGGGTTTGGTCCATATTCAAGTTTACTTCCTATCACTGATCTTAATACCTGTGTGAGAAGTGCCAGTCTGTTATGCACATAAAGTAGAAAAATGCTATATGGGATCCTGAGATCTGTTTCAGTTCCTTTGTGCTTCCATAGTCTAACAGGAGGCAAGAATTTAGCTTTGTTTTACAAGAACTGAAATCAAATCACTTACATCCCTTTTTCTGATTTCCATGAGCATTGGTTCAGGCATAAAGTGTATATTTCTGATTCCTAATTTTTTATTCAAAGAGGGTGTACTTCAACCTGTTTTTCAGACATATATTTCAATAACATTTTCTTGTGGATAACAAAGGGCTACTCTGCAACCTGACCTTTATTTCCTATAACTCTGCTGATAACCAGCAGTTGCAGTTGTGATGGGTACATCAGACTCATAGTGTATGTGAGGGAGACAGATAACAACACAGTAGCCAAGAGTTAATTTGAGGCCCCTCTTGCTACCCAAAAATAATGCTGGTCAAGATTTGGCTGGAGCCAAATGTGATAGAAATTAACTTCTGTGGTTGGCATACAGGTATGGCTATAATTCAATTATCTTCCTTTACAAACAGTTGAGCTCTCTTGCATGACAATGAACTGTACAGCAGGATGCTCCCCATAATAGGGGGCGCCTCTCAAGGTTACTGCTTGAATTTGAGACACTTCTTGCTGTAACAGATCCTTGGTAAGTGATTTATAACATTCTAACGTTTAAAGTTTAACTGATTTAATTGATTGATTGTGCATGTATAAACCTTGAGACTTAAATATTGAACAAATTTTAGACTAGTAGAGGATCAGTTGAAACCAAACTCCTCTTTGAGAAGAATTTTAGAATTCAAGGATGTCCTTCCTAAATCAAAGGGGATATCTCCCTGATAATTTTGTCTGACTTTATTGTCTATATAATAAATAACCAACTGTACCTTTTCCATTGAATCTAGTTAAACCACTGTGGCTTTTACTATCCAGCTTGGTTAAATTGCTGTTTTATATCAATAAATATATTGTTACTTCTCTCTTATGAGTGAAGCTACTCCATCTGTGACATTGTCATATCAGGTTTTTTATAACGAGGCTTTTTCACCTACTGAAATAGAACAGGAGACCTAACTCTTTTTAGTGAATTCTTTTTTCTCAAAAGCTGTATTTTTTAATTCAAAGACAAAATTTATTTCTAGGGAATCAAATAGATGCCCATTTCTATGTATTGCTACCACAAACTTGAGAACAGTTGTAACTAGAAATTACTGCTTTATTCTTCTCAATAATATATTCCATCAGCAAGTGCTTAACCAGTAACTGACCAAGAATATAATATTAGCTTGAACTGCTCTTGAACAGGTGTTCAAAATTGTGTATGAATAGGTGATATTTATTTACTTAGAAATTAACAAAGATGCTCTCACCCACCATGCACATTCTTTCTTTTCTGCAATGATTTAGTGGTTTCTTGTACAGAAGTAGTCCAAGACAATTAAAAAGCTAATAAATAGTCACAGTGGAGGGTAAATTGCCTTTCCTGCTTTTTAGAAGCATGTGTGCAGCTATAAGATAAGATGTTGTCAGTCTTAAAATCTCAGCCTAATCTTTCCTCATGTTTATAGCAGAGCATACCTCAGCTTACTAGAAGTACTGAAGGTCATTCCTCCATATAGTGTCATGGTCTGAGAGCATAAGCAAAATAGTATTACTTGTGACACTACAAGTACAACGAATAAAGTTAAAAATCTATTATTTTAGAATTGAATTATAGACCACTTTTAATTAATTTAAGTTAAATTACAAAGACCTACTACTAAGATTAATATTGAATTAGAAATAAGATGATAACATAGTGAAAACAATAAAATAGTGAAAAGGAAAATATTTTGGTTATGGACATGCTACAAAATGCACACAAACTTATTTTTCCTTATAATTTTGCGGCATTTGTTAAAAATAATGTGAAACTCAAGAAGCAAGACCAATTTTTGCTTTTAGCTTATGAATTAGTCATATTTATACATTGATCATGAAATATTGACTATTTTCTTAGTGTTACAGATAACATTAAATGACAAGTATTCAATTTACTACCTCTTATAGTCCAGGAAGACATGGAATCCTCATTCAAGTTACGAAAAGAATTATCTGACTCATCCCTGATAATTAATATCAATTATAATAAATCTTGGAATATCACAAAATCTTTAGAAGTTTGAAGGGAAGAGATATACATTTTACTGGTACTTTAGCAGTCCAATAAGAGGGCTCTTAGAAACTGATACTTATTACGTTGGCAGTATTTCTAAAAAACAATTAGAGCAAGGTTTGGAGAGAACTTAGACACAAATTGAAATGCAACAATAAAATTGAAAGAAATTATAATTATTTTAGGAAAATAAGCAATATCAAATAAAATTGACATTTATGGCATCATCACAAGTGCACAAGGTAAGAGCAAGTGACTCAAAGCCATCATAGAATCATAAATGGTTAGTGTTGCAAGTTCCAGTACTCCTGTAATGGACAGGAAGTTTTCCAGCACAAATACGTTCGTTTGTTGTTTGGGGTTTTTTTAATCTTGGGATGATAAAATATTCTGGAAAACACTTTAATGGCATCCAGATTAAGAGATCCCAAGATTTACTGAAATTAAAATTACATTACTGAGACACAAGTGTTTTTTACTGCAGAACCTCTGCACACCAGAATTTTTTTAGTCAGATATAGAAGTTTTTTCTTAGTTTGAAGACATTATGTATTTTAAGAATAAAAAAGTAAATAATTATTAGCAAAAATTTGCACCTGGAAGTAGTCTGGAAGAGTAATAAATATTGATGTATACATACAGGTCATAAAATTCCATGTATTTGTAAGATGAGTGTTGGAAGAAATGGTTCCAAAATCAAATGCTCAAACTAAGAAAGTTGGCTACACTTGCAGGTAAGGTTTGAAACATAGTTCAGAGATACCTACAAAGAGCTTATGTATAAAAATATGCCATGTTGTATGTTTGATGGCAGTGTATGAAAAGTGGTTAAATGTGTACTAGTGAGAAAATTACAGCAATCCTCTAAACCAGTGCTTCAGTTGGTATCTTTAAAATTATTTGGGAAGGCTTCAAGTCTTCAGAATTTTTTCCTGCAAAGACAATCTTAAGATCCTCAGTCAATCTAATTTGAAAAATTTAAAATATTACATTCGAATCAAAGATGAAAAAGACAGCCTCTAGCAGCAAACTTGCTATCATATATACTTTTTTGCCCGCTCCAGTAGTCAGAATAGCTTTTGATTATTACTGAATCTGTTTACTTTTAGCTGTTTATTTCTAAGATGTAAATTTGTAGTTCTGCTTTCCAGCCAAGCAGCAGTTCTTGCTAGGACTCACAGAAGTGGCAGTCACAGTAAGCTGCATGATTTTCTTCAGATTTAAGTGAAATCTGCATAAAATTCCATTATAATTAATCTTAATTCATACAGGACTATGTAGAAAAATAAAATAATTAAATATGTCCACATTTGTAATGAAAAGAGACTTCTCAAATTATTTAAAGGGAAATGATAGGCATATTAAATTATACTTTATTTGTTTATAATTTTTATTAATGTGTTCCATTAACTCAACTTGACCTTATAAAGTGAGCATGCATCTGAGATGTGAATGTTTTACAGAAATACACCTTTACTGTTACATTTCTCTGAAATACAGAGACACGTTTTGTAATGACAGTATTTTGGGCCTGAATCCAAGAAAGCACTTAAGTAGGGGTACAATTTAGGTGTGTCAGGAACAGTATTGATTTTAGAGGAGACACTTATATAATTAGAGTTACTTGGGTGATTAAAAATTCTACGGAACTTGGAGCAATGGAGCATGGCATAAAATTCACCTTTATGCAGAAATTCGCAGTCAAGAGAATGAAATAAATCTTTCAAAATAAGGACTCTATGGTGATCTTAAACTTTTCATTTCTGGAGAGAGAACACCAATGCAGCTGTAAAATAAATCACATGGGTAAAGAGGGAAGTGAATGAGTAGTATCTCTTTTAAAAAAAAATCCCAAATTATTTCCACCACGGTCCTCTTCCAAGCAGGCCACTCCCAAAGAATAAACCAAAGAATAGTCTCCACCACTGAACTTCCAGAAGACACTGAAGAGTACAGGAAGTTAAGTTATTGCATTTGAAAGTGGGAGATTTTGTATGTCGTGCTCTGGGAAGGGGATATGAGTGAGTGAGTAGGTTGCACACTAGAAATACAGATATTTGTGCCCTCAGGAAGGTGCTTATGGGGCTTCTCAGATTCAGTGAGGCAGCAGCACAATGCCTCAGGCTTCTACTAACGGCACACAGCATATCACTTAGAAATGGGGACAGAAATCCCTATATATTCCTGAAGACTGGAAGGGAGGATGTCCTGTAAGACTGTACAGAAGAGCAAGACAAAGGATTAGCAGCAGAGTGGCCTGGGGCAGGAACTGGTTGTTCGAACCTTGCTCACTCTGTGTGGGATTTGCTCCATCCTCATGTTGGACAGCATAATCAGTTCACCATTTCTCCTAATCTAATATTCATTCTGGTTCAAAGTGGGGTATAAAGCTATAGCATAGGCATTATAGCAATTTGCTGTCATTTGTCATTACTGAAAAGTGGTGGGAGATGTCCACATCCTAAGTCTCTAAAGCTCTGTATTAAAAGTGTGTGCTAAAAACAGATCAAAAGATTTATATAAACATTATTAGTGGCATTAATTTAGAATGCTATAGCATTTTAGCATGTGCCTGCTTATAGGAATTATAAGTGAATTACTTTAGTATATGTCTGTAGAATTTACCCAACAAGCTTCTCTCTGAGACTACCAGAAAATCTAGATTATTGGATTTTTACCCAATCTGATTCAACCTCAAATGCCTCAACCTTTTTTTTTTCTGTTTATAGAAACACTTGCTGAATGTTTTATGAAGTCTAATTGCTGAAGCAGTTTGCTATGGAAGATTCATTTAAAGTTAAAACATGCTTTACAATTCAGTAATTTAATTGTTCTGATATTTTTGATTCTTGTCACTATAACTAATTTACATAATTACATAATTCATTATATGAGAAACTTGATCAGCACTACTTCTTTAAAGTGTTATTTAACACACCTGTAACTCTGGATTGCAGAGATAACTACACTGGCACTAGACTGTATTTACTCTCATCTAGTCTACACACATTTTTCTTGTGAGTCTAGAACTGGTCTAGAACTGAATTTATCTATACTTACTTTTGGAGTTTAGCCATTTCATGCCTTAATTTTTGGATCTTTTTATTAAATCTTTTGGTGTTAGAATAATTATCTGAAATACTTTTCATGAAGTTTATACTTCAATACTTTTCAAATTACATCATCACTCAAGGATTGACTACCGTCCATTCATTCTTTCTTTTTCCTTCTTTTTTTTTTTCAGTTTTGCACCATGACTCGTGTTTCTGTTGTTTTTTCAATAACTGCCAAAACTGAGGAAGTATTGTGAAAATTCCTCCAGGCAGTTTTCACATCCAAAGAAACAATCTCATTTACGAGAGATTTTTAGGTTTTGTGCATATTTAACCTTTCTCTCTGTTACAATATTGCTTTTTCCATTATTAATTGTGAAGCTAATTCGTTTCTTCAGATGTTTAAATTAATTTCCCTAAATGAAGGAAGAAATAGGAAGAAATTCTTTACTGTCAGGGTGGGTGGGGCACTGGAAGAGATTGCCCAGAGAAGTTGTGGATGCCCCATTCCTGGAAATGTTCAAGGCCAGGCTGGATGGGACATTGAGCAATCTGGTCTAATGGAAGGTGTCGGTGCCCATGGCAGGGGGTTGGAACTAAACGATCTTTGAGATTCCTTTTAAACCCAAACCATTCTATGATTCTATGGTTCTGTATGGTCTAGTAGCTTAGAACCCACACAGACAAGAGAGACTGTGCTGGTTTTGCACTGATTGGCATTTAGTGAGCAGGAAAGAAGCCACCCATGGAAGTGATTTTTCTAAGAGAAGCTGGTGACAGTTTCCTCTGTGCCTGACAGAACCAACCAGTGGCTAGGTTTAAATGCTGACACCTTGTTAAACTACTAGGAAGCTGAACGCACCTCCATGAACACACTATTAAAAATCGAACAAACCCCAGGAAAGCTGTCTTTTCTTCCGGTCTGGGAACAGTAACAGGCTGTTCCAGTCTCTGTGTGGCCAGGCCAGGCAGGCCCTGCTAAGGGGCCCCTTCCCGGGGAGTCTGTTGGGCTCCATCCCAACCAGGCTGAGCCCGAGGTCCTGGCACAGCCCTACCATGGCCTGAACCGATCATCCTGACTACTTTGGCCACTGCCCAGCAGAAATCATCATAACCACCAAAGGCCCCAGGTGAAATATTCGCTCCTCTATTGTGCAGATGAAACTTGCAGGACACTGATCCTCTCTCAAGTGAGAGAAAAGGACAGAGGGAGAACATGAAGACACCAAAGTCAGTAAAGAAAGAGTTAAGTCCCAGATGGGAGGAGAATGAGGAGATGCCTTAGTCTTGGGCTGAAATTCTTTTGCAAGGCCATGGTGATGGACTGTTGATACGCTAGCATATTCCTTTAATTCGTGAAAATGGTGTTGGAAGATGGAGTGTTCAAATTGCAGATATGAGAAAAGGCATTTGTGCTGGAGCAAATAAATGTTGAAGTAGCTGTGATCTCATGAGAAGCTTGAACAGAGAGAGGAAGATGAGAGTGATAAAAACTCTCTGACTGAGGAGGAGGAGGAGGAGAAGAAGAAGATGGTGATGATGATGATCTCTGTTCTAAGAGTGAAGATGATCTCAGAGATGGATGAAGAGATTTGCTTTTGAACAGCTCATCCTTAAGATAGTGCCCCATGAGTTTGACATGGCCCATGAACACAGCTGTGGGAAGGCTGTATGAGATGGGAGGGGCTTCATGAATGCAGATTTCTAAGCAGCTGCTATTCATGAGAATTGAAGCCGCAAGAGAACTGTTTTCTTGTGGAGAAGTCTCCATGGCAAAAGAGACTCGTCTCCCTAAGAGAACTGATGAAAGACTATTTTAGAAGTGGTAAACTGACCTAAGTCCCAAAGTTTTGTCTCTGTATGTTGTCAGTGGGAAAGAAAAGAAAGTTGTGGAAGAAGAAGTATTTTGAAAGCTTTATTCTGATACTATTTTTTTTCTTTTTCTTGTTTTGTCAATAAAGTTTTCTTTATACCCCTAAAGTTTGAGCCTACATTGCTCTTCTAATCCTATCTCACAGCAGAAAAGGAGTAAATAATGCTAGTGGGTAAAATGGTGTTTAGACAACATAAGACCTACCACAGACAAAGGAGGGAAATGGAAACAGGCACATAAAAAACAAACCTAATTTCTCGTATCTTAAGAAGATTTGAAAAGTCAATCCAAGTTTCACCTACATTATTCATAACTTTGACTGCGTTAGTTCTTGTTTTTACAAATGAGAAATGAAATGAGAAATGCAGTACAATGGCTTCAGAGAGAAAAGAGGAATCTGAAAGCCAGTAGGTTGCACTGCAGCTCATTAACCACTGATGAAAATGTTGCAGCTGAATATCTCTGCAGGATGCATAAACATAAGCATCAGAGAGGAAGCAAAAACAATTTGCAATTTCTGTAACCCCAAGATGAATAAGAAATAATTCAAATATTGTTCTCCATGTCAGAGTTTTCAGAAAGGCAGTATTCAATACCTAGCCATTTGCAGCTGGGTTCTGGATTACAGGTGGCTACAGATTTATGCAAGTGCCAATATAAACAGTGGCCAGCAAAAACTACTATTCTGCAACAGATAAAACACCTAGGTATATAATGTGCAACAACTGTTTTTTATTTGAAGAAAAGAGGAAAGGTAGGACATATGTCATGCTGCTCTGGCTATGTGTTATTAAACAAGGAATGCATTCTGTACAGGGCCAGATTTTTAAAAGATTTTACAACATGTAAGCATTACAGAGTCTGTAGCACAGCTGAACCAGATGTATAAAGCCATTGCATGGCCAGGAAAAAACCTTAAAAATGTAAATATTACGGAAGTAAAGACTGAAGACAGCTTTATTCAGTTCATTGACCTGTATGTAATTTTCTTAATTACAGGATTTTCATAGCTTTATCTTACAATGTTTTCTCTTCTACCTATCTCCATTATCGCTTAATGCTGGTTAACTACAATACAAATATCTTTCTTAATTTTTAATTTTTATTTTGCAAATGATTAGCATATCTGGGTTTTTAGAAAATTTATAAGAACTTCTATGGCATATATTTTTTGTACATTGCTTTATAATGAAGCATTACTGCTTCTACTAAAATATTTGCATTCAGCATATTTTAAAATACCTATTCTGTATATAGCAATTTTGCCTGTCAGATCTGTCACATGTTTATTCACTTTGCATTTGTAAGTTAGCTTTTAGTGTTCCTTTTACTCTGTTTTATTATGGTAAAAATCAGAGTAGAGACAGGAGATGCAAGCTATAGCAAAGTAGCACTTTAAGTTTTAAATACTTAATGACCCAAAAGTCTTCATAGAAAGATTTATAATTTTCTCTTGCTATGATATTGTACAGTTTGAGATAATTATAGATGAGTAATTATAGATAGATTTGTAGATAATTATATGTACAGAGCAACTCATCCTCTGTACTTTGTTTCAGTCACACACCAGTGTGATGGATTGTAATGTTGGATTTAGAGAACAGTCCTCAGTTGTATCAGAACAGCTATAAAATTAGGATTGTTGCTATTTGGTAACATGTTTTATAAAGACAGATATATTTATCTTGATCTGATTCCATGAATAGCCACAAATAAACAGTTTGTGTTACCACATATTTTACTGTGACTTGCATACATCTTTGCAGTTATGCTGATAAGTTGTTTTAATCTATTATTATGTCTAAGTGATAAGCAGTTTGAGATGACCAGAACAAATCTGTAAAACAAAGACAAAAAGCAGTAAGGTCCAACCATCTGAAGAATTTCACAGCAAACTGAAAAGAGTTTCTAACTTGAAGCATATAAAACTAGAAAGCAATCCTGCAGGTTTTTAACGTATTTGTTTTTATTGTCTACAAAAGAAAACTGACAAAATTACTGTCCGACAATTCCAGTGCCAACTGGCTTGTGAGTGCCTGCTAGATGGCTCTCCAGGAAAACCACGGCTCCAGCCTGGGTAGAAGCGGATGCTGTGGGTAAGCTGGCTGGCATTGGGGTCCTTTAGGTGCCTCTCCAAGGACTTGATCCCACTGAAGTCAACAGGATTTTCTCTTTTGTTTTAAATTGGTTTTGGCTCATATCTTCCTCAAGCCAAGGTCTCCATAGTAAAGATTTTACCCGCTAGTCTAACAGATAGCCAAAGCTCAGCAAGATGACACAGTACTTCATTGAGAGGTATTTGTTAAACTTTGGATCATAAGGACTTTTCAGCTTAAATTTCTCCACATTATAATCAAAATAGTCAGGTTTTAAGCCAATAATTTCTTCAGTTTCAGTAGTTTGAGTATTTTAATCTCTTCTCTATGGGTATCAACAGAAAATCATCTTAATTCCTCCTGACAGCTCAGTGTCAGCTAAGTATCTAGAATAATCACAGCTTTTGTGTTTTAAGGCATTGTTCTGGATTCCCTGTTCACATTCCAGTCTATTTAGGTACCATTTTCTGATGACAGTAAAAACAGTTAATTGAATACTTTGCCAGGAATTCTTTTTTTCCTCATTTAATTTTATTTCTATACTGAATGTGATTAATCAAGGGTGAAAAGCATTTTGTGAAGAGTTTTATATTAGAAAATCAAAAATATCCAGCAAATTAACTGCAAAGTCAGCTGTGCCGGTTGCAAGTGGGAGTATAAAGTTAAACTATGTGCATTCAAAGATAAAAAGGAGAGATAACAATGAAAAGTAAAATCTATGACCATTTACCTTCAATAGGTACTAGGAGGATGTGTCTTTGTATGATTGTTTGTATGAGGAAAAATAATAGATGATTGTGGTATGGATATGCAAGCTGTCAGATTTGCTTCAAGCTAAATGCTTACAATAAATGGACTGAAACTTTATTTATGAATTTTGTTGATCTGACAGTAAATCAGTGTTATAATGCACTGAATGTTTCTACTATGCTGCATTTTAAAATTTGTGTGACTAATTATGTAAACCATATGACTAATGACTTCTCTACTGTAATTATTTAGTACATAAGATGCAAGGATTTCAAACTTTTAATGTTTAGAACTGGTAATATTTATTTATTGGGGAATAGAACAACACATTATTATCAATTAATAAAAGATAAGTATTCTAGAAAACCCTTCACTGCTGAAAGTCAGTGGTTCTCCTTTTTTGATAATGTTCTGCCTATTTCCAAAAGATGCCTTTTGATTTGTTTTTAATTCTAATTGCACTTAAACTTTTACTTCATATTAACCAAATTCTTAGCATTATTAAAATATTTTTTCTCTTGATGCTGTTATTATAACTAGAAGCTGTAAAAATAGTGTATAGGTTTTCACCAATGGGAATGAGAAAAATCTGCATTTGAGTAACAGACCTGATCTGGATTTAAAGTCGACTGGGGGCTGTTGTATAATGTCAAGTGTCTTTGTACATCTGGGTAGGCTCTGCAGCAGAACAGAATTTAACAACAGAGATCAGCCATGAACAAATCCCAAGAGCATGTGTGTGAAGCATCAATAAATTTGAAGGGTTTTCTGGGGCAAAGGGCTGTCAAAGGTCATCACGGTGTAAACAGGAACTAATCTGCTACTATCAGGAAGCAGTATAATTGCATCTTTGTCATAATTATGACAAGTATTTTCTGTGGCATAAATTAATTTGAAAAATTACAAACTATGCAAGGTAGATTTATTAGTCATGTTAAGCAATTTAGAATGGTATGGTGACTCTTTATCCCTGCCCTGCTGACATAAATTTGTGCCTAGGTCTTGGTATGGGAATGTGTGTGTGCTCCTGCTGGATACACTTTCCCTACACAAACACATCTAGATGAGTTATAATGACCGTTAACTTGTCAGCGTGGAACTGGAAGAGATGGCTACAAATATGATGGGCTGAAAAAACGTGTGTGTGCTCACTTGTGCTGGGATAAATTATCTGGAATTTACTAATGTCAACCTACAATTCTGAAATGAGAAATATAAGTCTCACTCTTCACAGGTTATGTCTCTGAAGATTGTCCAGATCTGTTTGTTGCTACATAAAGAAAATATGCATAAGGTAGAAATCAGCTCTACATTACTGATCATATCAAGAGCTAGTATAAAACATACTGCATTGTCACCAACACCTGTTAACGTGGGATAAGAAAAGACAGGACCTCCATATTCCTTGCCCTTACTTTTGATGCAATACAGGAAAAAAAACAACAAACAAAAACAAACAAACAAACAAACAAACAAAACCAAAAAGCCCACCAAGAAAACCACCAAGAGGAAACTATGCAAAAATGCATCCCTTCTCTCAACTCTTTTGTTTTACTCTGCTTCATTCCAGCCATTAGGGTCAGACCACACCTAAAGTGATAGTTTGGGCTGAAACCATCTCTGTGTGAGAGAGATTAAACAGGGCTGATTAAACAGGGCTATCTGAACTTTCTCCCCTGCTTTCCTCCTCCATACCAGAAGGTGAACTGAACAGAGTGAGGAAGAACTTGCACAAAGGCAATATAATAGGCAGTCTCTGGACCACCTTAATGCAATACTGATGGAGGCTGCAAGGATCCTTCCTCATAGATATGGAAGATGGGGTTTTTTAGGGATTATTTGGATAATGGGCAAGGTTTTGTATTGGGGAGGATGATACCAAGAAAAATCTGAAAAGGTTCAAATAAGTCACACAAGACTTCATAGGCACTGGAGATTGTAGAGAATCTGCACCAGAATTATGGGAGGAGGAAGGGAGGTTTGGGCTGGACACCAATAATGTTAGACCATAACAGCTGTGGAATTGGAATATATAAAGAAAAATAATATGGATTGTTTACATACATTTTGTTTGACTTTGCCCAAATTATTACCATAAAGTAGTAAGGAAATCTAAAAAGCATGATGCCATCACATATAGTACAGGACACATAAAATCTCTTATGAATATATATTCAATTATTTCTGAATTTTCATTTTTCCCTGAATAGTAAACTGAATTCTGTTTACTATGAAACTAATAAAGCAAGTTTCTATAATTTCTAAATTAAACTCTTTTTCACAGGAGTTGTTCATGCTTCAGAACTGTACAAAATAATATTGTCTACAGAGCTGAGCAGAATGTCCTCATGTCATCACAAAGAGACCCACAAAACTATTGGACGTAGTGAGTGCCCGGAATTTTGAATACAAACCCAAGGGAGGACAGCTGGTGCCTTGAAGCCAACATGTGGTTGTTTTTGTTGAATGCTTCAAAGCAGAGGGAGATTGAACATAATCAGGAGCAAGGGCTAAGAGGAAGCTCAGGACTTTTTTCTTTATAGAGGCACAATTCTTACGTGTTTAAAATATATTAAAGAAAAATAATAAAATTTTCACCCATTTCAGTGAAAACTGTTCTGGTGAGGACATGATTTGTGAATCAATCTTCTCTTGAAGCATATTTTGATAGACAAATCCCATTTACAAAAATATTTCAATAAAGTTAGATTATTTCTGAAAGAGAGAAAATACATACAGTCCATTAGTCCATAAGTTTACTGAATTTTCCATATATCCATGGGTCCTGTGTTCAAGGCAATGTAAGTCCTCCTTTGTTACATTGCATAGATTCACAATAAAAATCCACTTCATGATATTTTTAAATTTTTAAGCAGATAAACTTACTGTCCAGGGTGCTGGAGACTAGCCATGCCAAACTCATTGAAACCATGTAATCCAGAGTACCACCAAGAGATATTTATATATCATGTTTCCACATAAATGATCACTGAAAGACATTATTCTTAATGCATAAGATCTCAGACTTGGTTAAAGACTGTTTAAGATCCTTCCTACCTATTTGTTCTCTGGGTACTTACTTTCACTCATTCAAATAAATTAGGTATTCTTTAGTCAGATTCAGATTAAATATAATACGGGTGAGGAAATTATAGAAAGAATAAAGGAATAATTGACACAGAATAAGTTCTTTAAATGACTGATTAGCATCAAATTTTCTTTATATTCTCAGAATTTTAGTTTGAGGGAAAGCCTTGAATAGGCATAGAATCATAGAATCATAAAATACGCTGTGTTGGAAGGGACCCATGAGAATCACCAGTTCCAGCTCCTGACCCAGCACAGGACACGCTAAGAATCACAGAGGATATTGTCTGAGTCCTTCCTGTGTGATTGTTGCAGAATTAAGAAATGGCAGACACTGTCTTGAAATAATAGTCTGCTTTTCTGCTGGGATGTGAGTGACTCCGGCCTTCAGGAAGGTGCAGCAACAGAACTAAGGCTAAAACTTCCAGCCACATAATCTCAACTCCATGTAACAATCCAAGCAGTGTTTTAACAGTGAAACCCTTTACCAAGCTCTTCTAACAATGCTTCATTCTTGTTTTCAGAAGAGTCTTGTCTGACTGCTCTGTTACTCCTTTACTGAAATGTTTAAGTGTTTGCTTAGTGAGATAGGCAAAATGCTGTGATAATTCTGTTTTTCATAGACTTTGTTTTGAAAAGAGGTACTGGCCATCCTGTCTGATACAGATTGCTCTGCAAGCTGGAGGGAAGAAGGGTGGCATTGAAATATCCATCCAGCCAAATCCAGTAATTTCCTGATGACTTCCAAATGTTGTTTGTACTCTCCTGTTCCTCAGCTATGATCAAAACATGAACAGAAATTTATATTAACTGAAACTGGATACAGTATAGGGTAGAAAGAATATGAAACAGGGAGCACCAGAACCCTCCATTGCTGTATCCACCAAGAAAACTCTGTATACATACTAGTGGTCAGGTTGGTCATTGGATTTTGTATCTAAAAAAAAAATTCTTCTATTCTACATTCTACAGGGACATCGAATTTGTTGATGTCTTTTATATCAGCTTTGTTTGTTTGTTTGTTTGTTTGTTTTTTTAATGACACCACTATATTCTTTTTAACATTTTTACCTCATTTCAGGAGCTAAGACTGTTTAATCTATAAATTTCCTTTTTAAAAGCAACCCCCTAAAACAGTACCAGAGGACTGTGATGTTAAATCTTACTGATTAAAATAAAGAGGTAGGAGGAAGATGAGAGCTTTTAATAGGAAAGTGGAAATAGATATTTTGATGCTACTTTTTGGCATAAAACTCTGTATAACATTTCTTCTTCACCACTTTCTCACAGAGTTAGAATAAAACAGAACATCAGGAACATTTGACAGAAACAAATCTCTTAGATCATTACTCCCACTTGACTTATGCTTATCATCTGTTCTGGATGAGCTTATTCTCATTTAAATAGCTCTCATGTAAGTGGTTTTGTGCACAACTTCCAGACTCCTGCTTGAAGCTAAAGTTAACATTTTGAGTTGCTCTGGACATATCTTTGACTATTTCTGTAACATTTGTTTTTCTTCTTCTTCTTTTCTTGGTGTTTTGGTGGGGGCTTTTTGTTTGTTTTGTTTGTTGGTGTTTTTGGTGTTTTTGATTTTTTTTAATGTATCTGATACACATCTTTTGTGCCTCAACTGTCTGCTGCCAATGTTTTTGAGAAAAAAAATACTTTAGAACTGTAACGGTCATCTTAAGTAGAGATACCAAAAATTAAGACTGATAATCTGCTTATAGAATCCTGGAATTGTTAGGGTTGGAAAAGACATCAAAGATTGAGTCCAGCCATTAACCTGACACTGCCATCTTCACCACTAAACCATGTCCCCAAGTACCACACCTAGAAATTTCTTGAGCATTTCCATAGCGGGTTATTCTACCACTTCCCTTGGCAGCCTGTATCATTCTTTACCATCCTTTCAGTTAAGAAATTTTTCCTAATGTACAATCTATCCAAGACTGATCCCCTGCATGAACCATTTGATGTCACTCAAGATGCCAATCTGCTTTAACCTGTAGGAATGCACCTCACACCCAAGCAGGTGTCACCATATAGGGAAGGGTTTCAGATTCACCTCAAAACCTTTTAAGGAAAGAACACTAGAAGTTTCTTTGCTCTCCTGACAGTAATTGACTCAGTGCCAAGACAAAAACCTATCTTCAAAAAAAGTAGCTATTCTCTATTGGGCTGTTTTCAAAAAAACACAACCCCTAAATAGTCCAATACTTCAGGGAGAGCACGAGGCTTCTCAGTGCATTCTTGGGGTGTTATAACAAGTGTTTAGGACCTGTCCCTATACTGTGTTTGGCTTTGTTCTTTTTTTTTTGTATTATTTTCTTCCTTTACTGCAACCTTTTTGTTTTTCAAGACATAATCGACCATGCCGTCTCGCTATTAATTTAAGCCATTTTCTGTGAGGTGCTAGACACTCTCAGAGGTATTGAGAGACTCAGCAGTAACCTTCCCCAGTGCCAAGGTGAGGCTGACAGGCTTGTAATTCCCTGGGTCCTCCTTCTGGTTATTCTTGTAGATTGGCCTCACATTTTCTCATCTCCAGTCACCTGGGATCTTCCTGGTTAGCCAGGACTGCTGGTAAATGATTGAAAGTGGCTTGGTGAACTCTCCCAGCAGCTCTAGGAGTACTCTTGGATGGAAGCAATCCAAACCCAAGGAATCTAAGTAGTGTAGCAGGTCACTGACTGCTTCCACTTGGATTATGGGGACTTCATTCTGTTCCACATCTCTGTAATAATTTATCTTGAAAAGAAAAATAGAGTTGCCTTCATTCATATTCTATTTCTGCAGATACCTTATTTACATAAATATTCTTTAGAAACATTTAAATTTGTCTTCATCAGATTTTTTTCATTTCAGTAAGGGTTAATCTTTATTTCTCACCTCTTTGTCCTGAATTCAGTCTTGCAAAATTATTTGCTGCCACAGAAACCAGCATATGTAGCAATTACTATTACAAACAATCTTGCTTTTTCCTCTAACAAAGCTTGAGTGCCCCTTGGCAAGGTTTCTGCATTCAAAATGTTATTCAGCACAAAGTGAACTTGATTATCTATTACTTAAAAGCTTGTACAGTCATTTCTACTTCTGCATAGTGTGTATGATGTCCTGAATTATTTTACATAGTTTTACAGGGACTCTATTCACACAGTGAAGAGATTTTACTACAGACAAAATATGTTTAGTGCAGGCAGTAGAAAATTTCTGTTTAAACTCTAAACATTAAAAATTGAAATGTAATCAGAAGAAAACCAAAAAGAAAAGTTGAATGGAAGGCGAAAAAAAAATCTAATAATTGATAACAATAAAGTATTAACACACTCCTTAGGTACTGCTAGTATCATAGAATCATAAAACGATTTGGCTTGTGTCCTGGGTTGCAGTGTAGGATGTACACAAAGTATTTATTCTATCACCATCTTCATGAACTGTTGAAACCAGGTGGGCTAGTGTTTTCCCAAGCCCCCTGCCTCTTCTGCTAATGGCCTTTGGAGTGTCTTCTGCTAATGGCCCATTAACGCCTTTGGGGTGTCTTCTGCTAATGACTTTTGGGGTGTCTTCTGCTAATGGCCCATGAGTCACAGGTAACTCCCTCCAGGGGTTATCTCTGTTAATGGGCCATCAGGGACCCATTTCACACTTCTCATGCTATTGTGAGATGCTCTGCCCAGGGGGAGGAGCCAAGCATTCTCACCTGGATATAAGCTGGTATGTTGGACAGTGCAAGGGCACTTATCCACTGGATTCCCAGAGGAGCAGGGCTACCAGACCTTTCTACAGGATCACTGCTTCAGGAAGAGCACCTCACCTGGACTGCTTCCACCATCCTGCTCAGGTTGTATTCTGACTCTGTCAGTGATCCTTTGTGTTATTGCATTTATTTTATTTTACTTTTACCCTTTTTACCTTTCTTCTTATTAAATTATATCTCTGACTTGGAGCCTCTCATTCGTTTTGCTTTCAAACCACAACAGCTTGGAAGGGACCTTAAAAGATCATCTAGTCCAACCCCTCTACTGCAAACAGTGACATCTTTCACAAGACTGGGTTGCTCAAAGTCCCATCCAACCTGGTCTTGAACCATTCCAGGGATGGGGAATCCTCAGTTTCTCTGGGCAGTCTTTTCTAGTGTCTTACCACCTTTATAATACAAGATTTCTTCCTTTTATCTCATCTAAACCATCAGTTTTCTGTTTAAAATCATCACTTGCCATATTGCTGCAAGCCCATGAAAAAATTCTCTCTTTACCTTTTTTATAAACCCTCTTTAAAGTATTGGAAGAGCCCAGTAAGGTCTCTCTGGAACCTTCTTTTCCCCTGTCTCAACAATGCTATCTTTTTCAACCTGTCTTCACAGGAGAGGTATTTCAGCCTCTCAATGATACTCATAGCCAACTCCCAACCTGTTTTACCAGGTCCATGTCCATGTGTGGCTTGTGCTGGGGTCTTCAGATCTGGGAGCACTCCTTTTGGGTCCCTTCCAACCTGGCTTATTCTATAATGCCGATTCTATGATATTCCAGGAGCGTACTCCAGGCGGGGTCTCACAAGAGCTGAGTAGTGTGACAGAATCACCTACTTTGGCCTGGGGATCACTCATGTTATGCAGTCTAGGATCACAGAATCATAGAAGAGTTTGAGTTGGAAAAGACCTTTAAAGTCCAACTTCTCTGCAATGAACAAGGATACATTCAACTAGACCAGATTGCTCAGACCTCTGTCCAACCTGACCCTGAATCCCTCCAGGGATGGGGCATCTACCAGCTCCCTGGACAAGCTGTTCCAATGTCCCATTTCTAAAAAGGATACAGTTATCTTTCTGGAATGCAAGTTTATGCAACATTCCCATTTATTTATCCACAATTAGCTTCAATTCCTTCTCTGCAAGACTGCTCTCAATTCATTTTTCACCCAGACTGTACTTGTACAGATTGAAGACAATAAGTTATGTCTCTAAAAAAATCTATATATTTCAAAAATATTTTTACTGGTAGATACTTGACCTTGAACAAGCTATATTTCAATATTCACTAGTTTGTTTTAAATTTAAGTTAAAACTAATTAATTCCTGCAAAAAATTGAGTTTCAACTAAAATCTAATGATATTAATAAAATTATTCAGTCTAGCTGAGAAAAGAATATAGGCCAAAACATCCATAGGGAAGTAGTTTTGTATCAGGCAGGAAGATAAAAGAGAAAGAGAGATATCAAAATGGATAAACACATAGCTATTCTTTAACATCAGCCTCTAATGTTAACTTTGTTGAAAATAACCATCTATAGTAATTGTAAAAATTTTAGTGGTATTGATACTTTTACAACTGTTTCCACAATGAAAATTCTGGGTTCTTTAAAAGTAACCATAATATGTTTATTACTTGTTGATATATGTGAAAAATATTTATGCTTGTCTATAATATCAGCAAAAGAATCTGACAAATTTTGAATAAAATAAAATACATGACAAATATCATGAGGAGATAACATACTTTTTTTCTTTAAAATTAATCTATCTCATTAAACTAGGACATTAACAGTATCGCTACTGTTGCGGATTTGAAGGTTTGTTGGGGTTTTTTAAAATTTAATAGATACTAACTCATTTTGATTTTTCTAGTAGGTACTGAGTAATCTCAATTTGCAAGAGCCATGCAAAATGACAAAAAGGTCAAGAAGAACAATTTTCCAACATACAAGAAAAGACTGTTTCTCATTCATGCTGAGAACAAATGTCAGCTGTCAACTTCAATAATTCCAGCTACAAGGCTTGTCAAGTTAGGGTTAGCTGTGAAAACCAGGGAGCACTGAAAAGTCCGAGCTAGATGCAATGTTCTGGTGCATTCCCTGACATCTGTAGATTAGCTAATTCTGCCTCTAATTTCTAGTTCTGAGTTACAAATCTGAAGTTTCACATGGGAAGCTGAACTACAGAAAGCACAGTCACACGAGTCTAGAATTTTAGAACCAATGGAATAGAAAGCCTTAAAAATAATAAGTTGGGAAAACTACTCATGATGTTGACAATATAATATAAACTTCTTGTTCTGTGAATTTTTTTTTCATTCCAGATTGTAACAATCATTAGATTATATCTCTTTCCACTCTACTGCAAAGTCAAAGGAGCCTGGATAGTCAGTGAGATGGGATGAGAGCTGGGATTTTCCATGGTCATGCAGGGCTTTCTGACTTTGGCATCATTTTTAGGGCTTCTGGAACCCCTGCAAAGTTAGTTCAAGCCAACTGGCTTGATTTTGAAAGATTTTTATTCCAACAGAGTAGAAGACCTGGAGAATTTCACAATTAGACAGAAGATTGTTGAATTAAAGATATTTCTATGAAATGTTTGGCTTCTACAAACCAGAACAGAATACATAAACAGACCTTTGCCAGGTAATTTCTAGAAAATGCTTGTGGTAATTAGGCTCACAAGTTGAGAGCACTTCAGTATCTAATTCCAATGTCTTCAACTTAAATTGAAAGAAAAGTTCATCATTCTTTAGATATGGTTCCATATATAATCTATTTAATAGAATAAAAAATAATCCTTTCTTTATAATCACAGCTCTCTGGTTTTGTGTTAAATGTTTTTTATCTTATAAATTAATCTTGGGTTTGCTGTAAAAGTGTTGCAAAAACCCCCACTGATTAACCTTTTAAGATGCATCATTCTGAACATTCACATAGTGAGAAGTACTCCTTGTCATCATATGCTGCAAAATTCCCTTGAAACTAGCCTTTTCATTTTAATACTTTATTAAACTTCATGGACAAGACTCAGTTTCCAGTATTTTTCACCTCAAAATTCAGATGAAGGTTCTAAAAAATAAGATAAGCTCTCATCTTGACCATTTGCCAACTGAGATGCAAACAACTCAGTTTAAGTCTTTAAAATTTATTATAATATCTTGATCAGATTATTAGTTACATTTTCTTTACTGGAATCTGTTTAAAGTCAGAATTTCTCTCCAAGTTTATTCTGTGGTAGATAGTACAGACTAAAAAGCAGCATAGATCTGATTTAGTAAGATTGTCTTCAAACATTAAAACTGCAGCAAAGTAAGAATTGAATTGCAAGCAGAAAAATTATTCTAAGTCAATATGAAAATTTTAGAAGTTGTATCACTGACATGAAGAGTCATTTAAATGCCTCCTGCCCAAAAAAAAACCCCCAAACCAAAATCAAAACCAAATTATTTTTTCTTGTACAATGGCACAAGCAGATATATATACATCAACTTAACTCGCAATGACACTAAATCACTCAAGACAGATTTCTTTTAATGAGGTTTCATTTTTTGCCTAAGATTAATGTGAAAGTCATTCCTTCATAAGAGAAAAACAGGTCTATATTCTGAAGCTCTCATTGTTTATCAAAGATTGTTGACTCACAGGCACTTCTCAGGATCAGAAGACAGTAGTTAGTTGCCACAGAAAAATAAGTATCAGATAATACCTTTACAAATCTATGGCTTTACTTTGAAAGACATTGGTGTTTGTTCCTCCAGTGAAATATTTGAAGCATTAGCATGTAAGTTGCATAATTTGGAAAAGACTTCACAAAGTAGCCCTGAAAGCTTTTTTAATAAGAAAATTATTTTTAAAAAAAGCGAAACAGTGATTACATTTTTTACTCATATCTTCTAAGCTTTATTACACCTAAAAGAAATACTTCAAATGTCACATGAAATTCAAGGGGTGCTGCAGAAAATACCATCTTATTTGTACAAGAGTAGCAGAATCTAGCCCACTATGTCTGCAATTTCAGGCAAAATAGAAGTTGCCTCTTATTCTAATCAGATCAGATACAGTTAGTCCTATATTTCTGGGCAATATATTATACTGAAATGCCTTTCATTACATGCCTCTGTAGTAGCTTAGAGTAGATAATTTGATAGATATAGAAAGCCAAGAGAGTTGCAAACACTCCAGAAAGTCCAGAGATCATCTTAACAGAGCTTTATCTCCACAGAAAAAGGATGAGGCTCCTACGATTGAGACATGTTTTTCTAATATATACCCAAGAGAATAAGAGAAAGGCTACTTGGAGACTATGAATAATTTAAGCATATTCTTGGCTTTACCATTCACATTCTACTGTAAATATGACCAGAAACTTTAACAAGCAGCAGCTATCTTTTTTTTCAAAGTAACTTTCACTGTGTGTCTCTCAGCTGCTATTTGGACTTTATATCCACTTCAGGAAAGCTCCAGGGCAACAGGTACTTGAATAGCCCAAAGAGCACTTATTCTACCTGTGGGGTGCAGTTACAAAGTCAGTTCAGTTGAGATTCATTGAATCTGAATTAAAAAAAAACACAATAGGAAACATTAGTGGTAGGTAAAACGAGCTGCACAAGAATTAAGTGCAAAGCCAAGAAGTCCATTTGCTTGTGATGACTTACACTTTTTTTTTTTGGTCATAAAAATAAAGGAAAAAAACCCCTAACTTTCTATGTGATTAGGATATGACAAAGATAGAGAGCAATCCTCTCTCTCCTCACGCAAAATCCATTTATTTCTTACAGTGCTAATTTGTCAGACTTTTAGTTTAGCTGTAGGTAGGACCAAGGTATAAATTAAAGACCTTCATTTGTGAGAGTGAGGTTTATTTCTCATCATGAGAGTCCAGTTTGTCTGGCTCAGTTGGCTACATAAAGTACTGGTAAAATGCTCATCCATCCCTGTCATCCCTGTACCTAAAAATAAATGCAGTATCTCACTGAAAGAGTGCATAAACCCAGGCTGTGTGGCAATATGTGAAATTATTCAGGCTATTCTGAAATACTTGGAGGGACAAACAGGACAAGGTTGAGAGCCCTGATTTTTTGTTTTGTTGTTTGTTTTAGTTGATTTTTTTTTTTTTTTTTGGGTTTTTGGGGTTTTGTTTTGGGGTGTTTTGTTTGCTTGTCTATTTATTTGTTTTGGTTT